>CABFPE010000599.1:223052-264521 GCA_900660155.1 Hofstenia miamia
TGCGCCTCCACCATGACCGAGGTGCTGTGTGTTTTGATATGTATCATTCTGAAATATGAATATTTGTGCATTTTGTACTCATGTTGTTATTGTGCAACATTATTATGGAAAAGTTTCATTTGCGCAGTAGCTCCCAACGTTCCCGTATGGGAACATAACTTTTTTGGTATGAAGGAGTAGGAGTTTCAGAGAAGGGTTATTTAATACATTAGGTCTGCTCATCAAGATGATTCATGGTTAAATTTACCACAAATTATGCTATATTAAAGGGGTTGGGAGGTAAAAGGTTAAGTGAACAGCAAGTATCGCTCTAATTTCAGAAAATGTATTGGTCGTGTATGCGTGTGCGTCTGCAAGTTATATTATATTTTGTTTGAAATTCTTCTAAACGTCCATCTACTCATAGATGTCATTAAAATTTTTGTGCCAAGTAGTACTTTTTCGAATTTAGCGTGTTTTACCTCGTAGTGTTTAGAAAAATTTGATAGAAAATCTATTATCAAGGAACGAATTGTAAAAATATTTCAACGAGGAATTTGATTTCGAATTCAATTCCGAGTGGCATATCCTAGCAATTGCTTAGAAGGCGCAGTGAGTTTTCTCATTGGTCAATAACTCGTAGACTTTGACATACATTTTTTTTACATAAAAATAGGTGTTATTATACATGAAGATTTTTAAACAGCGTCTTTTATTCAAAATCTTTTAAACTTCTATCAAAATGTTCAATAATAGTTATTTAATAGGCTTACTTAACTTTTATATTTAAAACAATTCGTCAATAGGTGACTGCTGCTTGTGAATATTCTGTAAATTTTCCATCGCTTCCAGTGGACGTGCAAGCATTTAAAGAATATACTGGTATTGGCGTAACTGTAACAAAGAGTGATGTTCAGAATGCTATTGATAAAGTTTTCGAGAAACACAAAAGTGAACTAATTGCTCAACGATATTCTTTTCCTTTAGGAAAACTTATATCTGAAATCCGTTCAGAAAAACGTATCAAATGGGGAGATGGGCAAACAGTTAAACTCATGGTAGATGAAGCTCTAGTTAAACTTCTTGGACCAAAAACAGATGGTGATAAAATGCAGGTATTTCTAATCGCAACTTTGCTTTTGTACAACTCAATTATAGATATTATTTTACGTATAATTATTGAAATCAATTAGTTGCTATTCAAATTTTAGAAATGCTTTCAAGTAATATTTTGACCTTTATTTCCGATTAATTCTTGAGAAAAATAAAAATATTCCACTTTAAATTCTCTTGCACCAAGAATTCCCAAAGCAATTTCATCATACCTCTAGCTAACCTTAATCTGTGATATTCACAAGCATTTTTCTGCTTTCCGTAATTGCTTTGTAAACACTATTTTTTTATAAATATTTATTGTTGTCATTTAGTCCGCTCTGTGCGGGTCTGTCAGTATTCGACCCGCTATGCACGATTTTTGGTAATTATTGACCTAGTCTATATAAATTACATTATAAACTGTAAAGGGAAATTATATTTCAATGTAAATCTTACAAAAATTAAGGGAATTGCCTCATCTTGTAAATATTCATAGAGAAAAGGTTGGGGTGTCCTCTCTGTACTACCGAAAATTATTTCAAGTATCCGTTCTATACTAAATTCGAATTTACCATAGTACAGAGTGAACACTATTTTAATGAATATTATTTTCAAAATAGCTTATTGCCTTCCCTTGCTTAAAATTCGTGTTTAGTCAAAGAAAACTGTCACAAAGGATGTGGAAAATGAAGTCAAATTAGAAAATTCTGAAGAGCCTGTTAATATGTTCACTACTGTTTCATTCCATGAAGTTGGTGACAACTATAAAACTGATAATTATGTCATCACTGATGAAACTATGCAACGATTAGAAGAGCATAAAAAACGAATTAATGGAAAAGTCGTTACACGTTTTCCGCCTGAGCCCAATGGCATTCTTCATATTGGTCACGCGAAAGCTTTGAACATTAATTTTGGATATGCTGCTCAACATGGTGGATACTGCTATCTTCGCTATGATGACACAAATCCCGAAAAAGAGGAGGAAAAGTATTTTACTGGAATACTTGATATGGTTCGCTGGTTAGGATTCACGCCTTATAAAGTTACACATGCTTCCGATTATTTTGATACTTTGTACGAGTATGCCATTCGGTTAATTAGAAAAGGTTTAGCTTACGTTTGTCATCAAAAATTTGAAGAAGTTAAAGGAAAAAATGTTCCACTTTCTCCTTGGAGAGATAGACCTATTGAAGAATCATTAGCTTTATTTCAAGATATGCGCGAAGGTAAGATAGACGAAGGAGCCGCTACTTTGAGATGCAAATATACAATGGAAGATGGAAAAACAGATCCCGTTGCTTATCGTATAAAATTTTGTGCACATCATCGAACAGGTGATAAATGGTGCATCTATCCTACTTATGACTTTACTCATCCTTTATGTGATTCGATAGAAGACATCACACATTCAATGTGCACCAAGGAATTTCAATCGCATAGATCGATGTATTATTGGTTGTGTAACAATGTTGGAGTTTACTGTCCAGTTCAGTGGGAATATGGTCGCTTAAACCTTACATACACAATTGTTTCTAAACGGAAAATTTTAAAACTAACACAGTTAAATTTAGTAAATGACTGGGATGATCCTCGTTTGTTTACTTTGACAGCTTTACGCAGGCGCGGTATTCCGCCAGAAGCTATTAATAACTTTATTCATTTATTAGGAATCACAATGCAACAGGTCACAATAGATCCTGAATTACTGGAACATTGTGCTAGGCAGGTTTTAAATAAAACTGCTGTTAGAGTAATGGCAGTTCTAGATCCATTGCCAATTCGTATTACAAATTTTTCGAAAGAATTTCCTTCAACACTAACTGTGAAAGATTTTCCTGCACTTGATAATTCGCCTACACATCTTGTCAATTTTTCTTCCACTGTTTATTTGGACAGGTCAGATTTTGATGAAGGCACTGAACCCGGATACAGGAGACTCACACCAAATCAGGCAGTTGGGTTAAAGTATACGGGTAAAGCAATCAAAGTAGTTAATGTTCATCGTGATTCAGCCAACATCGTTCAGTCGATCGATGCAGAAATCTTCACAGTCACCGATGATAATAAACCAAAAGCATTTATTCATTGGGTGTCTAAAGGAATTCAGTGCACTTTTAACATTTACAATTACCTATTTAAACATAAACACCCTGAGGATAAAACTCTTGTTCCAGACGGATTTATATCCGATGTAAGTCCAGATTCCTTGGAAGTTAAGCATGGATTTGTTGATTGTTCTGTTAAAGATGCTAGGCCATTCAAGCAATTCCAATTTGAGCGAGTGGGTTTCTTTTGTGTGGACAAGGATTCTACCGAAGATAATTTAATATTTAATAGAACTGTAAGTCTAAGGGAAGATTCTGGTAAAAAGAAATAACTGCGCAATCCTATGGTGTTTGGTCTCCTAATGTCATTTGTCTTCAATTCACGCTTTACTACTAATTTTTTTATCAAATATTCATTGTATGAATTTTTGATTTGGTTGTGTTACTTAGTGCCTTTTGTAAAATTTTGTACATAGTACGAATACTGTATTTAAAAAAATTGTAATAACTATAGTTATTCATTAGTGTGTTTGCTTCTTTACCTGATGTTAGTATGAAGTTGTTGAAACTCAATGGTTTGGCTCTTGCGAGTTAAATTAAACTATTTGAAAGAAGAAAGCAAATTTAAAAAAATTTTTGCAATAGTACTTCTAACTAATTTTTCGGTCACCCATTGAACACCGCTTTTGTTCAATTGAGAATTTAAAGGATAATCCATTTAAATTTCAATTAAAGTATTCTCATCAATGATTTCAATATGAGAGAACATGCCAGATTCTCAGGTAATTAGGCTACAAATAAATGTAAGCCCAATGAATACATTCCTGTAATTATTAACTATAATTTGTTGTGAATTTATTTAAAACATTCATGCTTAAGTGTGATGGTGGCAACTGATTACTATATGCAGTTGGTTCCATGACCGCCGAAATTGACTGTTCTCACAATCAGTTGTGTCGTATATCAGTGGAGGGCAGTTTTTAGAGAATAGTTAGATGTAGTCTTCCGAATTTATAAAAATTTATGTAGGTGTCTAGCAATTTCATGTATGAATTAGTGTTTGAAATCCCTATTGAATAGTTTTGATATTCTGCTTATTTTGTTTTTTGCAGGACAGATGTTCAGTACTAATTTTTTTTTAAATTTTGCGTGAGTGTCTTAATATTAACTTTCTTTGTGTGAAGCTTTTGCTGTGAAAGCATAACAAGGTATCCGGACTGCCTTGCAACGGGGCGTTACTTTAAACTACTTGGAAATCAACTTTCCGATTTTGACCTACCTTGTAATTTATTATCGTGTTTACATGATATATTCAACAATTAACTTGATGTGGATTTGAGCAGAAAATCTTTTTAAATTACATTAATAGCTGAAAAGGCTTCGTATAACCCGAAAATCGTTTTAACGGGTCCTCATTTACTTCTTGAAAGTTGCTTTCATTTCTAAGATAATTTCAAATGCGCGAACACTATAGTACCGCACAGATATACGAATGATCTTTGCATCTTTTGTTCATTGTGAGTTTCGATTGATAGTAGTCAGTTATTAAAGATTATATACCATGCACTAAAACTAGGATCATTCTAAATTGTTAGTTAATATTCTACTAAATATCATTCCTTGACTCATTTTCTTTATAATTCTTTTCAATTGTAAAAGTATTATATGTAAACATTTTAAAATTAAGTGTGTATTATTAACAAAGACCGGATTTTTATGCACTAAAACCTTAAAATATGCATTATAAAATCAAAAAATATGCATTTATATGCATTTAAAATTATATAAACAGAAAACAGTTTTATTTCAATTGAAATATACAACCATGTATTTTTTTAAGTTTTCTTCTATGAAATTGTGTCTGTTCTCCTTCAAAACACTTTTATTTGCAGAAAATGTGCTCTCAACGGCAACCGATGTAAGCGGCGCCTATTTGAAGGACGCCATGCCACTGGGCTCCAATGATTCGACGAAATCAGAATTCGCCATGATCAGCAATTGCTGAGGTTTTGGAACTCCGCCAGGCGTAATTGCGTTTAGCACAGTGAACAGAGCGGCTAAGCTGTTGTTACGGATTTCACTTTCTTTTTCAGAACATTATCCTCGTGCAAACCATCGCACATGTCACAAAATAATTTCCAGGCGCTAGCGGCCAACAGTGAGCGCGACTCCAGTTTTTTAATTGTGTCCATAAGAAACACAAAATTTGCCTTGATAAAAGGCAGATGAATTTTCAAATTCTGTTTCTCCGTGAAAAGGTTCNATATATATATATATTCTGCATAAATAAATATTGAATTCTGCTTTCATAATGTTAAAATAATAAATATTAATTTGTAATAATGAATGAAGATCTTTAACAGTAAACATGTAATTTATATACTTTATAATTTTAGTGAAGCGCAATAATATGAATTTAGACAAAGAAATAATGCTATTGCTGCTGGCTAGCAGATATAAAAATTCAACATTTACAGCTTGCACAATCAGTAAATTGTTTCAAGTCAAAAGAAGTGAAATTCGCTCTATAATTATGCAATTTGCCGCTCAACTTCAAGGCCATTTTTACGATCACTCATTTAGGAATGTAAACAAGCATATTTCAATTCGCGCGGTTTAATAATTTCAAGAAATACGAATACAGATATTGAAACAATATATATTGTTTCAATAAAGACATTAAAACAACATAAAATAGCTTGTTGCTGATGCGTATACCAAAAATTTAGTATTGAAAAATATTTTAATATTTTAGTTCAACTGTTACGTACATGAGCAATATTAATATTTCTTATTTTAAATATTACTGCATATTCGGATATTCTTGTAATTCTTTCTTAATATTTTACAATGAAGTAACTGAAATAATAAAAAGTTGTTGTAACACTATGCTACACGAACAACTTTTATCAACAATTTTTGTCGCCAACTAAAATCGTTCGTGTAGCATCCCCTCCCCAACTTTTATCTAAAACTAATTAAATGACTAAAGTTGTAGCATACCAAATCAACAACAAAAGTTGGCGACAAAAGTTGTTCGTTCGGACAACAAAAATCGGCGACAAAAGTTGTTCGTGTAGCATGGGCTTTAGTCTCAGATCGTGCCTCCATCTAACCACTTCACACCAAGCCATCAAAGTAGTGAAGTGGGTCGAAATGACCCAGCCGGTCCTTCTAGTGTTAATGATTTGCTTTCATTGTTTGTACTAATTAGCAATATTTCACGTGTTTTAATAAATTAATTCGTCTTTCTAGCTAATCTTAACAAAATAAGTAAACATTACAAGCATGCGTATATTTGATAAATTGTTAGCTCTCCACCATTGTTATTTCTTTCTTGAGTTATGACGTGTTTTATATCCAGATTAGTAAAACGAGTTAATACATCTTGTCACACAGTGGTTATCATGCATAATTAAATGTTAGTTGTCATCAAGTGATGCTTTCCATAGCATGAAAGAACAGTGCAAATTGATGACAAGTCAGATATTAAAGACAATGCATTTTGGTTTCAAATGCATCTACACATAACATAACAGAGTATGATGGTACTTTTGTTTTCATAGCCCATCTATATTATAATATTTCACGTTTAAACGACTGTTTTTAAATTTCCCCCCTTTAAACTAACTAATCACATGAATTTTAAATTTCCTATTTTTATAACTAGCAACTTACTGAAACTAAATTATACACATTAATTTTCACTTTGTTGTGTCATTTGGATGATATTAATCAAATATATATTAAAATTTTCAAGTCATAGCAAAGCTTTATACCATTGTTAATCGATTTTATAGTCGCTGTTTTTTCACTGTATGGACCTAAAAAATATTACTATTTACTTTTCTAAAAATTCTGTCTTCTAAATACCATGTGCCAGTATTTTTACATATGAATAATACACTATTTACAATTATTTGTACGTTTAGAGAATGATCTTGATATGGAGTTAACTAATTTAACGACCAGAATTAATTATTTTTTCCAATTTGTATATTGGATATTATCGAAAAAAGAATTAAATCTAAGAAATTTTACAATGAAGAGTAGCAACGTATTTGAAAAAATAATTGTAACCCTTTGTATGTAATGAATAGCCCCCAAAAAACAAATTAAATTTTGTATAATAGCATTACATGTATAATTTTTCTAAATTTATAACATGGTTAAGCGATTTTATAGATAATGTTTTTCACTATATTAACCTAAAAAATTTTTAGTTTTTAATTTTCTCAAAATTCTTAGCAATCTACCTTTTAAATACCATGTGTCTATATTTTTTATGTGTGAATAATACACTTTTCACGTTTTTTTACATTTCTGTTTTAACAAATTTATATGTATTGATCTTGTTTTAATTGAATGTGTTTAAATTTTTTCTATCTTTTCAATAACAACTGACGGAAACTATAAATTATACACATTGGTTTTTGATTTTGTTGTGTAATTTTGATGATATTTACTGAAAATGTATTAAATTCTCCGAGTTTATAACATGGTTAAGCAATTTTATAGACAATGTTTTTCACTATATTAACCTAAATATTTTTAGTTTGTAATTTTCTCAAAATTCTTAGTGATCTACCTTTTAAATACCATGCGTCTATATATTTTACTGTGAATAATACACTATTTACAAGCATTTGTATGCTTAGAATGCAATTTCAACATGCAGTTGACTAGTTTACCAGTTGGAAATCATATCTGGTGATGTGAAAAATCGACCTCAACTACAATAAGATGGTGAATAATGAATGTGTCATTGTTTCTATACCAACTACAATGAGAGAGTTATTAACGAATTTGTACATTAATTCCATAGTAAGTGAATAATTGGAAAGTTATAAAAAGCGAAAAGTAGAAAACCCGTGTAATGTATACAACCACGCAACAGTCATAAAGCAAGTAAAACTGAAAAAGATGTGCAAAGTCGACAAATAATGTAATAGTCAGCAAATGTATACAACCCCAAAAATCCATATCAATAAAAAAATGCAAAGAGAAGATCGCTCTCTAAAACAAATATCATAATAATGTATTAATGAAACAAAATTGGCTTTTTCATGTAATTTACTAATAACATCACATGTATAATTTTTCTGACAACAAAATTACCATTATCATGTAATGTATAGAAAAATCAAATTAAATTACACTGATTGGTAATCATTAGCTATGTATAGAAGTTTTTATCAATGTATTATGACCAAGGACTGGATTTTTATGCACTAAAAATCTTAAAATATGCATTATAAAACCAAAAAATATGCAATTATATGCATTTAAAATTATATCAACAGAAAACAATATTATTTCAATTGAAATATACAACCATGTATTTTTTTAAGTTTTCTTCTGTGAAATTGTGTCTGTTCTCCCTCAAAACGCTTTTATATGTGCGCTCAACGGCAACTGATGTAAGTGGCGCATATTTGAAGGACGCCATACCCCTGGGCTCCAATGAATCGACGAAATCAGAATTCGCCATGGTCTGCAATTGCTGAGGTTTTCTAACTCCGCCAGGCGTAACTTACCACAGTGAACAGAGCCGCTAAGCCCTTGTTACAACTGATTCCACTTTCTTCTTCAGAACATTATCCTCGTGCAAACCATCGCACATGTCACAAAATAATTTCCAGGCGCTAGCGGCCAACAGTGAGCGCGACTCCAGTTTTTTAATTGTGTCCATAAGAAACACATAATTTGCCTTGATAAAAGCCTGATGAATTTTCAAATTCTGTTTCTCCGTGAAAAGGCGGAATCCTCTGGATCAAGCCTGCCCACTACAGATCTTGTAGCGTCGTACTGGTCCGCATAATGGGCTGCTGCCGCCAACCACGTACCCCACCGTTGTGGTGGAAGTGGAGTATCAGGCAACATTGTGCTTTAGAGGGATCGTCTTGCTGGTGCTTTCAGGAAAGCTTTCTTTCCGGCTGAGATCAGTGCGTCCACATCAGGATAGGCCGCTCGAACTGTTTCAGCAATGCGATGAAGAGCGTGAGCTAGACACATAATATGCAGACAAGATGGCAACAAAGCACTGATTCCACCAGCCATCTTGTGCATGTATGGCGCGGAATCTGTAAGCAGCAGCAGAACTCGATTGAAACTTTCATCGCCCAAGGCATCATTCAGTGCGTCTATTAAAACCTTACCAATAGTTGCATGGTTGGTCTCTTTAACATATTTAACATCAATTAAATGCACTTCTTTGTTTTCAGTCAGGGCTCCTGCTACCACGTTGACAACATAGTGACCGAGTGAGTCCTTCGTCTCGTCGATGGACACCCATACATATTTGCCAGAAAGTGTATTGCGCACCACCGTCATTTTCTCTTCATAGATCTTTGGCAAGTAATTTTTCCTCAGAGTGCTTTCGTCCGGTAACTGATACTTGCAGTAGGAAGCAAAAAATCTTCCAGCTTTTTGTTAGAAATCTTGTTGAAAGGTATGTCACTACCGAGTAACATTTCTGCCAGGTCTCAGTAAAACTGAGTAACGTCGTCACCGGCGATAGCAGTTAATAGCTGTTGAGTTCGTGCTGCAGTACTGGACGTGGTGCTCTGCGCGTGTAACCGTTTGTGCTTTGTTGACTGTAAGTGCTGCGTAACTGAACTGCGGCGGTCTCCAGACACCTTAACACCAAATTTTTTACAAAAAAGTACTTGGCCGTCTGTAGTAAAACAATCAGGAAATTCTGCAACATATCCCCGCAAAGTTGTAGACTTCTTTGCCTTATTTTGGCATAAAACTACAGTAAAATAAAAGAATCAAAATTTAAAAAGTCAGAAAACTACATACGAATCAACAAGATTAACTTAAAAATGTGCTGGCAATATATTTTGCGGTTTACTACATACATTTCTTTGCGTTTATAATTCAACAAGTTACAATCATAAAGGATAACTTACTTGTTGTCACTGAGTTACAAACAAATGCATGGACGCGAGAGAGCTTAAGGTTAAATTTAATTGGCGGGTGATATAAAGCCATTAATTGCATTGATTTGTTTCTACGTGCAAACACTGCTCTACTCCATGACAAATGCCTTTGATTTCACATGGAAATATGGATAAACTATGCATAAACAAAGGGTACTGTATGCACAAAAAAATTAAATAATCTTTTTTCTGCATTTTTATACATTTATAGGTGAAATATGCACTTATAACTTTTGACAGGTAGCTCCCCTGGTGATAAAAAATCGGTTTTGTTTCAGAACCAGAGAAACCCCACAAAAAGTATGCAAGTCCGGTCCTTGATTATTAACATCCATTTCACGTTATCAATTTATGATAATGTTCCCAATCTAAACTGACACTCATTCTTCAAAAGTTATTTCGGTAGATCGTAGCATTGATTACATGTAGTTTTTCAGTTATTAATTTTTGTTCTAACGTCCAGTGGAAAATGCATTTATTGTAAAAGTCATATTACTAATCACTTATTCCAAAATGTATGAGTGTATACATTATTGTATTTGCTAGCGTTTAATATGGAATTAATCCACAAAGTTTTAACGAATTTCAAGTGCTTGTATTGCACATATAAAACTATATTTAAGTTTATAGAATTTTAAATCCAATGTGTTCTAGAATAGTGTAGACTTTAAAATGAATTGTGATTTCGATGAGCTAATAGCGAAACTGTATGACTGCAATGCACTGAAATTCCATGGGGAATTTAAGCTGAAGTCAGGAATTATTTCTCCTTTCTACCTGGATCTGAGAGTTTTGGTTTCATACCCTGCACTTTTAGAAACAATTTCACTAGCCATTTATGAAAGACTGAAAGATCTTAGATATGATCACATCTGTGGTGTCCCATACACTGCGTTGCCAATGGCAACTTGCATTTCTATACATCATAAAAAGAACATGCTAATGTGTCGAAAAGAACGCAAGGACTATGGTTGTAAAAATGTAGTTGAAGGTTTGTACAAAGAAGGAGATATCTGTGTAATTATTGAAGATGTTATAACGAGTGGTTCATCCATTTTGGCTACGAGTAAAAATCTTAGAGAGTGTGGAATTAAAGTAAGTGATGCTATTGTTTTTATTAGTAGAGAGCAGGGAGGCAGTGAAAACTTAGTTTCATCTGGAATCAATGTGCATTCTGTAATTACACTTTCTCAAGTTGTTAAATCTCTGTTGAAGCAAAATAAAATTGATGATGTTGTCTTTCATAAAGTTCTTCAATTCATCACTGATAATGTTGTTTCAATACCAAAACAAATTATTGTTAAACCGGCTAAAGGTCAAAAAATGCCCTCTTTAAGGGATGTGATTTGTTCGAAAAAGTCCAATATTTGTCTTTCTGCTGATTGTCAATCTTTGACACAAGTTTTAGATATTGTGGACGCTGTCGGCCCACACATCTGTTGTCTAAAAACTCATGTGGATATTTATGAAGATTTCTCATTTGAAAAAATAATGCAATTACGTGAAAAGGCTGCGCTGCATCAATTTTTAATAATCGAAGATCGTAAATTTGCGGATATTGGAAATACTGTTAAAATGCAATGTGAGGGTGGGCTGTTTAGGATAAGTCAGTGGGCTGATATTGTGACTGCACATGCAATTTCTGGTCCCGCAATGCTAAAAGCGCTTATTGATTGTGGAGTGGGTATCATTATTTTAGCAGAAATGTCATCAGACCAAAATTTGCTGGATGATACGTACAGAAAATCTGTATGTGAAATGGTTTCTCAGTTTTCCGACAGTGTTGTTGGATTTATAAGTGCGTCTCCGGCACCATATAATTCAGCAATGCTTAAATTTACTCCTGGTGTTAGTTTATATTGCAACAACGATAGCATGGGACAAACCTATGTGAGTCCGAAAACTGCCATAGAAAAATTTAAATCTGATGTTCTCATTGTTGGAAGAAGTATTTTGCAGGCCAATAGTGTATTAGAATCTACTATTCAACACAAGGAGTTGGCCTGGCAAGCTTACTGCAGTAGAGCATAACTTTGTTAAATTTTTGTTTTCCTTCAGTTTTGTACTGTGATGTGGGATTGTATTATTGTTACATAATAAATTTTTTTCAGTTTTAAAATCTTAGTGTTATCTTATCGATGTTCTTCAATATATGATTTGTTATTTCTTTCTTAAAAATGCTTTTATTGATTTTAGGTTATTTCCATTACTTTTGCACACTAATACACTGTTTAAAAGTTGTTTTGGAAACACCATTTATTTCTTTCCAATAATTAAAATATCAATTCAAAACTAAAATATGGGTATCTTGTAAAGTGTTTAAATTATTGTATTCTATTTACATATTACCGTTTCGTAATGAAAAACAAAGTTAGTTTTAGTTGTGCTATTTGGAACACACATAATTATGAACATTTTTAACATCGATGACGATGAATTTTCAAATTATTTTGATGCTTCGAATTTAAAAGTCAATAAAACGATAAATTCGTCAGGGTCCGCCTGCCAAGAGTCTGAATTAGAAAAAAGTTTTCAACATATTCAGTCAACTCCACAAAAATCGGGCTTTTCTATTGATGAAGAACTAGATAATTCTGAAATACTGTCTTTTCCTAAAGAATTAAGTGATTGTGCTCCCCAAGATTCTAGTCTAACCAAGTCTCCTCAGATCAAAGCTCACCATGAATTTGAAGTTAATGAAAACATTGCATCTCCGTTACTAGACTCCAATTCAGTGCATTCGATTGAGTATAATCATAAGAGCGGTAATCCAGGAAATACATGTGATGATGACAAAAAGAAGTCTCCTCTTAGGAAATTTACCACTCAATCAAATTCTGCATCTTCTCCAAAAATTCCGAAAGAAATTTTGCATAAAATATGTCTCCCTAAAAATCAACTGTCTTCGATTACTTGTGCCAGTGATTTTCAACATTGTTTTGCAATAATTGATCATTTCTGCGTTAAGCGGAAGCTTTCAAATTATGTTTCACTAACAGAAGCGTGTAAATTGAGTGATACAAATGCGCTTGTCAATTCAAAAATTGCCCTCACTGCTGCAGTTATCGTTTCTATTGAAACAGATATTACAGTAACTACTTTGTTAGCTTCTGACTCTGTAACGCAGGTGAGAAAATCTTTTATTTTCAACTTTAATTGTTGAATTTAATAAATAATTTCAAAAATTGATTGTTTTTAAATACTTCGATTATTGATAAATTGCTTCCATTTTTATTTAGTTTTTTGTATAACTGAAAATTTTAATTACTGAGAAATCAATTTATGTATTCCGTTTCTATAATCCGAATGCTATTTCACTTTTGACTGATTTTTTAGTTTTTTTATTTAAATACTTGATTATTGGCTACTTTGTGCAGGACTATGATAAAAAACTATGCAGGTAGTGGATTAATTATACAATTGACGTTTTTTACAATTAGTTAATGATGTTTAATTATCGTTACATTTCGAATCTTAAATTTTAGGTTTAACTCTGTTTTTAAAATGTATTGTTTAGATGTACTTCACAATTGCGTCCAAGCTATTCCTTGATTACCTTCAAATATTCATACAAGGTTCTGGACTTCTTTTACAAAATATAACCTTAATTCCTGATTGCCTTTCCAACAGACTTGCGGTCATCACAAAAGCGAATATTGTAGCAGTATTTCCTCATGGAAACTATGAGCAGCCCTTCGAAGTTAAAGATGAAGATTTGAGCAATTTAGAATTCTCAGAGTTGATTAGCGAAGATTTCTAAGGAGACAAATTTTCAATTGCAATTTTAATAAGTTTGAATAAGTGCAGTAAATTTCAATGATTATTGATAAATCAATTTAATAATTTAGTTTTTCGAGGACTTATTTTTACTGAATTATATTTTTTCGCGTGTGTTTTTAGAGCTATGCCAGCGAAAACAAATTCTCGCATAGAGAATTTCTCGAAGCCGATTGAGTACATTCAATTCTCACCTTATATAACAACTGCAGGGTTATTAGCAGTTATAACGAACCAGCAGAAACTTGTTAGTTTTTATTTGTTTTCATCTCTCAATGAAGAAATAACATTGCTGAAGAAGGTCTATTCTGCTTGCAATATTCGCAAAGTTTACATTTCACCAAATTCCTCGTTAACTGTTGTTCCCACCATCGTCAGATTTTGCACCATTCGAGGTGATCATCATATCGATTATTATTGGTGAGCATTTTTGTGCACTATTTATAAAATTCAATTTTTTGATTTTGTATACTTTCCTAGAGTGAGTTCGAAACAAGTTTCGAACTCTTTGACACTTTCGAAAGATTTTTTTTTTAAATTGTGGTTTCATTTGTTTCCATCCTGCTCTAGTTTTGTGTATTGTTTGAAAATCATGATTATAATTAGGGCAAGTCATTGTTGACCTAAAATCTGCAAAAAAAAATTGACACAACGGTCGAAAAAATTTGACTTTATTTTGAATACGTGAATTATACAAAAATTGAAGTTTTACTGTACATTGTAGTTAAACATTAAATAGGAAAAACATTTTCTGGCAACAAATTTCAATTAGCCAAAAATATATTCAGTTTGTTGATGAAGGCTGATAGAGTAGGCAATATGTAGAAGAAATGGCTTCATTGGCTAATTGAATACTAGTTATACTGCATTCTTGAATATGTTTCTCCAGATAAGCGCCTATTTTACAGTGGTCTTCTTTTACGCGGCAATTCACAAGCAAATTTATACCACCCCAGACATTAGTATTTATGCTGTAATTTCATTTGATGGCTAACAGCTACATTTCTAGGTTGGGAGCAAGGACTGCTGCATTAGTTTTTCTGACAACAATTTCTTTTGTTTTGGGTAAATTGATGGCATAATAAACAGAAGCACTTAGCCAACCATTCTTGTGACGACAACATCAGGAAGTAATATCAAGTCACCAAATAAAATTACGAACACGTTCACATTGGCTTTTTTAATACACATTTGCGGGTTATGTTTCATATGAGAGGTACAAGTTAGAGAATGCATGCTAGGATGAAGTGCAGAAGAATTTTTGAACTAGCTGTCATTTAATGGGCATTACAAGAAAGATTCGTTTTTCCGGCTTTTCAATTTTCACTGACAACATTACAACATACTGAGTACCCACCCGCACCATCATTTTCATCAACCATTGTAAAAATGCATTTTCCAGAAAATTTTTGCTTAAATTCTTCAAAAAGCGACTTTACCATTCCCTTTATTTTTAACAACGTTGACTATGGTGTTAGTAAATGAAATGTCTAGGAAGAGTGCTAAATGTGTTTGAACCAAAATTACGATAGTGAATTTCACGGTATTTTAAAATTTTGGCTAGTTCAGGGAAGCTATGCCCTAAATTTATACAATTGACATTATTGACCAAACACCTTAAATGGACTTTATTGATTTGATAACTTTTCCATTGATGATTCATACTTCCCGAAAAAAGCTCCGAAATATCTGTCTTTCAAAATCTTAGCAATTTGCAAAGATTTACTTTATTAACCAGGACATGCCCCAATTATGCATTTGATTGTGAAAAATGCGGTTAGATGTAACGAACTTCTAGAATCATGCATTCGAAGGTGTCACCTAGTGTTTTTAAAGGATGACAAAAAACGCTGAAGTCACTTAGAAAATGAAGATATTTTTTAGGGACAGAACGAATCAGGGGCGTCGCGCATCGCAAAATATTGGGTGGGGCAGTTATTTGTATGAAGTGTTTTAAGAATTTAATAACTGACATGCAATATCATTGTGAGTGAAAGAAAAACAAATTTTTAGTTACAACCAGCATTTTGTATGCATTTATATTGTGGAATTTCACACTGAATTTACTTGCGCAAAGTGGAATTACCTTAAAATTGACGCCACGCCTCCTTCTCCGGCCGCCCGCAACCACTAATGCCAACTCTAGTTAAAAATTTGCATTTATTTTCAAAACATTGCATTAGACGATATTTCTCTAATGCCAATCATGTATCATCTGTCGAATTTCGGCACTGCATAACAAACTATATTTTATTTAAACATTAAATTTAGTGAAAATATTAAAGATAATAATCTGCCACAACCTGTCCTCTGTGGAAAACACTCTGATTACATCAATGACCTCTCATTCAACTCTATTGGCAATAGTCTCGCATCTGTGGGCGACGATTGCACTTGTAATATTTGGCGTGTAGAAACCGGTAGTTTAGACTTTAGTGTCCCCCTGTCAGCTCCTGGAGTTAGAGTGCAATGGCATCATAACGACAATCGAAAAATTTGTATTGCTGAAAGATCAGGTCGAATTTTTCTCTACAACATTGCCACAAATCAACCTATTCTCTCAGTAGAAACATCACAAGTAAGTTAATAGTGCATGCATGTACTTGATTTGAAATTTGACTGCATGTTAATTGCCTTATTCAGGAAATTTATTGCAAACCCCCTTTTCTGCAGCTTTTGGGGTGTTAAAAGTAGATGTTCCGGTAACTTTTACCATTGAAATTTTGCATTAACTCAGAAAAATCCATTATCAAAAATGTATGGCTATTATTGTTCAAAATAATGTAAAAAAAATAGCTATTGATTAAATAGGGTTTGATTGCCATTATGCATTCCTGTAAAAGTATTCTCAATATGAAGACTGGAATTTTATCAAATTTCTGGAGAAAATTACTTCATCAATTTTTAAATTTATAAGTAATGTTTTTAAGTGAAGATTATGCTACAATGCTCATTTTTGCTTTCAAATTCATCATTGTAAAAATGAATATTGTGCTTGACTGCATAACACAACTGAAAATTGTTAATATATTTCACTAAAATGATCGTATTCAGTGATTTCATTTTGATAATGATTTTAATATTCTTCATGTTCTCCTTTTTGTATTGTTAAGCTAAATCAAATTCTTTTGCAATTATGTATTTGTCTCGATACAATATTTCGATTTATTGAATCATTATGCTAATGTTTATAATAGTTTTGGTTTTTATTAATTCGTGTATAGCGCTTCCTAGGCCCAATACATGTGAAATCTAATATTAGGACCTAAATTAATCAAATACTTGCAGCGAAATTAATTTGCATACTTGATTGTTTTATGCGCCTAGTGATAAATTTTTGTCGCTTGTGACAGTTTTCCCATATGTAAGACGAAGCTTATCCTGCACTCAAACAATGTAGAATATCATAAATGGCCTTCCACGAGATGTTTTATTACGTTTGATAATGTTTTAAGCCCATGTCGAGAAAACTAATTTCACTTCTAAAATGTGGTGTATATTCGAATCTAATTGTAAGGAATATTCTGTAATCTGGCAAGACACAGTAAAAATTTTCAGTGCGATTAATTAAAGTTTAAAGCTTTCCCGTTCATGACAACAAATGATATCAGCAATGAATTTGTTACAGTCCAGAAGTAATATTTTAACTATGACAGATTTCTATTACTTATTGTGTTTTTTGAAAATTGATAACCTCGGAGCTTTTTTAGTCAGACAAACACTGTAATTTTAGAATTGCAGTGTTTAGACATAAAATTGTCATTTTGTTTATATGTTTCATAATTTTGTATTCAAGAAGAAAGATTATCGTTTCAAGATATTACATTTAAACAATTTCTCAGGCAATAATCATGTTTATAGTAAATTTATATCTCTTCAACTAAATATTATTTAATCCTAGATGTACCAAGTAAAAAAACAACTTAAAACAGCCAGGCGGGGTAGATTCTACCCCAAATATATTTTTTCACATAAATTAAATCATCACAAAACTAGTTTATATAAAGGAATAAGTATTGGTAACTTTAAGCACATTGATTGCAAATGATTACTTGATGCTCAGAACAAATAAAGCGGCTACATCGACTACAAAAACTGATACTTTCCTATCTTTTGTACAAGGACAAGATTAAAACGAGAATATTTCCTCTTTTCACTCGGCAATCTAGAAACCTTAAAATCAGAAGACAGTCCTGGTGAAAAAGTGGACGATTGACATTCAAGAATTGGCGGTATTTGAATGGGAAGCATTTCCTTAGCCGTCTGTGAGCACTGTCAGATTTGTAATCTGGGGCTGAAATGCAAACAAAACAAAAGCGTTATCAGCACTAGTATGCAGCAATTGACAGAAGACAGCTCATTGCCATCGATTTGTCTTACGTTTGCATGTGTAATTTCGAGTTAGTTTAATAAGCGCATCATCACCACTCTTGAATAGATTGTAGTCCAGGAATATGGTTGGTTTTCAATGAGGAAGAATACTTATTTCATTATCTTTATGCAATGAAAATAAAAGAAGCACAGCTCTGTTCTTTTTGGGAACATGAAGCTAAAGTGAGATCCTTCTGAAACCCAAATAGTGATAACATGGGAACACGACGTGGATTAGGAAGAAATTTAGATGGTATCTTTTTTATTTTTCCGAATTGTCCCTGTGTAAGTAAGCTGTCGTCCTAAACGTGTTCATGTCAAGAGGACACTTGTAAAAAATTGTCAGCTGTTATATGTCTCCCACTTCCTGTCCTTGACCTCGTTCAGGTAAATCCCTTTTCTTTGACCAACATAAGGATCCAAATTTAAACAATAAAATGTCTCTGAATCAGTCATAGCCCAAAGTTGTATACCGTACTCCTCTGGTTTTGAGGGAATGGACATCTCCCATTACAGTTTCAGCTTTGTCAGATGAACGAAATTTAGAAACAATCATATCAAATATTGCTTGAAGAGGTATGAACTTATCATCTAAGTTGATACGATCAGCACGATGGTCAATTTTTATGCATCGACGTAAGATAGTGAAACTGTTCCGAGACATAAATTGATTAAAGATTGGTCTTCTGGCGGATTCACTCCACAATTCTTCAATTGACGGGTTTTTGGCATGATATAATCCTGCTAGTAAAAGGACAAAAACGATGCATTTCTTCCGCTTCTGTTGGTGTTCAATTAGTACTGAACTGGATAGCACCTTCAGTATTAGTAAATTTTACTATTTCAGACACAATCGTTGGGGTTACAAATACTTCAAAAGCAGAGTGAGAACTACGTAAACATTGATGGACAACAGAAGCAATTGGGCCTTGTCTTTCTGGTATAATATTGTCGGAAGGAATTTGTCCATCTGATGACGCAATAGGTGTCTTTTTCCACACTTCTACACCATCACGAGCTAAATAGTCGGTGAATATTTCTTGTTGAGATGTTGGCGAAGTTTCTACTGGTTCTTCTTGATCATCTGAACTATCAGTATCTGCCGAAATAGGCTAATCTAGATTATGATCTGAAGTGCCATCAATTTCATCAGATTGAAAATTGGATGCGTCTCTATCTGAATCACTTTGCAAGGCTTACACAATATGATTTAATTCTTGAGAAGCAGATGCTCGACTTTGGCGCTTGCTCATAATAAATACTAAAAAAATTAACATAATTTTCTATGTTGTGTTATTTACTTGCAAATATTTTGTACGCAATTAACTACAAAGTATATAAAATAGCAGAGTAATAGCTTTGTATACATGTATATAGAAAAGAACATTACAGGTTGTTAAAAATTTAAGTTTTGTGGTGGTGGTTTATGATAAAATTAATGTAGTCGAACAGAAAACAAATATGAGAAAAGCTACAAGAATTTTCAGACAATTTATAATTTTCTTTTGATAAAGTGTGAATTCTCTTAAAAGATCAAATGTTTACATCCATTAGTTTCTGAGATATTTGTATTACATTTTAAGCTTAAAAGATTTCAGTACATAGTTATAAAATTTTATTAGTTGGACTAAATGTATGGTATTCTCAGGTAAAAGTGACTTTGAAAACTTGTAACACATTTGACTGCATTTATACGTGCATAGCATAACTAGTTACTGTGTTTTAAATGCTGCTTTTAAGTGCAAATGTCAGGTGCTGTGTTCTGCCACAAGGAGTTTAGCAGCTTTAGGGTCAGTTAGTTCACAATGAATTTAGCATACAAAATTTATTCACTAAAATATCATTTTTGAAATTTTTGATGTACTGTGTTTATTCGGTGGTTTCTTATTAGAACAGACTTGCTTAACAAAATTATTCATAATTTTAGGTCACATATTCTGATTGGAATAATCAAGTAAATGACTTGTTTCTTGGTGTCACCAGTTGTAACAAAGTCTCTATTTTCGATTTCTCATACTCATCACTTCCACATGAACAATTGGTAGAATCAAACGACTCAACTCTATCCCAAATATTATGGTGTAAAACAGCAACCTCATTCGCAATATCTTCCATTAAGCCCAATCAGGTAAGTGTAAATCATATATAGGTTTGACATTTTTTCGCAAGAAAAAATCATGATTTACTTTAAAAATAAAAATCTGGATTTTTTATTTAAATCAGATTTTTTGAATTTCAGTTATTCAAATTTCATGATTTTTTTAAAACAGATTTTTACCCATTCCAATGTATTTTTTCCAGCCATATTGTCCAATCACAATTTAACAAAGCACCAGCTTTGTTGCTTTATCCACGCCAAGTCGGGTTAAAACTTACTATTTGATGAAAGAAAATGAAATGGTCTTTCTACAGAAGCATTGGAGGGGGCATGGCAAGAAACAACATATAGATTGCTTAACATCGCTTTGAATGGCGAACATCTTATACCAATTAGATGGATGAATGTCCTTGTTCTTTTAAAATCGTGTGAATTGCTTCGATCAGCTAAACGTACATTTTTTCGAGGAAAAGTTCAGCCTTAACCTGAAATTTCCGAATTATGTTAATCATACCTAAAGCCGAAAATTTCTCATGTGTAAATTGAACATTGATATAGTATGGATCCAACATGTGTTCCAGATATGAGTCTTTCGGGGAAATTGAGTACCGTCTTACAAAAATATAAAAAGTCTACTTTATACGTTGCTAGAACTAGGATTTGGGCTGGGATTCAAATCAGCATTTTCAACTATCGCCAAATCAATTATAAGTGCATGCAAATGTTTCTTTAGTAATTACCACAAATTTGACTTTTTTCACAGCTACATTTTTCTTGCGCTTGACCAAACACAACCCACTACTTAATGTTAGCCCTCCCCCTAAATGTAATTACAGAGTTTTGCTCCTAAAAATGTTCTTCATATGATTTTAAAAATCATATTTTTTACCGTCTTACAATTATATAAAAAGTCTACTTTATACGTTGCTAGAACTAGGATTTGGGCTGGGATTCAAATCAGCATTTTCAACTATCGCCAAATCAATTATAAGTGCATGCAAATGTTTCTTTAGTAATTACCACAAATTTGACTTTTTTCACAGCTACATTTTTCTTGCGCTTGACCAAACACAACCCACTACTTAATGTTAGCCCTCCCCCTAAATGTAATTACAGAGTTTTGCTACTGAAAATAGTTCTTCATTATGATTTTAAAAATCATCATTTTTTATGTCTTTTGATTTAGGAAGTGATTTAAATCAGATTCAAATTAAGTCATTAATTCATGTGTACCCTGTATCTTTTCTAATTTTTTGTGTGATTACATTTTGCAATTTTTTGTGTACGATTTCGTTATCTGAGATATACTTTTTCTTACCGAATTGTACTTTTGTCGTTTAAGTGACAGGACGGACTTGGCGTGTTTTACATCATTATTTGCATCGGTAAAGTTTAAAACATTGATTCTGATACTTCGATTTTTACATAATTTAGTTTTATTTAGAATTATTATTTAACACTATTATTTAAATGCTATTGTTGTCCTTTCAAGACTGCATTTAGTGATTAAATTAAAATTTAGGTACGGGTATATCGTGCTTCTGCAAAAAATCCTTTGATATATAATCTTGATTTGCCACCTTCAACTATATCTTGGAAGGCAGATGCTCCTATTCTTGCAATAGCATATGGACGATCTATTCAATTTGTACATAACGATGTCTAGATTTGGAATTTGTTAGTTTTTAGCCTTTTGTTTCTGTAATTTGTTAAGCAATATAAAATATATTTGATATGATGAATATATTAATGTAAGAAATTTTTTATGATTAAATGTTTAGAAATGATAGATTGATGAATCTCTAATTTTCTAGTGTTATTTATAACATTTGCGGTAGGGTTCTTCAAGTGAAACACTGAGATGCATGTGCCTATTGTTTTTATTTATTTCTACTACTTGACAATTTAATGTTAAGTGTGTTTTCATCAAATGTGAGGAATATTTGAGATATTCATTTGTTAAATAATGCTGTTGATGAAACTTTATGTATTCACATTGTTGTTAATTGTTTGGTTCATTCAGCAGGCCTTGTTAATTATTGTAGTCTAGTTTATTTCTGACTGAAGATAAACCCAGAAATTTTATTTATGGAAGAATGGAGGTAATCTAAATGTCGGTATTTGAGGCTAGGTCTAACTATAATCAAAACTTTATATTATAATTGTTTAATATTTTGACGATTCAATGTTTTGTGTTTTTATGGAATTTGAGTTGAAGAATAAGAAGGAAAATCTATATTCAAAAATTGTTTGAACAATATGGAAATCTGATAACAATTCTGAAAGCGTCAAAAAACAAAATATAATGTAATAGAACAAAGGAATATTTACAAATAATAATTAGCTTGGCCATGGCGATGTTAGTTTCTATAAATAGATTAAAAAATTTAAAATCGCCTATTGAGTCTTTGTATATTATACGTATAAAATTATTTTTTAATTTCAAGTTTAGTTTTCATCTATTTTTTTAAGATATTTTGGTAATTCATTCCATTTATCTCTAGCTGTGTTGAGAAATGAGTTTTTCGTTATTCGCCTATACCTAATTGGTCCAATAATGTGTTCTTTTGTTTTGTTTATTAGTTAATTTTGCAGGAAGAAAGTCATTTTTGTTATATGGGAAAGTATTTTTAATTATTTTGAAGAACGTCGTTACATTGTAAATGTAGGAAAAAGTTTGGTATTTTTCTGTATGTATTACTCTTATTAAAGCTATTATTAACTTATTTTGGTAGTCCAATTTAGTAATACTAGAAAACGTATTTGAATTTTCGATTTACACAGACGATTGAGTTTAATTTTCTTAATCGATATTGTCATTTTTCTAATAATTGTTTCTTTTCAATAAAATCAGGTTTTTAAAAGACTCAATTTGTTTCAAGTGAAAGTCGTTGAAATTAACTTTATATTGTGAACAATCACTAGATGTTCATTTTGACTTAACAATGCGCAATTGAGTGTTTAAGGGATTTACTCTTAGTTTTAAAGAGAAGTGTGATTTTTTCGAGAGTTTGAATGCTTTTTCCGGGAGATTTGTTCGAATTATATAATATTGTATCATCTCGTATTGTAGCTTCCCGTGTTGTTAAATCGTCAAATCATGTATGTAAATATTAAGGGACCCAAAATTGTTTCCTGATGCACTCCATCTTTGGTACATCCATAATTTTAAAAAAAATTCATTAAATTTAACTCTTCGCATGCGAATATACACACTATTAGAAATGAAACCTATACATACTGCCATTACAAAAACCTAAAAATTTAATTTGTGCAGTAATATAGCGGGATCAATGGAATCGAATGCTTGAAAGGTCTAGGTAAGCGTTTGCTGAGCATCCATTATCATTTTTTGCGATAAAGATTTTGATACTTTGAACGTGAATAATTATTACATATAACTCCGTGCGGTAGAAAATTCATTTTCCATTTATAAGAAAAACTTCTTTGCATAGACTGAAAAATTTCGTTTGTCACTATATCTGTCCTAAGTGTTGGTTTCAGTATTTTGGGTAGTAAAAACACCTCTCCTTTTGTTTTATCTTTTTGTTTAAGTACTTCTAATTCCACAACTGTTACAGCAACTGTATTTGATTCAGTAGTTCATCTGTCTCTAGAAAGTATATCGGGTTCACCTGTTTCTGTCACAATGACTACAGCCATCTTTGCCAATTTCTAAAGGTCTTGGATTACCAATAGCATCAACAATTACTTCTGCGTTCTTGGGGTCATATGTGGACAGTAAAGAACTATGCAAACCGATTGTTTCCATTGGTGAGTATATTTACTCTGTGCCACATGAGTGTGTAGGAACTTTCTAGCAAAGGAATAGCGGTGTCTGAAATGCCTTTACACATAGCCCCAAAAGCACAGAAGTCTATTTTTCTCTTTTAGATCAAGTTATCCAGAATACTTGTTTATCCTCCAGTTTGTTTCAACCATTGTACAAGTCTTCCAGCATCCATCACCCAAAAATAATCATTGTAATGTTAATTTTATATGTATTGATTTTCTTATCAAAATGAATGCTTAATTTGTTCTTTAGAAATATTTTTTAATTTAGAAATTATCATTGTCACTTGCAAACCAAGTTTCAACAATTTTTTTCAGAAAAGGCGACCCAACGTGCCCCAAAAACTATTGATCACTATCTACCATATCACCAATCATTAAGATATTTGCGAGATTATTACATTAACAAATTACACTTCATTTAAATAATCATAAATTATCGTCCAAATCACAATTCGGTTTCAGAAAAAAACACCAGAGGCACTTATACAAACGACAGAAGAGTGGAGAACATTATTAGTTTCTAACAAATTTGTTGTGATTGCCTGTCTAGGCCTCTCAAAAGCATTCGATTCTATTAATCATGAGATATTAATAAAAAATTAAAAAGTACTGGTTTTTCTTTCAACAGTGCTCACCTTATATCTAATTTCTTAAGTAATAGATGTCAGCAAGTTAAGTTAATGATATTTTTTCTAATTGGTTGCGAATCAATAATAGTGTTCCTTAAGAAACCATACTAGGCCAATTGCTTTTTAGTCTTTATGTGAATGACATGAAGGAAACTATCGACTGCGAAATAACACAATACGCCGATGATATATCTGTTTGCAATGGAAATGAATCCTGTAAAAGTTATATAATCGAATTGTATGAAATTGAGCAACTATTTTACTATGCATAGATTACGTATTAACGCGAAAAAAACTGAATTTTGCATATTGAACTTGCGCTAAATACAGAAATAAAATTTTGAAACAATCATTCATTAATAACATTATTCGAACTCATTACCTAAAAAGATAAAGAACATTGAAAAACTGCAAGTTTTTAAGAAGCACATTAACTTTTTCCTTAAGCAAAGGTATATCTCAAGTAAAGCATGGCTAGGCTACAAATTCTACAATAATGATTATACAATATTTCGTTCTTGAAATCCTTAAGCAATTTATCCATAGCCTAATGTTTGTATATTTGATGATAAATTAACAGTTTCTAATTGTGAATATTTGTCTGAATAAAGAATACCTTATCTGGTTACTCGATTAACTTCAATAATACAACTATTGCATCGGTTAAAAAATTTAAATATCTATGAGAACAATAGATTCAAAC
This sequence comes from Hofstenia miamia, assembly GCA_900660155.1. Taxonomy (NCBI): domain Eukaryota; kingdom Metazoa; phylum Xenacoelomorpha; order Acoela; family Hofsteniidae; genus Hofstenia; species Hofstenia miamia. The sequence continues at coordinate 248,492 of CABFPE010000599.1, forward strand.
CTTAATTTCACATCGCAAATAAACACTACTATTAAAAAATGGTTGATGATATTGGAAAGATATCCCATGTTTCTCAGCAGTTACCCCAATTGCAATAATTCAAATATTCCATGCTTCGTTATGAACAATTTAAACTATGCAAATATTTTATATACTAATATACAGTCTGGGGCTACAAAAAACTTAAAATTCAACTAAAATGAGCACTAAATGTTTGTAATAACAACTCTTCTAAAACAAAAAATGTAGTTCTAAGTCTATTCCTCTTCCACAAGAGTTAATTACTTACAATATTATTTATTTCTTCAAATTCATTAATAAAATTCCACCTTATGACAAGATATCATTTTCGACAGTCTAAAACAAAATAAACGATCAAAAAACTATTCATGTCAAATTTAGTAAAAATATTATCAGTCAATCTTTTATTAATACTGCAATTTATAACTGGAATATATTACCAAATAAATGAAAATAATAAACAACTTAAAAAAATCAAGAAAAATCTAAAATCATTATACGGAGTCAGTAATTTCTCATTTTTTATTCGTTTTTTATATGTACTTTGTAATTATTAATGACCCTATTCCTTTGAAAAATCAATTCAAATGAATACAGATTTTGTCTAAAATTCGAATTTTTGATTGAAAAATTCTAAACATTTATCTGAAAATATTGAAACGGATTAATTTAATGCATTATATATGAAAATTCTGAATATTCGTAAATATATAATTATCAGATTATATTTCTTAGGTCATTTATCTTTAATGATGTTATTTCAGCATTTTTAAATTTTGATTTGTATGTTAATCGAATGGTTGCATTAAAACATTTTACAAGAAAAATTTACACTGCAATTGATTTCTAAAGTGGCATTACTTTTTACTTTGTTAAATATGTCTTAACAGTTTGCTTATATTGCATACACACATTAGTTTGAAATCGAAAAGGATTTGCAAATGCAGAATAATTATTAGAATCTTTAATTTCATGAAAGAGAATTGCCATTTCAGCAAAAAATTCTACAATTTAAATCTTATTGTCATATGTATCATTTATAATGGTTGGGGTTATAATAATTGGAGAACTTCTAGTTTTTATTCTTTATTCTTTGATTATCCTCCACAAAAGGTTTCATGACATTTTAAGGAAAACTTGTTATTGCGGAAATTGCTTAGATAGCAAGAACTATAACGACTTTAACCCTTTTTCGAATACCATTACCTTAAAGTAACGTACTGCTTTGTTCACATTTTCGAACTATTATGTGCAAGTCTGTAAGAAATATTGAAAGTCCTCTAATTGGACATATCTATGAGTGTGTGCCCCATCCTTTAATTAACATCCTTTTAAAAATTAGCATTGTGCCTGAAATGCAGACAAATATGAATTTCTTTTCAGTGAGAAATACATTTTTTGTAAAAATATTCCAGTTATTTTCATGCCTAGCGTTTAGAGTTTCACAATACAAAATACAGATTAAAACTCTAAATAGTGTGACAAAACAGTACAAATAATAGAACAAAGCCACATTGCAAAATTTATGTTAACAAAAACAATTACAAACTTGAGCTAGGGCGAATATGTATTAAACGCCCTCTAATGCCCATAGGAAAAGCAACTATCGTGAAATATTTTGTTTTCTGAAGAAAAACTGTGTGAGTCCCGCCTAGCCGTACTCAGTTTAAATTCGGAAAAAATAGACAATTGTCTCTTGGAATTTTTTTTTAATTTTTAAATATTTTCATAAGGTGCTCGATATGAGCCTTTAAAAACTTTTTGAGTAAGGAATTTTTGTAAAATGCTTAGTAAATTTAGGTTTAATTTAGGCTAATTTTTTGTTTGTGTGTAATATTTGCATTCATAATACTTTATAATGTTGATTCATTCCTTCTATTTTTAGTATTATGATGTAAAACAACATCTTTCAGGAATCACCAATATTTGAGAGCAGTAATAGATAATAAATTGAATTTTGAAGACTAAGTTAGCAATACAATAAAGAAAATCGCATATGGTATAAAATCAATTCAAAAAATTGGAAGGCTCATGGCAATTGAATGGGTGGGGAATACTCTTTCGTTCTATTCCATTTCTTGTGATCTTATTTATGAACAAACTTAAAGAAAAAATAAAAAATGTGTAAATACCATCTAAAATTACTAGAAGCTCTCGAAATATTAGATATTTATCAATGTTTTAGAAAATGAATAAATCTAAGAATAATAGAAAATTAATGAATCATAAGTTCTTACATTTTTCGATATCACAACAAATTGGACTGCAGTACAGGAAAAAACTCCACACAAGGGTAGGAAAATATCAATTAGCTGTCTAATTATAGAATAAGATTTACAATTGAATAACAATATGTGAAAAATATTTGGTAGTGTATATGTATTTTATAAATTTAGCCAAGAAATTTAACACTTACTCTGATAATGAAGAAAAGATTTACATTTTAGATTTTTACTAAGTTTGTAAACTTAACACATGTACATTAGAATTTAAGTATGTGCTGTTGTAATTTTAAAATCACTGTAGCATACCACCACTTTACAAATTTCAATGAAGGGATGATTTTTTTACCACTAGTTTAATGAAAATGTTTTTTTGGCAATACTGTATTCAAAATGTAAACGTATCATTGGTAATAAAAAGTTTATCTTGCCTTAATTGAATGACACGAAAAAAAACTATCCGGTTTCTTTTCGGGGCCCCTGATTATTTCAGAATTGTTACCAGTATCTTTATTTATTGTTCACCCAATTTCGAGTATAGATTTTTCTTCATCTATGCTCTAATGGTTTTGTTATTATCTCTAGCAGTGATGCTTTGCACATATTTATATTCTACTTTTAGGCTTTTGAGCACGTCTTTCCTTTCCACCACAAAATTATTTCTCAATTGTTACCGCTAATATTATTATAAAAACTCACATAATCGAAGAAATATGGCTTTTAGCAACCCTAATCTCTTAGGAGAGATTATATCTAATGATAGGCTTTCCAGTTCTATGCTGTATAAAAACAAAATATTTTATCCTTGGTTTATGATGTTCGAATTTCAATATCTTTAACATAATAGGTTTTTTCTTTGAAATTTTCAATCACATGAAAAAATTGTTTTCACCAATTTGCAAAAACAGTTCATTTTTTAGTTAAAAAATATTTCAAGTCAATCTGCAATTGCCGGATAATTTCATAATGGATTTTTTTCTAGTATGTTGTCGAAATATTCTTAGAATTATCTTTACGATAAAAATTCATCTCTTTTGCATTTGCGTTTTTTCTTCGCCGTAGTATTAAAGTAAGAAATTTGATTTTCATAATTCCAATAGTTTAGTGTAAGCACTACATTTGTGAATAGGATAAAATAAGATATTATTTACCTAGAGATTGCTATTGAAAGAATTTCTTTCTTTATGGATGTTTTAAAACTTATTTTCATCACAATTTAAGTTGGTCCAGCTACTCAGAAATTCAACTTTTTTGAATTTTCAAAATGTAATTTTGGTTTTGACGGTTTCCAAACAATATTATGTCGGACTTCTCTGCGAACGTATTCATGTATTTTTCAATTGACAGTAATTTCTTAAAGCTTACAATAGAAAATTGTAGAAAAACGAAATGTTGGTCAGTAACGGAACTTTGAACTAGTACGTAATTAATTTCAAGGTACTAACAAGAGTTGAGTTTATAAGAGAATGTAATATATATAACAGTGTAACGTCCAAAATAAGACAGGTTGTCATGCAAAATGTTCTGATGACATTTATTACATTATGTATATTTAGCAGAAGTGAAAATTGTGGAGGGATTTACCCATAGTTGTTTGTTGCCAGTTTGATTGAAATTCTATGTTTTGAAACTTTTACGAAAATATTTCATTTATATATTAATATGTATGCCTAGTACGTCTTCATAACAGAAACAACTTGCAATTACGTCATAAAATTTTAGAGTTACTAGGTAGCCTTAGGGATTTGCTAATGAAAATATTGAATTCCTTTGAATGATAACTCAAATGTAATTCCCATGCATTAAAACTGTCTACTTGTTTATTTAGATATCATTAAAATCTAGGTTGTGTCGAAAACAATTTTTGTAATTCCTTTTCGATTTTATTATATGAAATTGATGGGGTTTAGTAGGGCTAGCAGACACAAAATAATGATCTTATTGAGCAACTAATTGTCAATTTTTATTTTTTTTTCTGTCGATTTGTCAGAACAAGACAACAGTATAACGTTAGCTTATTGAAATCACTAAAATATGCATTGAGAAGTAAAGATCATAAAATTTTTCACTGTGGAATTCTTAGCATAATATTTCGTCGACCAGAAATCTTTAAGTATTGCAACATTAATTCCAGAAAAAAATATATTTTACAAAAAAATATGTAATTATAAATCATGATATCTTAACGGACACCTCACACTTTGGCAATAATAAGCCAACATTTCTATCTGTATTACAAAGCCTTTTTGTAAATCACGGAACCCCTTGCAACGATACAGTTATAATTTTTCTACCGTTAAGAACTGATACTGCCATAGGTGTTTTTTTCATTTGAATATGTCTGACAATTTCTTTAGAAAGGAATCTGGTAATATACACTTGTTTTGAGATTGATGCCAGTCTTTTCCACAGCATTGTCGATGTTTTTCGTATTTGCTTAGAACAAAATGAATTTGAGAAAGACGTTCGCTCTTCCCTCTAACATAATAAAAATTCATTAAAATTGCGCAACAAAAATTAAAAACAATTATTCTTTTGTATCCAGTTATGTATTGAATTTCACCTTTGGTACTAGATAAGATTTACCAAGAGTGGTGTGCAATCTTTCGAGTGTTTGAGCTCATCAATTCTTCGTACGTGATAAAACATGTATTTTTTCTACTTTTGCTGTAATTGTAGTGTCCTTGATGGTACCTTTAGGGCATGAGTGTTATAAGCCCGAGTGCTCTTTTAAGGGACGAGGTTCTTTAAGGTGACAGTAAATTGAAGTGCTAATGAAGATTATGTATATATCTGCATCACAATTTTTTGGTTTTTGTGGTCTCTTCGGTGCTTTTGAATTTTTGCTATGGTAGTATCTCTGTTGCCTTCTAAATTTTTCAAGTTCTTAATAGCATTTTTCTTCTTAAAATTTTCTTGATAACATTTGCTTAACAGACCATTGCTTTAATAATTCTTTCCTTAGAGCAAAAAAGGAGCGAGCAGATTAACATGAGTGAGACGAAGTTTATTGCTTCTGTGTTTTCATTTTTATTATTCACAAACTGTTATTTAATTTTTGAGACCCTAGATTTTTGTAATCGATTTTAAAATTGCATAAATTTGTAGCATGGGCAAGAAAATATATTTAAAAAATTGTTTATATTAATACATTTTAAAATTATAGTTTTTATTATGTGAAGGGCAACTATTTACTAAAGAGAAAAAAAGGCATTAATGCAAAAGGTAACCGTTGAGTACAATTTCATATGCATAAATATTGATGTCAAGTTGCAAACAATTCATTTTTTTGTATTTTGTCTATTTCAATTTACCAAGTTCTTAATTGCAAGTAATCGTTTGAATACAGTATAGATTATAAAAACTATTTCTTTCTTAACTCCTCAATCTTAATAATAATGTATTATTTATACACAATGCATTATTTGTAACCACAATAATAATACAATAATAAATCCTCTGAGCCAATATTAAAATTCAATCTCACTTTTGTTGATCTAAAGAATTTTGAATTACATAAAAACAGAATATTGTATACATTAAATAAAAACTTTCTATAAATAAATTCCCTGAACTAAAAACTGTCTTTGGATGTTGTATTTTTAGGGATAGTACAGGTTCATGCAGTTTTCCCTAAGCTTATAAGGAAATTTTGTGGTAAGTGTGCTTCCTTGTTACGGTGAAAATTTGTGATAAAATTGTTTGTGTCTGAAGTATTTGAAAATATCAACTTTTTTTCAAAGTAAATTGAGGTTTGTGCAAAAATTTTCAAATTCATCCAATGTTTAGTATTCAGATATTAAGCGGTCTATAACCCATGACAACAACAACTAACATAAACTATTTCGTTTTCTGTAAATTAACGCCCTAATTCCGTCAGAAGCTTTTTTTAAATTGTTGGTTAAATTAAAGCTACTGTTTTTATTAATAAAATTATAAAATTATAGCAAATTTACAACATAAATGCATATAAAACACTACATACTAAACAAGTATACATTTCGCAAATTGTGTGACAGCAGTATTATTTATATGAAGTTTACTAAAACAAATTTAATCACTGTATTCAAAATATTATGTAGTAAAGCCTTGTGTTCCATCAAATTAGTGTTTTACTGTCAGACTTGCTATTGTCTGAGGGTTTTCACACAACGTACACAACACAACACAACAAAGTCATAAATGAAAACACACTTTTAATTTGTGTCTTGTTTGTCTCAATGCTAAACATTTACATGAACATAAAAGAATGTATGTAGCCCTATTTTGACTTCGTAAGATTGCAATTGAAGAAAGTTTTAAGAACCTTCTTTAAAGCAAATTTTTTTAAATTGCTGCACAAAGTTTTTAATGCATTTAAGTGCACTAGATGCTTAAGCTGCTGAAAATCTACAATTCAAAATTCTTATAATGACCGCAACAGCTTTTCTTGTAAAATGTCTTTTAGGGAAAGAACATCGTAAAATTTGAAAGTCTATAATTCAAAAATTCAAAAAAATAAAAGAAATGAACATGAATTTGTGTTAATTCTATGAAACCATTTCTTCTGACCTGATGTAGTTAAAACTTACACTAAAATTTGAATAGCTTGTTATTAGATTCTTGGTTAGAAAAATTAAAATGTACAAATAAAATGAACAAAGAATATGTCCAAACAATGGACATGGGTCGAAAATTTAGCCTAGCGCGTAGGAGGTCTGCATATGATTTAGTTAATGTTAGAATCATTTAGATGATTTATGCCAAAAATTTCAATAATTTTGTTTTGCTAGATCAATATAATTAAATTAAAAAAAACTATTCAAACTGAAATTTAAAAACCGAGATTGTTAAAAGAAAATAAAAAACTAAGTGTATTTCATTTAATCATTTAAGAATGTAAATATTTTTTTTAAAAACAGTGCTTATAATTTATTGCATTCACTGCACTTGTATTGATTTGCTTGCAATCTGTCGGACTTAGTGCTAACCCAGATTTTTTTAAAGGTATTACCCATGCTCATTTTTCCTCCTCATCATTCCGAGATTTTCATTTTGAATACAATTAGAAGAAAGTACTAATAACACTGCACAAAAGTGCACAGTACAGAAGCTGAGAATCCCAAATGTATCATGAAATTCAGAGATGCTAAGTGGTCCTGAATTTTGCGAATCATCTCACGTCTGCAAGAGCCTAAAGATCGACAAAGAATTAGAGGTAACCCAGCCCAAGCCTGTTTGTAATTTAATTTTAAGCCTACATGTTAAATAAAAATAAATTGTATTAAAAATATAAACCCACAAATTTTAAAGCCTAGTCCAAACCAAACTCACCATTCACTGAAACTAACCCAATATAGGACTGGGCCAGGCTTGTGTCTAAATTTCAAAAATAACTTACTATTGCGTAACATTGTATTTAAATCAACCAAGTGCAGTTAATAAAATATAATTTAAAAGCCATGTGTTGAGTAGCATAACTTACAATTTGAAATTTTATGTAAACATCCTATGCCTTTGTAAGAAAAAATTTAAGTCTTTCAATTTCAGAGTAGAGATGTTGCCATAAACGTCTAGTATGCCAAACTGTGATCTAGCTAACAATATTTTTACTAAGTATCTTAAGATGGGCTACATATGGGTAAATTGGCATTAATTAAACTGTTTTTGAATAAGAAGTAGTGCAATATTTGGATTATTTGTGAATGTTATCATTCTTGTGATCAAATCAAACTCTACGTCTAACTCTGAAAGAATTGTATTAAAGTATTGGGGTTTTTTCTGTAAAATACATTCATATTATATGACCATATGAAAAGCATTTTCTCAATCAAAGCATTGGTTAGCTAAATATGTATGACCAGTTATAGTGATTTCAACACAAAATTGTTTGAGTAGATTTGTGATTATGGCCAAAATTAAAATTGTTGCCAAATGGCAACAAGCTCTTATTTTATTTACGCCAGCAAAATTTTGTCAATCTTTCAAAATCAATTGAAAAATGAGATTTTATCAAAATGATTGCAGAGTAGTACAATATGCAAATGATAAATTCGTTCCCATGATAAAATTATTGATAGCTTAATAAAACCAACTTTAGAAATTAATCTTGGAAACTCGCAACATTATTTTAGTTTCATTGCCTCGCAATCAATTCATTAAAAACAGAAATATACAATTCTGTGTAATGTCTCCAAAATTAGAAGATAACAATGAGAAATTAAAGCTTGCTAACGCTTTTATTGATCCTGTCACACATTTAAATATCTTGGTGTAGAAATCCAAAACAAATTTATCCTCACTAAACATGTCTATGATCAGGAAATGTCAATATGTATAAAATGTATTTCTTATAAATCCAAATTGGTGGCCTTAAATCGTCATTGCTAGTCAAAATAAGATTCGCAAATTAAATGGGCCGAAAAAATGTGATTCAGTACCAAACCTTCAAAGATAAGAACACTTTTCATGATGTTTTCTTCTTTATTAGACACTTTGTTTAATTAATTTTTGGGATACTGTAAACAAACGATTACCTTTTTGCAAAATTCAATTTTCCTTCTTTTAGTACGGTTCATCTAATAAGCGAAATTGTACAATCGGAAAAGTAAAGAAATTTAAAAATAAACATTTTTAAATTGCCCAATTGAGGAAAATTAGATAATCGAGATAAGTTCAAGAAAGAACTTAGTGATTACATTTGCTCTCATTCTTACCCCAAAAATTAGCAATAAGCCTTGGTCAGGACATACTTTTTTAATTGGCTTAACTAACAAGAATTTGACAAACTTGTAAATATATTATGTATGTAATTTCTAAAAACATTCTCGTTTTTTTGGGTATTGTAAATTTTTTAATACTACTGTTGCAGTTTCTTAAATCAGCATTTGTTTTTCTTCTTCTCCATTTAATGCACATACATTTTCAAAATGTATCAAATAAAAACACCTAATTTTGAAGTTGGGTTAGTCAATTATTAGAAAATTTCTCTTTGGGGATTTCAGAAGCTTTGCTAAATAATTATATCATTAAGTACGATTGGTCATATGACGAATCTAAATTTAATGTTTTTTAAAGGATAGAGCCCACGAGTTGCGCTTGAATAAAAGAAAAAGGGGAAACGTTCTATTCTTAGTTCCAAAGAAACTAAGTTCCACAATCACACTAAATATTGCTACAAAAACATTTGAAAATCGTTGGGTGGAACTACACAATCCTTCTTCCAAAAACAAAAAGCATTTTATTAATATTTCTCGTAGTTAGAAGCAGAAATAACAAAAGCACAAAGTCTAAAAATGATGTTCTAGTGATGAAACTGGAAAAATAATTTTGTTGTCCATCAACAATTACCATTTGGTCAAGAATTGCTACAGCAGATTTAATTACTAATCTTTTCTGCGATATTTTGTATGTATTAGATATTCTATTTTCCCAGAGTCACTAAAACTAGAAAACATTACATTGATGTATAGAGGATACCTCTAAATTTATCCTCTAACTATGGCCCTATTTCTTTAATATTACTTTTTAACAAAATTCTCTAATCAAGTCAATGAACATTTCACCAAGTATTATATTTTGAAAAGGAATATCTACTAATGATGCACTGACTTACACGAGTGATAAATGCAGAAAAAATATTGATGCAATGCACATTTTTCTTTAATTATTATCGGTTAATTATTTTCTATTTATCATTTTTTGTATAATAAAAGGCCGCCTTACAATTCAACAGAATTTCCTAATTTTATAATTCATCATTCTCATGGCAAGCGAACACTAGTTATAAGAGAAGTAATATTCAAGAAAAAAATGCAAAATTATTTTTTTAATACTTCGATGAGTCTAAGGAATTCACTGCTTCCAGAAATTAAGAAATTCAAGTCTGAAATACTGTACCTTAAAACTATAACACAATTATACAAATCGTATAGGCCTTAATTGTTCGAACTTAAGTGGGTATAGGTTTAAATTTGTTAATGCAGAAATTGAAATGTCGTAACTTAACCCTAACAGTGGGCATTTTGGAAAATCCTTCATTATCTTAGAAAAAATTTTTAAACTTTTATAGCTTCAAAAATATTAACGCTGTGATCAATCTGAAAGCACTTGCAACTTTTGGCTTTACGTACGGCGCGCCTCAATGGGTTTGAGACGTGGGAGATTTTTGTGCCTATCAAGAAACAAATCAAAGTGTTTCTATTGTCTCAAAGCCTTGTAACATGAACGTCGGGGATGGAGAGAATTTAAATCTTTTTCAAAAATTTGAAATTTTCAATGAAAAATTAATAATTTGTTCAATTAGTTCAGACACAGGAATGCTATAATTGAAATTTTCAACATTTCATTAAAGCATATTCTCAAATATACCTACCCATGAGTCACGATTTCCAATTTTGCTAATAGGCTTGGAGAAAATTTTTTGTAAATGTGGAAAAACAAAATGGCCTTTTAAATCGAGGCTAGGTAATTTAAAATTTTTATTGTGAATTTTATATGTATTTTTGCTTAATGTTTTTTTATATATGTTTAGGACGCAATTTTTCGCTGTAAGCAATATTTTGTAAAATTGGTGCAAAATATAGTTTCTTCTTCTTGCTTCTTCTTCTATTTATTTTTCTTGTGCAATATTTCTTCAGCAGATTTAGACTTCTTTATTAAGCATGTGGGATGAAAATTTGCCAAGTAACCGGCCTTACACAAGGCTACTGTGGCATGATAGTCCAATATATCAACTGTTCGAGTGATTTTACTGATCAATTCACCATCGGCATTTACAAGCAAATATACTAAATTAGAAAATTACGTAAAAAACATTATTAACCCATTTTAGTGTTACCAGTTCTTGCATATCACTATTTCATTGAAAGACTTAAGTTTCGGGTCTAGATATAGATAGAGGTTGGGTACAAAATGTTCAAATTTTAAGAAGAAATACTGACCTAGTAACCGGTCTTACACTGGTCCATGAACACGATAGTCCAATACATCTATCAAACGTTTGCATGACAAAACTGAAGTATGTATTAAATTCATCGTTTCCTAGTTATAAAAAAAAACATTCATGTTACCAATCTCTACTTTAATAACGTCCGTCGTTTGCTGTACAGCAAACATAATTGAAGCAATAAATACTAAAACAAGCAAAGAATTGTCGCAGCATTTTATCCAAGTATTGCATCTACATAATATCACAAATTTCAAAGAAATTTTTTTCATTTGCTCGAAACAAAAAAGATTCATATGCAAGCCTTAGAGTGATATGTTTTTTCGGTTTACACTTTCTTCAACTGCAAATTGGCAAAGCCTTTACATGGGCAGTGCCAAAATTTTTTAAGTGGAGGTGCTTAAAATGGGACACGACTAAATATCACCTGCATGACTCATCGTTAAAATTTCAAATACGTCTAGATCATCTAAACCCGTCTTAAACAAAGAAATTAAGCCTACAAAATAACCATTAAAATTTATGTGCCAGCAATCTACAAAGACTCGGAAACTTATTTATGCTTTAGAAATAAAAACACACCCAAACCCTTTTTTTAATCGACATGCATGACAAGCACAATAGAAAAAATCCCAAAATTTTCCAAAGATCAGTTTTCTGGAATCAGATTTAGAAATATATCCATGTGCAATGCTTATCAAATTGATGGAATCCGTGTGCGATTCGTGAGCATGTAAAATGGCTAAAGAATTTAAACGTTCTGCTGAGATCGTTGTCCGCTGACAAGTTTTGATCCTCCTTGCAAAGTTTGAAAAAATCTCTGATGGCGTTCATTTTTTTGGCATTGTTAACCTAAAATCTAATTTTTAATCGTTTAATGTTTTTACCCCTTTGATACAATGACCCTGAAATCTATTTACAATCAAATAGAATTTTTAGAACTCCTATAAAAACTGTTTGAATAACAAAACTTCAATTTAGACATTTCGCAACGTGAACACTTTTTTAAAAGTTGAAGTAAATTAGAGTTTGGGATATTGATATGTGTTTATGAAGTGGCATAAAAGTTTTGTTCGAATTAGTAAAAATTCGGCAAAATACATATATCCTTACTCTCTTTCTAGAAAACAATCCAACTTTTCTGTAAGTCGTAATCTGCTCTTGTAGCCTCTTTCAAAGTCATGACAAGCTTAATATTTTGTTAGAGATTGTTAGCAGTTTGTTCTCTACACATTCAAAACAAGAAGTTGGAGTTTTTTAAAATTTTACAACAGTTTGCTAAAAGAAAAATTCAGCATGAGTAACAAGAAATACCACTGTAAGTATTCAAATAAAGTTCTTCGCAGTAAAAATAAAAAACGCTTATCATCAAATATATACAAATTTATTATATCACTTATCCGTAAATAGCGGTGATTTTGCGTATGTTGAACACATAGTGCATATAAAGAAAGTTGCTTTTTTGAGAGGTGATACATACACGAGAGCAATTTAATGTAACATGTAGACCTACGGTAGGGGAGTAATGCATGCAAAAGCTATTAACGGTTGCAAACTATTATTTAGGTTTCCCTAATCTAACGACTAATTTTGATGTAATTTAGATAATGACAACTCTTTGATGCTGACTCCATTCAATGATACAACAGTACTTCAGTAACATAACAGCGTGGCCTCCAGCTGACGTCCAACTGGTAATTGATAATAACATTTAATGTAACAAGAATAGTTGAAATAAATCGTTTCGAAAGTGTTACTACTTTGTTTCTCACTTATAAATATCCACCTCACCTCAACATTATGGTTGTTAGTACCTCAACTCATATAGATATAATCACAAACACAAAACCCTAAACGCTTTTTTGGCTTCTGTTTCCTCACAATGCTCTTCGCTTTGTAAATAATTTTCTTTTCCTATCTTTTAGTACTAATATGTGGTATTCATTGACTCTTAAAATTATCAAGTTTTCTATCCTATAGTGTAGGCTTTGTATCTTTTCTGCTATCTCTTCGCCAACTATTTCGCGGAGTATTATACCACTGTAATTCTATCAAAAATTTCATTTGTTTTAAATATGTATATAATCATCAGGCTTTTGTAGTCAATATTAATAGACTCGATTCCTTTTATCTCGTGTCTCATTGCCAGAAATTGATTTAAATTATCTAGACTGAAATTACCTTCAAATGATGTGTGTACCATATTCCTCCAATAGTTTCTTGATAGGTCGATCTTCATGTCACTATCGTATAATATCAATGCATTACATTTAAGAGGTAGTCCTCCATCAATGATGTACGGGAATATTGACGCTCCACACTGCTTTTTATGTTTATCCACTCCTTCAGCTACTAGTTTTTTCGTTCCAGTAGATATATTTCTCTCCACTATATACTTAGCTTTCCTTGTTGCCATAAAGTAGGGATGTAATATTTCATCTTCCACATGTGACATTTTGCTCGATCGTAGAAGTCCTCTATCCGAACGTATTGTTGCAGTACTCCTAGATGCTGATGAAACTGAGAGGGTTTACTAAAAACACCTAATTGTACTGCACTAAAAGGACTTTTATCCCGTTTCCGTTTACTATTTTTAACTATCCTCTTAGACTCATCTTGACAAGCTCCAATCAAGGCTTTTCTCGATGTATTAAAAATTTTGTTTGTGTGTCTGAAATTGATTAGCTTCACTTAACTCGCTTGAGGTACTCGCGCTTTTCCTCTGTTTTTATTCTTAAACATATATTTAAATTGTTCAAAAAAGTTTCATTAGTCAGCAAGAATAGTGGGGAGCTCAAGCCCCCCCTCCCCCCGTCCAACCCTTCTTTTTTACGTCGCCCATGCTTTATTACAGTAGGCCTTGATGTTACGAAAAAATATTAATGGCGTGTAATAAATTAAGCTTACAAAAATATTTTTGGTGGTACAACCTGTAGGAACTCTTAAACATAATAAATTCCATACTTAGTTGAAAATATGGGTACAGACGGACTTCATTTTATGTAGCTTTGACTTATTCATAGAATTAATATATGTATGAACCACTGCATAATACTCTACTGCTAAAATTGGACTATCTTCCCACGCCACTGAGTACTTTGAATACCTTAGAATATCTCTTGAAAAATGATTGTCGCGATGACGGCAATTAATTGAGTAAGTCAAACAGCATCCGGTTCTACTGCTGCTCCAGTCTCTGTTGGCAGCCACTGATATTTTATATGAATTTAATGTATTTGGCAAGCAGTATTCATACCCTGCACTTTTGAGATGGTAAAGTGCTCCATACATAATATTGAATTGGCTATATGGTGGATGAGCAAATATCCGAAAAACTTTATCAAATGAGTCCTTCTGCCAAATATTGCTCAAATATTTACGAATTTTCTCAAAGGAATTTTTCCAATAAAATATTGGCATTCGATTAGTAAGCATAACTTCAAAACTGTGTTTCATTTTTAGTGCTAAGGAATCATGTTCGTACAAATCTGTTGGACCAACCGCAACCTTTATCTCGCCCTTCGAGTTTAAGATGCTTTCATGTGTTAAAAAAGACCAAAATTTTGAATCGGAGTCTAATACTCCAATAATGTCTATATCGTCACTAAAATGTCGATCAAAATAAAATGTTGACCATTGCTGTCTGTGATACCCAAAGCTGTCTGCTTTAAATTTTGGATTTTTAACGTGTGGTATCACTCCACGACTGGGCAATTTCTCATATTTAATACTAATGTTGAACTCTTTTGAAATCCTGTTTCCCATTGCATGATCTTGTAACGATTCATCATCTAAGACAAGAGTAAGTGGGAATATTTCAGGGTCCACAAACATTGAGTATGTTCGAATAAGAGAATTTCGCAGCGTTTCTTCATCCCCGAAATATGAGCGACAAACTAAAGCTACCCTTAGATGTCGGAAGTCGGTAACATTGTCCAGATGAATTGTATTAAACTTTGTAAATGAGTTGCTTTTGATAATTGCAGAAATTATAGTTGTGATTACAATCACAATAAATAGTCCTTTCAACAGAGACTGTGACATTTCTTAGCGTGCCTAAATGTAATAGACTAAGATTATTAAATATTACATTTAAAATACATATACTTTTTACATATTAGCGAATTTTGCATTTATAGAATTGAAATATGTTTTTCTTGTAAACATTCCCAATTTAATAAATGAATAGACAAAACAATATCTTGTAATTTGCAAATTCTTGGAGAGCATTCTGAATTTATGTTGTTAAGATTGTAAATTTAAATGATTATATCTATATATCTGAAACAGATTATTAAAGTGATCTAGCTGATATGAAGCATGATAACGGACAAGAGTTGTTCACTCCAATAGAATTTCACATTCGGGTAATATTTTGTGTCGTAGCAAGATGTCTGTTAAGACGGATACCTCTAATGTAAGAGTTTTGCACGCTATTGTGTGCTATAGGGTTAAGCTATAACATTAAATAGTTTCTCATTGAAATCACATTAAAACATTAAAACCTTGAAACAGAAATATTCAATCACCATCATGAATTAAAGAAAGAAAATTTTGAAATAGCCATGAAAACAACACACACTAAGATCTGTGAGGCTCTATTAATTAAACAACATAACAAAGAAAACATCATGAATAAACAATGTAATTTAGGCAAGAATGAGATTAAATTATTTTAGTGTATGCAATATCATTAAATTATAAAGTGTAGTATATTGTAAACTTTTATTACCGCAAAAATATTGTTAACTGATGATGACTATAATATAGTCGAAACGTTTTTGTATTAATGTCAAATAATTATATGAATCTCAGTAAATTAACTTTTGAATATATATATATATATATATATATATATAAA
>CABFPE010000599.1:286671-312280 GCA_900660155.1 Hofstenia miamia
AGCACTAAGAAAAATCTAAGTTAAATGTTGCCAGAAATCGAAATCACTAAAAGCAAATTTGGTTCTGCATAGATACCTTATGTTAAAAGTTGTGACCATTGTTTAATATCTCTAGGTTTGACATCACAATATGAAGTGTGTGTGACAGAAAGATAGCAATGGTGCGAAATAGGGTTAATCTTATGCCTTCAATAAATAAGAAAGTGAATTCGGTAGCGGAAGCATAATGTATATTTTGGTCATCAAACTGTGCTGTACACATGCAATAGCCAATATTGAATTAATTTACTAGGTAGAAAAATAATGATTTTCGAATTGGGACTTTATTATGTTTCACCAAGATTTTCATCCATTAATGCTTGTGAGAACGTTCTTAGTGAACCTAAATATCCGCAAATTATTGGTAATTTTTCTTCTTCTAAAGTATTCAATAGATTAATCGATTTCAAATTATTGTAATAATTGCAATATCAATTAATTATTGCTTAACCCTGCAGATAGATTTGAAGCATGCTTCATATATACTATGTTATCATATCAGCATACATTTCATGATGAATGGAAGCATCTGTGCTCTGTTAAGGGGGGAACGTTCCCCCAGTTCCCCCCCCTGGGTGCGCCTCTGGAACAACCTTAACAACAAAAATATTCATATAGTTTGTGAACCGCGTCGGACCAAAAGTTAATAATAAAGTGCTGGCTTAACTAATCTTTCAAAAGTGTATTTTAATTATTTTACATATATATTATCAGTTGTTCAGCAACTTGTATTCGACAAGCTATTCTCGGCTCTTAATTTTATGATTAATTTTGATGCTTTTCAATACAATTTGGCTTGCTTAGTGATTTTTACGGTTTTAGTAACAGACTGACTATTTGATATAAGGTTGCGGGCCAAAATATAACAAATGAGCCAGCTGTAGGCCTTGCCATCAAATTTTTGATATTATTTAGACCTTGCTTCAATGCAGATAAATTTCTAACAAAGACCTTAGTAATTTAAAGATAGTTAGATTATCAAAATATGCTTAAGATAGCATCTATCAAATTTGATTAAAAGTTATAAATTATAATAAAAAATGCATGAAAGTATTGTAATGAATTCAAAATAAATTATTAAAAATTTCAGATCGTGAAGAATATCAAAAAGAAAAAACTTTCAGAATGGGATCGGAAGAAGGAGAAGAAAAGATTGAAACTTCAAGAGGATGCCAATAAGTCAAACAAGTTAGACACTTTTTTCAAATCATATAGACCTACTGTTTTTAATATGGAAATGCAAAACACTCAGAGTGATGAAAATCCTTTAAGCGATGAAACACGTTCAACATATAACTGCTGAAATTGACGCTCCTGTTGATGAAATTACAATAAAAATACAAGAAGATGAGCATCGTGATAACATTTTTGCAACTACAAATAAAATACAGCTCAAAAACATAATTTTTATGGACACATAATACATTAGCAATGTAAATATATACATTTGAATTTTATTTTATTTTTATTAATTCCTTACAAAAATCTGGTATATATTATATTTTATATACTCTATTTGATTTATGTCTGTTTGTATGTCATATGAGATGATTGAATTGAAGATTAAAAAAACTCTCCATTCTCAGCAAAATTTTCTGCAACATTTGTAACAAGTAGCTGAAAAGGTTGTTTGAAACATATTTAATTAGACTGAAGATAGTTATTAACTTAAGTCTAAATATTTACTTGTATTTAAAGATTTTGTCAACCTTTCATCTAGATCTAGTCTTACAATATAAATAAACATAATAAGTTGAACAAAAGGATAGAATGGATTGAAGATGTACTAAGACTCTTTACTGGGGTACATATATATATAATAAAGGAATAAAATAAACACATACCAAAATAAATTTTTACATTTTTTTCCCTGAATCCTTCAAAATATCAAGACGGCAAGAGATTTCCTTCTTCGTGCTTTTTCCTGCGTAAAAAGTTCGACTGTTATACTAAAATCTAATTTTCTGCAAACATCACGCTCAATACTAATGATGGATAAAGCATTTAAACGTTGCTGATTCATGGATGTCCTCTTGTTGTTTTTTGATCAATTAAATCCTTGAAAAAGAACTTTCTCCTCCACATGCTGTTGCTGGTAGTGTTAGAAATAGCATTAGAGAAACAGCAGCATTTGGGAAGCCAGTAAGTGCCATGGCTGTTGAAATTAAATATTGCATTTTTGTTTTTGGGAAACTTTTTAACGAAATTTCAAGTATTGGCAAAAAGTCACCCTTAAACAAAGAAACTTCATCCTCACAATTCTGATCTAAATCAGCAGGGTAGTGTTTTAATAATCTATAAATGTCAGCAACATTTGCAGATTTTTCCGAGTTAGAAGTCTGTAACAATCTTCTTATAAGATGCCATTCGCATCCGTATTTCTTGATACAGCTTGTTTTGAATCATATTGTACGTTTCAACCAGAAATTTGTCACTACCTGATAGAACAACATCGTCGCTGCCATTATCATAAAAAAATCTCGTTGAACTATGTACTCTAATTTATGCACAATTGCCTCATTAATTGCTGAGTGCTTGAAAAATCGCATTATCTTTATTCTTTTTTATGTTGTTTTTAAAAAATTATTTTGAAATATAATTAAAATTCAAATATGTAATTTAAATTTCAAAAAAAGCAAAATTATTACCACATTGTTAAATTATATGTACAGAGACATTTTGAGGTTATTAATGTTGTTAAGATTTCGGAAGTAATTGTTCTTAGTAGTTTGATGGAACATCAATCCTAACAGATATAAGTTAGTAATTGAAATTTCTTGACTGATAGATATTCCTTTTAGGTGTATGAATGCCATGATTTCTACGCAAACAATTTTGCGTGTTGCTTTTAAAGCTATGTACTAAAATTAATACATGTTAATAAGAGTTTGTTTTAACTGAATAGGTTAAGCATTAATAATTTATATTTTAAAGAAATTTTGTAGTCTAGAAATGATGCTTTTTATTAAATAGTAAAATCTTGCAAAAATTGGTAAGATATTTGCAAGATTTTCAAAATCTTGTTAAAATTTTGCACCGGGGTTGTAAGAATTTGTAAAGATCTTACCAAATTCTTGTCAAGTAATTTCTTAATTTCAATTGATTAGGGAGGAATTATCAAAGAGAATATAATTACTGTGGTATAATTTATCACAAACACAGAATTAACAATGTTGCTTTTGTTTTCATGGTGATTCGATAATTCAAGTGATTTTCAGCTTTCTAGAGATTCATTCATTTAGCATTTTTTAATATTGGGGGCCTCCGCCTTAATCCGGCTCTGAGTACGGCAGTATTCCGGTGTGATATTGTTCAGCCAAACCTGCTTGATAATTTCTATCAGATCTTTATATGATGTAGATCTGCAATCTTTTTCTACAACAATGCCCAACAATACTCTATCGGATTGAGGTTGCAGTGAGTTACCAGGCTACCGTTTTAGAATACCTATTTCTTCACTTTGTTCAAGCCAGATCTCGACCAACCTAGAAGTATGGCAAGGAACCTCATCATGTTGTAAAACACTACATGTTTCGAATTATTTTTTTCTTAAATAATAGCATTTATAGGGTTTAATGATAAATAACAGCCATTATGCTAACCTTTTGGCCAGCATGGTAATGTCTCACTTAATAGTAGGGTCACTCTAGCAGTGGCGCATAAGCCACATAATTTCATTTTTGAATACACACTCAGTGTGAACAGAATATTGATAATATCAAATATTTTGAAATCATTGCAAATGTGTCATCTAAGGAGGACCGTGGTCGAAAAGGGCTAAATAAAAATCCAGTACAGTTTGGGTCCTTGAAAGGAGACCACTTCCAGCTTTGAGACTCAGCCCATTCGTAGATTAAAACATAAGAAAGCTTAACCCAAGCCCAGGCCCATATAATAATACATAAAATCACTTTGTTAGTAATTTTTAAACATGGTCTGAAACGTTTTATTGATGTAACATTTTGCTTCCTGAATGCTTCAATGCGTTGCTAAAATGTAAGAATCAATTATGTTGCACATTAGTTATTGTAAATTGAACATACGGATATTGATACCGATCCGAATAAAGCTTTTAGGGGTACGGGCAAACCTTCTGCGTATACAGGTATCAGAAATACCTTAGCCACACAGCACTAAAGCTAACCCGTATCCGCGGATCATATAAAGGTCAGCAAATCACTAACAATACAAGATTATTCCCACTTGGCTCTTCCTGAGTGTGAGCAATTCTCCGATTATGCAAAGTTCTTTTCCCAAATGAGTATTTTCATACTGGTTGCTATCGTATATGCATTACCTATATTAGATTATTGAAAATTCGGACCAACCCTAGCTTCGAGCCCATGTACAATGCAACATAGTGAATATACTGTATGCAATTTCAATAAAAAAGTAAGTATACTGCTTTATTAACTACTTGGCCCATCTTCAACCTGCTGCCTAATTTTGGGTATTATAAAAAGTCAAAGAAGGTTGTATGGTATGTTTTTGGAAATCGTAATATATCGTGAAATGATAAGAAAAATGTAGCATTACAACCTATCTCAACAATATCACCATGGTGTGAAATCATATCAACTAATGTATTTCTTAGTATTGAAACTCAGACTAGGGCATTGTATACCTTTCTGAATTGTATTTAATATTAAGAATGTGGAAACATTAAATTGGACTATGCATATCTGGTTTATGACGCGAGGAGGAAGTTCTATTAGGTGGGCTAGAGTAGAGATTTGATTTGAGTGGGCTACCGCCGGCCCAAGTCCGCCTGTAGACTCGCCCTTGATACATACTGTTCATCCACCATATCAATCATGCCACTGGTTTAGGGAATAGGGATTAGAGCTCCCCCAAGTATTGTAGATTTAAAAATGATTATATTTTAATGTGAGATTTTAATGATATTTGCATTGTAGGATTTCAAATGTGGACGTAACTATAATTATTTGACGAAATATTGCAGCAGCAAATTTTATTACTGTCAACATAAAATTATTAGGTGCTTAAAAAGCTAGGAAAACTTAAACTAGATTAAGCTTTGTTTTGTACACTGGAAGCTGCATAGGATCAAGTGGAGAAAAGTAGGATTTTCTAAAAAATCTCAAACAGTAATATTTGTTTCATAATCATGTGAAATTTTTACAAATTACAAAGTACTTAATATTTAAATTCTTGAAAAATTAATTTTGTAATGTAAACTAAACAAGATTGTACACTTTCCTCAATGCAAAGGTATCCTCTTTTGAAAACTCTTGAAATAGTTCATTGTTATGTATTCAGTATTTGTAGTAAATATTATGATTATGAGTTGATATTTATTTATTTAGTATTTGAAATCCTTAAAAAACAACAGTGATTAAATAGCCTATACACTTACATAACGTTTAAAATTTTCTTGCTTTTAAATGTAAACTATGTCTACAGTCCAGGGTTGCTGTTGATATTGAACTGAATTAATATCAACATATTGAAATCAAATCAATTGCTCATGTCAGGCCCAATGGGTCGGCTCATTCCAGTTGGATATAGATGTATATACACTGTCTAATTATGGCTAAATATAATTTAATGAGATTTTCTCTTTTAATAATGAGCCCACTGAATTTCAAGGCATACAAAAATTTAGGATGAATACATGTATTTATCAATATCAAACTGTAATGTAATGCAATTAAAATAGCATTAGTAAATAATAATAATATAATTTGTGCATGGCTAACACACATGAGATGTGCTTAGAAGTTAGTAGATTTCGTTGAAATAAGTGAAGAATATATTGTAATCAAACTACGTACATGTAATACTAATGATATAGATATCAAATTTCTATTGATATGAATTGATATCAACTGATATCAATAAGCAACAATCAGCTGATTTGATTTGATTCAATGCAAAGTGTCTATATCAATGGCAACCCTGGTTACACCGACTTTTGTGCACTGCTGTTAGCACCTTCATTTAGTTGTAATATAAATGGGTTTTCTAATTGCTTTCATTAAATTGTAATTGATAAAATGTTTTCTTACATATTTAAATTAAAGTTTTTTTGTAGATCATTGTTTTTCTAAAAGAGACGTACGTTATTATATAGTTTCATATCTTTGCGAAAGTTTGAACTACCCCAGATCAGCAAAAATCCCAGCTTGTTAAAAAATATAGAAATTAGACAAGTAAATTATTATTGCTTTATTATTCACGTTCACATTCCTTTCCTTCCTATATTGGGATATTTCACAAGAATAGCTATTGTGGTGTTTCTAGATTTTTTGTTGTTAGCTTAAGTAACTCAAAAATCGAATGCGTATAAATGCAATAAAACACAACTATATTCTGGTACTTAAGAATTGGTCCACGAAGGGATGTTTAAGCATTTAGTGGATCATAAACTCTTTTTAATTTATATTTTAGGAATGCAAACCACGTAAACTCCTTTATATATTATAGAAAATCTTACTGCCATTAATATTTCCGTTACTTAGAATTAAGACAAACAAAATTCCTACAATTATTAGTGTTATGCAATTTGTGAGTTTGTTGTTGTGTTGTGCACTTGTGTAACACAACACCTTTTTGCTGTTGTGTTGTGTGAAGAAACTCACGCAAAGTCAAACATGTTGTTTGACGAATGTTTGATAATGTTGCACGGTGCAAAGATGGACATAAGCCGAGCTTTGGCTAGTTCCGGTCGGAGGAATTGGAAAAAATGATTGAACGAAATATCAAAAGCTGGATAATTACTCAACCTAAATGCAGTGAATGCTATATATTGTGTATAAACAATATGCTAAAACATAATATTTATATTTTGAAATTTTTGCAAAATTCAATTTTAGTGTGCAGGTTTTATAAGTTTCTCATATACCCAATTTTGGTCTAGCAAACCGAAAAAATATAGAAATTTATTTGGCAAGGATTGCAAAACGGGCCTTAAATGATCGCAATTGTGATTAATTTGTGTGGGCCGGACTTGGGCCTAAATTTTCTGCACATGTTCTTCTCTGGAACCGCATCCCTTTTGCCAAACAATTTAAATTAATTGCTTGCTTGATTGGATGTTTGATATTGCATCATCCCGTTTAGTTAAGCGACGTCTAGGAATTTTCAAACAAACTTACGGTAACCGTTAATAATTTCACATCAAGTCGGCACTTGTTTGATCTTGAAGACGACTTTGAAGCTAACAAATGCGATTTCTGGTTTAAAAGATAACTGATAGCGGTTGTCTTTTTATTCGGATGTAAACTATCTGTTTGCATAGTTAATCTGAATTAAATTTAGTGTTTTTCCTAAATATATGGTTTTAATGTATATTGATAAATCTTTCTATGTCTTCCTTCTCTCACTCTTTTCCTTTATTTATCTCTACTTATTCTTCAATATTTAAAGCAATCATCACCAAATTAACAATAAAGAAGTTGTGGGAATAATTTCACTGTGATCGCACAAAACTATTATAAAAATAATTGTAATATGACTGAATTTATTTTCCTGTTTGAAATTTACATAAAATTCGCTTTCAGATATTTAAAAAGCACATGCAATGTT
This sequence comes from Hofstenia miamia, assembly GCA_900660155.1. Taxonomy (NCBI): domain Eukaryota; kingdom Metazoa; phylum Xenacoelomorpha; order Acoela; family Hofsteniidae; genus Hofstenia; species Hofstenia miamia. Next base: position 294,259 of record CABFPE010000599.1, read on the forward strand.
TACATTATTACCACGGACGTCTATATTGGACGTCCATGATTATTACTATATTGAGAACAGTACATTTAAATTATGAATACATGTGTAACAATTATTTTTAAAATTCTAATTTTATAGTTACTGATATCTAAGTGTACAAGCATCAAGCAATCCATAAAAAATGACACATAGCATATTATCAATAATCTTAGTTTAATTTAAATACTTTGGTCCCTTATTGGTTATTAATTTTATGTTATTTCAGGTCAAAAATTTCAGCACAAAGTTTGAAAATACGAAAAATCATGTTAGGTAAAGAAGTCAAAATATATAAAGAGAATATGTGTTTGAATGATAAGAAACAATTAGAATAGTGTGTTGTTTGAAATTAGCATAGATGATATATAATTGCATTAGATGAGTAATCAATGATCAGAGGCTGAAATTAATGGGGAAAATCAAAGTGTACACTTGTTAATTTAATCGTCTCACAAGTAATAAAAAATCTCCAGTTGAAGACATTGCTTGGAGCAAATTGATTTCAAAAATCAGCAGTTTAGAAGCAAGTAAATCATAGTCAGCAGCAAAAGTATAAAAATAATTTGCAAAGAAATCAATAAACCCACGTTGAGACCGTAATTGTAGCCAGTATAAACATTTATGCATTCTTTGAAATGAAATGAAATGAAATATCTTTCTGAGTATACATATGTTAGAATAATTTGCAATCATAAATAATTGTTGAAAAAGAACTGAAACTTTAGACCCAAAGTATAAATGACTCTAGTCTGCAGCAAGCCAGGCGCAAATAATCTTGATTTTGCATATTTTAAGGAAACACCTGTGGATCAGAGTTGGAAGTTGACAGTTCCATTACGAAAATATCCAAGTGACCAATTCGAGCTTACTTTTGTCCAATTTAGACAAATAGTGGTCGTGGGATAACATAGCTTCATCATTTCATAAATATATAAACTTGATGCTAATAAGAGGTCGAATCGGATTCGAGTCAGGTCGGGTGGGATCCGATTGGATCAGATTGAATCAGGCTCCGTTTTTAAAGCAAAACTGTATGAGTTCGGTTAGAAAAAACCAATTTTATTCTAAGTTTAATAAGATGTGATAAGTCTGAAATTTTTACTGATAAATTATAATTTGTATCATCCCAAGGACGTTTCAATTTGTGGTAAGAGATACTGTAGAAGCCTTAGAAATAATTAATCTGTTCTAAATCACTTACAAATTTTAAAATATTAAAGCAAATTTAATGAGTTAACAGTTTTTTTCAATTTTTCTCTAGAGAGTGACTTCAGGTACCCGATTTTGGGTTTCGGGTCGGGTTCGGGTATCAAGATATAATTTCAGATTTAGTATAATTATGGAATGATAAAAGCTATAAACAAAATTCAAGTGGAGTAAATCTAACGGCCTTGCAAAAATTGTTATATGGATTGGTATAACACACCGTTGAATTTTCCTTTAAGCGAATGTATTGAAAATTTCTTTTTTGATATTTTAAAAAACCCATGTTACAGTGATTTTTAAAAAGCTTGATGAAAATATTGCTTCAAATTATGCACCAATCGCAATCAGTTTTTTTAATAAGTAAAGTATTTGAGAGATTTCTATGTGATCGAATTTAGAAACGCATTCAAAAATGTATACTCATGTGTGATACGCAATGTGGACTTCAAAAATTCATCCTTAGAACAGATTTTTCCCCAAACAACATTTTAACTCTAGTAAGTTGTGAGGATTTGACAATGTTAATTGTGAAGTTTCTTAAATTTATTTGCTAATAATTGCAATTTTAATGTATTTATTTAAAACAAATGTGAAGCTATTTGACAGTTGAAGCTTGAATATTTTAATGTATATTAATGGGATGAATTTAGTAATAATATCTATGTTCGAATATTGGTATTAGTCCAATGAGGATAACGTTTTTTTAATGCAACACCCATCCGTTAAAGAATACTTTCTTACATCGTTCCCACACATAAATGAAGATAAATTTTTCTTTGTTGCTATCAAACAATTTAAGAATTTTCAATAAAATTTCTAACAAAATTTAAGTTTATTATATTTAATTTCTTAAAAAATATATATTTAAATTATGTTTCTGAAAATTTTTATTTAAAAGGCACATCATGGGGAATGTAACTAAGCTTACCCGTACCTACCTGTACTTGATGATAATTGTGCACACCGAGCACCCGTACATCATTAATGGGTATGCTAATTACCAGGGGCAGCGATCCTAGAGGATGAAAGGGATGCTTCCCCCAGCAATTGCGGATAAAGAACCTCTGCTATCCCTTAAGACAAGGTATAGGTATTATTATAGCTGTGCAAAAATAGTTTGTTTTATTTGAGCAATTTTTTCAGATAATTAAGCAAAATCACAATAAAAATTTAGTATTTTCTGTATTAATTTAATTTAATACATTAAAATATTTAAGGTGTTAAGGTTTAAGGGTTAACGATAATTTTCATGTCTTCAATCATTTTGAAAGGATTAGTTTCTTATTATAATTTTACATAATCTTGTTTATCATATACATAGATTACCGAAATTGTAATACGTTCCAAATAAAATATTATTGGCAGTTCTTACTAGATACAACATTGTTTATAAAAGATTGCTTAATTGTTAAGAATTTTATAGGTTTCAATTTAATTTAAGAAAATTTTGTATTTTTGTAAAGGGGCTGATCTAGAAATTTGTAATTAGGGTAATGATAATATTTACTGATTAACACTTTAAATGAGTCAGAATAATTTTTAAATAATGGTGACAAAATATTCACAATTTCTTGAAACTGAAAAAGAAGACATTGTTATTGGCACAAAGATCGCAAATATATATATATTAATTTATTTTCAAACCTTTGAATAATACAAAAAAGTATAAAAACACTTATTAATGTTTAAAACAAATTGTTTTCTTAATTACTCAAATTACTTTTAAAACTGCCCTTTAACTAATAATGCATATTTAATTTGTTTTGTAAATATTTTTGTCATGTGTTAGTTTATAGTTCTTATATACATTTAAGCAATAAATTTGCTTTGACTCTTAATTCCACTTAGTTGCAAATTGATATTACTTAGTTACAGACTTTGGTGATAATTCTAATTTAATTTTTTTCTTAAATTCTTTAAAATTAGATTCTTTTTTAATTTCAGGTGATAATATGTTCCACAGACCAATACAGTAATTAATAAAACAGTTCTTCATGATTCTTTTTCTAAATTTAAATTTTCTATAGCACTTAGTTCTAACATGGAGTTTTGATGAAATATCTTTGATCTAATTTTGAAAAATATTTGTAGTGATTTTAGTTTTTGTAGATAGTCTAATGAAAAAAGATTGTAAATTCTTCTGAGGTTTTTTGATTGCTTTTTTCACATATGATAGCTAAATTCCAATTCAACATTCTTTCTATATATTTATATATATATATATATAAAAAGTTGCACTTTTTCAGACAAAGTTACTATTACATAGTTGGAAGTTTTAGCCATAGCCCATTGTTCGAATGTCAAAATGTAACCAAACTTAAAGACTGTTATTTACCTATAATTAATGAGCAGTCTCAAATTATATAAGCATTCCCAATAAACAATAAAACGTCTTACAGTACGTGTTCTAAACGTCTTATAAAACACCATTTCTAAATGTTGCTGAATGCTATCTACAAATGATATTGTAAAATGTCTTCTAAACAATTTCTAAATGTTTTAAACACGTCTTCTACACCTGACATAGATATCATTTCTAAACGTCTTGTTGACGTTTTCTAAACTATTTCTAAACGATTTTAAGACGTGTTATAAGACGTTTTATTATTTATTGGGTTGAATTCAAACCATATTAGATATTTACACACATTATCACTATGAAATACAATATTTTCAAATCATTGTGTTCATTGTTAATTTCGTTTTTCCACCACTGCTGACCAATCATCAATTTTATCATTGGCGTCCCGAAAAACTTGTCAATCTGTTGTTTCAAGTTGTTATTGAAGTTGATCATAATTCATAGCTATTTGGTAATAATATGCAACTTTGAGTCTCCTTATTTTACCTGTACATGTAAATCTGGGGAAAAGATCGATACTGACATGACAAAAAATTTCGGCATTTCCAAGAGGAGGAGTTATTTGTACGTCATAAACTTTAGAGGCACTTAAATAGACAACATCGAGTTGTTTATTAGATGGACAAAAGTAGGTCTTCTGACACAAATAACAGTCTTTGTTTGGTTACATTTTGACATTTGAAAAATGGGGTATCGATAAAAACTATGTAATATTAACCTCTTCTGTAAAAAAGTGCAACTTTGTACACATATGAATATACAGTGGGTATAGTAGAATTTCACATTGCTGAAAGAAAGAAGTACGCAGAGAGAACTGAAACTATTTGGTAAGCTTTTCCATAAATAAATCTCGGATATTTCACATGTCTTGATTGTCTTAGAAAAGGCATTAACGCTTTTTTTGATATTATTCTTAATTATTTTTACAGATATTTCTTTTAAAAAACGTAATAAATTTTGTTTTATTTTTTGACGAATTGCTGCGGGTTTACTGCCTGATGTTAAATAAAATTAAGTATATACTTCATTATGAATAAAAACATCTATTGTTGTGTATCTTAACAGCTTTGTTTAAATTGTAATGGTTAATTGTCATGAGTTTTCGATTGTGAACGTCCTCTGACTATTTCAATTTCGGATTTTATTATAAAAATTGAATTTTTTAGCGATGTCAACCTTGTAAGATGACCAGTGTTGGAATGTTCTTGTATATATTTCTTCCACCGTTTCCATCAAAAAATGAAGTTATGACGAATAATCAATGTTCATTGCACTGTAGATGATATTCGTAATACGAATAACATTAAAAATTTTATCATGTTAATAGTGCATTTTATATTCGCTTTGTAAGTGAATTTATTATTTATAAATATTAGTTTTATCTGTGTGGCGAGAGCTTGTGTCTGTGGATGCGCTTATGAATATTTAAAATTATTTTTCTCAATTTTAAAAATTATTTTATTTATTTTTTTTATTATCCAAGTAGAATATTTACAAAAAAATGTCAATGCTCACATTAGCAGCAAATTTTTTGTAAATTCGAAATATATTAAACGTGAACAGATGAACTCTCTTGAATTTTTCGATTATAGAAAGAATTCTAATTTCATGGGATTTTGAAAATTGTATATTTAACCTCTATGTAACGTTTATAGACAACGATTTCAAAATGACTACATTTTGAACAATATGTTATAGATTGCAACTTAATTTTGTCAACAAATATTACAACAAAAAGAATATATTCAATGACGTCAGAGACAGCCGATCACAGTAGACAATTACATCATAGCACGTCAGATAAGCCTGTCAATGTCAACAGCTCGAAGTGGAATGACCTACGAGTCTCTTCTTACTACTGGTGCATATTTTTGAAAAAAATATTGTATTGAAAATAATGATGCACATCTGCTTGTCCTCACAGGGCATACCCGTACCCGCACATCACTACTACCTGCAAACTAATAAAATAAAACTTATTTTCGCATGGATAACTATAAAATGTTGTAACACTTGAAAAGCATGTGATATTAACATATTTGACAATAGCTGGCACAGAGTTAGTTGCAAGTGGGCTGGGTCTGGGCAGGGCTTGGGACGTTTTTCTATTTCTATTTGGAGCTTGGCTTGAGCGTCTAAATTTATTTTTATTTCAATGGGATGGGCTTGAGAATAAATCTTGCAAAATCTGAATGATGTACAATTAATTTATAATTGCGTAAATTCGTGCATCAATCTACGTTAATTGGCAAGCATTTCAAAAACGTTTTATTTAATCTGATAATAATTTGTAAAAAGGAAGGGAACAATTAAAGAGATTTATGCTGTATGAGAATGCGTTTACTTTGGTATAGGGAACCAAAGAAAATTTAAACTCGAGCTCTTTGAAGATATCAAGAGTTGGACACTTGATTTGTCAAACAGTGGTAATGAAAATTCTTCAAACATTGAAACAAGTGTGGTCTCTAAAAAGCCAATAATAGAGTCTACGATTTCTCTCATTCTGGCCTAATAATTACTTCAAAAAGAAGCTTGATTAGTCCTGAAAAGATGGAGGCATTGGAAATATTGAGATCAGCCAGCACTGCTGATCTATTTAAGTTTTTGTAATAATGATTGTCAATCAAAATGTTTTAAATCTTATTAATATTTTGATAATTCTTCTGGGTTTGTGCTGGGCCAGGCTTAGGGCATTTCTTTGTATGATAAATACTTTCGCACAACCTGGGATGAAAACATAAACAGTTAAAAAACACGAAGAAACATTTATTGCAAATAAAAAAATTGACGCTTTTTGTATCTTGAATGTATTTAGCACTCATACCATTTACTTAACTTTTTATATGTTGTGTTAAACAATTGTCGTTTTTGTACTTTATATTTCATTTGTTTGTTTTGTGTTGAATTTTCTTTTTCTAATAGTTTATGTCAAATATTTATCCAAATAATTGTAAATGAACAAAATGACTTACTTAAAACGATAGGTAATGTTAATTTAATATCCATATTAAACCGCACATGCGCACAGCCATGGTGTAAACTAATAATGAGACAGTGCAATTGTCTAAATTGTTTAATAATGTACAATGTGCAGAATATTATTTCAACAATTGTGAATCGCATTTATATGAAAACAATTTCTTATTTTCAATTAGAATTTGCTATACAAAGCTATTTTGTCATTAAATACAATGTAACATGCATTAAATATGCATAATTAATGCTATATGTTGAATTTATGTGAACACAATGATGTAAATATATATCCACAAGCCCTACAAAATCCTTAGAATTCCTGATAAGTATTTGCAGGAAATTTTAGGATTTACAAGGAATTTCCTAATAGGATCTTAGTAATTCCTAGATTATTTTCTAATAGGTGCCTTTAAGAAATTCCGGGAATTGCTAGGAAATAGGATTTTCTTAGGAATTTCTGGGAATTAGTAGGATCCTACTAGGATGAACAACATGGGTACTATTCTTGACCCAATAATTATTATTCATATAATTTTACCAAAGTACAGACGATACTTGTATTGTCCTATATGCCTTTACTTTTAAGTTTAGAACAACGTTAAAACCTCAATTTTGTTAACTCAGTCACCACATCATTCAAATTGACTACAGAAATCAAATCTTAAAGTTAAAATTACCAAATTTCTATTAATCTAATAGATTCTTAAGGTTTCTTGACTTAAAATTAATATTAATTCATTACAAAAGTAAGTTATTATTCTCATAAACGCTATAAAGCAACACTGCAAACCCATTCGAAGAACATGCAATTACACATCTTTTCTATTAATCTGTACTATTGTAATTAGTAATTAAAATTATAGTAGTATGTTATTTTCAAATATGAGTGACGAACTAATTCAGAGACTTCAACGTAAATCCCAAAGAAAATAGAATTTTTAACTGGTCCATAGAACAATATTCAACATCAAAAGGCAAGAGACAAGCACAATTTCACAGAAATGTTACATATCCCCAGTTTATTAAAACTGCAATTGACATTTCAAATTTGTGCATAAATTAAAAGGATTTAAATTTCATAGTCATGATTATTGCATTACAAAGAAATAAATGCACCTTAACCTCAGTGGGCACATTTGTAAATCTGATTTTTTAGCAAAAATCTATAAATAGCTCGTTTTTGTGAATGCATTTTTGAAAACATCAGCCATATAATTGTAAGATTAATAAACTTTTTCTTCTTAAGAAATTTCCTGAGTTTTCCAACGTGTCATCTTAGACCTCGTACAGAAATATCCAAGTTTCCATAATGCAAATATTGACCTGCGGGCTTGCATACAATACACACTCTTAAGTAAAATAGCGATCAATTTTTTAGGCAAGATACCGCGGTATCGATTTTGGTATCAGTATGTCGAGGGGCGCTAGCCCTAGAAAACAGTAATATTCAAATAAGCACTTCGACACATTTATAAAATTGTGAAAATGCTCCCACACTTTAATTACATAAAAATTCTAAAATTTACCAATAAGTTCAATGAAAGATCAAAAAGATTTAAAGAAGCAAAACATAAATCTACAATTAAGCAAAACTCCTTTGTTAGCAGTGGTAATACGACAAAAGAAAGGAGAACAAATAGGTAAGAAATGTGAAACAATTTCTCACATGTGTCAAGAGATTGATGCTATAAAAATAGTTTCTTCCTGGAATCGTGGATAGGGCACACATTTTATAATGTCGATTTTACTACTACAACATCAAGGTATATGTAGCTTAAAAGGTAATATATTTCTTTATGATTAAAATATGGCTAAAATTAAAAAAAATGGCTTCTGGAGTTAGGTATCTTTATCATCTTAGAAATATTTCAAATAACGTACCACAAACAATGAATAAATGCACTCTGTCTTTCACACTTTCAATACTGCTCATTCCTCTTTACAAACATTAATTCAAAACATCACATCCTTCTGTCTAAAACCTTTAATTGGTCCCTTGCAAATACTCAATTTCGCACAAAAACATGACAATGCATCCGATTACCGATTAAAATACAAAATATCTTCTTATTATCAAATTCAAATGCATATGTTATCAATATTATTTAAATTCAAATTTGGCCAGGCCACAATTTCGTTTTTGAAACAGTATATTAAATTAAATGAACGTTCTCAAACATTTTTATGCTTGGATAAACATTCTAATAGTTTTCACCACATAGCAACTAAATTATGGAATAACTTAAATGAAGAAATTATATTTGAAAAAACTTACAAAAAATTCAGAAAGAAATTGCGAACATTCCTCTTTAATAGACAATGCCTACTTAACGACAATAATACACTACATTCATTTGAAAATTTAGTATAAATTGTACACACACACATTTTAATATTATATATATTTATTATTTTTTGTAAATTGCTTTTTGTAGTTTTGTAGTTTATAGTTTTTGTACTAGTTTATTGTAGCAATAAATTGCTTTTGAATGTTAAATATTTTTCATTTTCGTACATATTTCAATGCTTTATGCCTTATGAAGCTGCTTAGAAATTTGGAAATCTTTTTGGACAGTGAGACATCTATTAAATGCAATGATGAATATTCTGTGGTACAAAATATAGCAGAACCCTCGAGATTCCTCTACTCTAAAGTTATTAAACATTTTAGCTATCTTTATTACTTTGTGAATGGTGAACGTTTAAATACTTTTAGGAAGTCCTTACAGATTTTAAAGACTGTCGGATAGAATAGGGACAGGGTGAGCAGCTACATTCTTATAAGAAAGTATGGATTGATACTAAAACGCTGAAATCAATAAATTAATAGATTTGAGAGTATTAAGAAATTATTATTACACATGTTTTTTAAGGTCCATTTTATATTTTAGTTCTAGTAGTCTCCGAAATGGCTATATTTTAAAAAGTTATAAATAAACTTGCTTACTCACCATAACTATTGCTGAAATAAGAACAGAAATTTAAAATCTTGTATATGATTGGCTGAAATGTTCGAAAGAGTTTATAACGTATATTTACCGAATTATATAGTGTATACTGCTTACATTAATAGCAGAATTGTTATATAAAAGTTATTAATTATGAATGAATAAGTTTATAGATATTTTATATACATATGTTACTCCAATATAAAGTTTCGTGAACATTAGAGATAAGCGGATAAGGAAAAATGAGTAGTCATAACTGATTTTATGTCAAAATGTTATCACTATAATTTGGCTATAGCGTAGCTTTAGTCTTAATATTGGTCGTAGGAAGGCAAATTGTGTAAACCTACATGATGAACATACGAATAAAAGAAATAAGATGCTTATATTACTGTGAAAATTATTTCCAACAAAAATAAATTTTTTATAATGAAGGACATCTTATTACCATGAGCTCATTATGTAGTAGAGCTAAATAATAAAAACTGTTCTACATTCTATTGGCCTTGAATTCTGTTTTTTAGCCGCGGTTAAAAACTGTAGACGCATACCACTAGTTCAAATGGCTTTTTCGTATTGTTTTACAAATGAAAGTGTTTCAGAATGTCAAATGAAGCCGAAATTTAAGATTTTGCCTACCCTAACTACCTAAGATTTGAGTAACCCTATTCAATTAAAATGATGATAAACTAACATTCTGTATGTACACATGCATGATTAATGATAGTTCAAAATTAAAAGAAAATTCAATTAAAAACGCAAATAATTTAACTTTCAATACACATTTTGGTATGTTATTTGCGAACCTGGAAATTTCAAACTAGGAGAACAACAACTACATTGGGAAAACATTGCCAAATATAAAAATGTTGAAAACCATTTGGCTTGAAATATAAAAGACTGATAGTTAAATTGAATGTTACATTTCTCAAAATGAATTTTAAAAATATTACAATTGATGCTAATCATAATTAGTTTACAAAGCACGTACATGATGCAATAATTTGATGAGATACAATGTTGTTTACAAACTACTTTAATTGTATAAATATGTACATTTATAAAACATAAATATAGAGAAAATTCACTATGAAATTGATTAGTGCGAAACTTAGATGGCACAAGTAATTATGTTTGCATTAGTTGAAAAAAATTATTAAAATTACTTAAATGATTAAAGTATAATTTGAAATATTGCTTCTTGTAGAACATTGCTTAAGAATTCAGTGTAATTTTAAAAATCGATGGAAAAAAATACTTTCGAGAGATCTACCTACATGCAATTTTTTAATTGTCTTTGTTGTCAATGCTTTTCAGCCATTTATAATGGTATATGATGAAAGATTATTGGTAAACATAGCTACGTGAAAGTCATTAAACACTGCTATAATGTGTAATGTAGCCAGACTTGTCCATGGATTTGGAATAAATCTGGAACTGAAATTGCGATCCATGGAACCCGGGGATATTTTGTGGATCCAAAATTCTAATAATAGGGTCTACTGGAGTAATTATAGAATATTGCTGCTGAATTGGATATAAGAGACGTCAGTATTGACACTAATACCAATGAAGTCATCTATCTTGTTATTAATTTTACTCATCTTTAGAATAATTTGAATTTGGATTGGATATGGGGTGATATTTAATCTAAGACTCTATATGTAGGGATTAACAAACCCACTGCTAATAAACTGACAATGACTTTTCTATTTTTTTTAAAAAGTCAATGATTATATTTTTTTACAAAAATCTGTCATTCGTATTAACTTTATCAACGTTTCTGCGGTTTACCATCAAAAGTACTGCGTTATTGGAAAATACTATTGTATCGGGAGTTGGTACGGCATACTGTCAAGCCCTACTCATTAATTGGTTTTATATTTTATTATAGTCACTTCTTTTCTTTGAAGACTCTCTTTTTAGTAAACCATTGATAGGTGCAATGCCATGGATCTGGATCTAAAAAATCGACCCATTGACAAGTATGGATGTAGCACTGTTCTTGCAAACAATTGTTGTTATAATTTTATAATGCGACTAGCCACCAGTTCACATATATTTTTAAAATAACAATTAACAAGTTTGTGTGAATGAAGCTATTTCCAATTTGTTTATTAGATGTAGCAACAAATCTGAAAGAGAAATTCAATAAATTTTGTTCTAGGGACTCTCGATCGTCTTTAATTGACAGGGTAAATTTTCTTCTATTATAAATTTGAAATAATAGTTCATTAAAAAATTATCTCACTAAAGCTCAGAACATTCATTACTACTGCATAGCAATTTAGTTACGAATTCACATTTTTTCTTTTAAGAGAACTTTTTTGGATTCTAAATATAACAAACTAAATATGTGGCTAAAGCTTAACACATCAAAGTGACAGGTGATATTAATATTAAGGCTATCTTTTTTAAACAAATTGAATGCTTTTTGTTTAATATACTAGGGTGAGAATTCGGTCTTTCAAAATATCTATACTTTTAAGCAATTGATATTGTATAACATCAAAGTGTACTCATTATTATTAGATTCATTGTAAATAAACATTGACAATTTCCATTTCTAATTAAAATGTTAAATGATTTGAGATGAAATATCTGCTATATACAGGGTGTCCCAGAAGTAGTCTAAGGGCTTTAATTGGCTCTCATTTTGGATAATTTCCACAAAACTTTCCTCAAATAATCTATTGAACATGTCATTTTGTTTGTAATTTTAATTTTTGAAATCGATGAAATAATACTGTCGCTATGGCCTTTCAAAGTAAGGCTACGTTTTCGAGCATTTTCTATTTATGAATTTTGTCTGCTTGCTAATACGCTTGCGCATTACAATAGCACGTGCGCAGTATTGATCTGAAACATGGAACTAGTGACTCGAACATTCTCCTTTGCTATTTTCAGGTGTTTGTAATTTTGATAATGTTTTTAAAAGTTTCTTATTTCTTTTTTATTTTTTTTATTTTTTATTTTTACCGTACTATTAATTTGAAAGGTCATAGCGACAGTATTAGTTCATCGATTTCAAAAATTCAAATTGCAAACAAAATTGCATATTGAATAGATTATCTAAGGAACGTTTTGTGGAAATTATCAACACCGTTCTAAAATGAGAGCCAATTAAAACCCTTAGTCTATTTCTGGGATACCCTGTACATTATGTGTGTAAAAATAGCTAATACATATTGTAACAATAATTGCTTAATAATTTACATTTCTGTTACCAATGCTTAGTAAAATAACAAAATCTTCGATTTTTAACAGGTGGTCAAAGACTTTTTGTAGCATAATCCATTAAAAGAAAAAGAAATGAAAACGTAACCAAGATCGAATATTACAGTACAACAAAAAACTGTAATTTTCCTATTTTTTGCATTTTAATAGAATTAGCATCACGTCATGTAATTTGCAAAAATTGTAAAACAAGTATTTGCCGCATTCACTTTTTGTCAAATCACATGTGGACGAATCGCTCCACGTTTATTTTGGCAAGCAGCTATTAGCACGCAGAAATATTCTATGTGGACTGCAGAGATTAAAACAGCGGCAGGTATTTGTTTGCATAATAAATATGTTTGCATTAATTGCTATAAATATGAACAAAGTGTATTATTTGGTTGATGGAGAATTTGCCTGTTTATTATACAGTTTAATTAGGTTTCATATTCGTGCAAACTCAGTGAGTGATGTCAGTGTTCATTGTGTTAAATGCAAGAAATCTAATGATGATGGGACGCAGTGCGTAGAGTGTGACTTTTGTCAACTGTGGTACCATGGTGGTTGCTCTGCTTTGCCTCCAGGAAGCCTCGACTTAATAAAAGCTAAGCATATTTTCTTTATCTACGACTCTTGCCTTAAATAAAAAAAACAAGAAGATGAATCTCATCCTGTAATTGTTAAATCTATCACTGAATGTGTTGAAAAAGTACTCTTAAAATAGTTAATGAACAAATTGAACAAGTCCTCACGAAGTCTCACCATTCCCTCAATCCAGAAGCCCGATTCACCTGATGAGTTTTTGATGATTGTAAATGGCATTCCCGATGATGAAGCACGTTTGTTTAAACAAATTGAATCTGATTCTGAACAACTGAACAAAGTCTTTGATCACATTGGTGTCAATACTGAGGACAAAATTTGCAGTTTGAAGAGACTTGGGAAGTTCTTAAGAGGAAGCAACCGCCCTAGACCATTACTTATTAAATTTAATAATGAATGGACAATGCGGAAACTGTTTGCCAAAAGTTATCTGTTAAAAGACTTCGAACATCCGGTGTATCTCAAGAAGTATCTTTCCAGTGCTGATCTCGAAATTGAAAAGAAAATTTTGGCTTTACGTTATAAAAAAAGTCACTGAAGAGCGTCTTTCCAAATCAGATTTTCGTATCAAAAACTTGCAGCTCTTTTACAAAAACTCTCCAGTCCAGCTTTCCTTAAATTGACAATCAACTGCATTATCCGGTCTCATCTTAAACTGCCAATCTCTCAATGTTGAACGAAGAATCAGCCTTCACAAGCTTCTGACAGTTTTTAACATTGACATTGCCATTCTAACAGAAAGCTGGTTAAATGATGACATTATGGATGAAGAAATTGCGCGGGCTTCTCATTTTAGAGTAGTTTTTAGAAAAGACCGGCCGAAGAATCAACATGGTGGCACTATTATTCTTGCAAGAAAATTGAATGAATGCTCCATAGTAGATATCTCAGACCCCAAATTTACTATCAGTACATGCTGTTATCTAGTGTCGCCCAATTTCATTAAACTTTTTATTTCAATTTACAGACCACCTGCGAAGTCAAACTACGAAATTCCCTTTGATGATATTAGTCTATCTACTTTAAAATATATTAATGATTTCAATGATATTTGCAGAAATTTCTCCGGTCAGAAAGAAATATTCATTATCGGTGACTTTAACTCTTTCACTGCGAAATTCGACTTTAGTCACACTGCCAACATTATGTCTGACTGCGAAATTCGACTTTAGTCCACATCTCTCCTGTTTTCTTCTAATAAAATGTCCAAAATCTGATGTAATTCCATGTAATTCAGTATCATAAAGTGTTTTTTAAGAAAAAATTGATTTTCATTTTTTCGTGTCAAAATGACATTTTTTGAGAATTTCTGAAAATTCATGAAACGCAGTGAAAGGGTTAACTACTCCGGTATCGATTGGAATGAGTTAGTCAGAAAAATGAAGAGTCCTGTTTTTCTTTATTTCTACTCACTTGAGCTGATGCAATTGGTTAGAGGCCCTACCCACGCGTCTGGCAATACATTGGATATCATCGTCACCAACTAACACGATGCTAGTTACATTACTGTGCCGAAGTCTTTTTCTGATCATTTTCCAATACAATTTTTCATTCCTGTTGATTTTCTACCGTCGGATGATGTCCCCTTTTAGATTTTCGAAATCGCTTTTCAGTCTGGCAGCATTCAATTCCAAGCTTTTTAGAATATACGACTTCATTTCTAGTTGTCTCCTTTAAAATTAACGCTATATCCAGACCTGGTTCGCATTGTTCACCGAAGCTGTCAATGGCTCAATCCCCATCAAGCGTTCCAAAAGAGTTTATCCAGATTTTTATTCATCTCTTACTATGCATCTTATGAATATAAGAAACACTGCGCAGAGGAAAACTTTCAAAAGCTTGGTCTCTTCAAGGATTACTAAAGTGAAGCAGCTGTCAATCAACTCAATAGAACTTGACAAAATAGTTTTTGTCAGTGGAAGTACGCTCCCTAACAAATATCAATGTATTTCCTTGCTTCGCTCCTTGAAATATTTTGCAAACATACCGAACTTGATGTTTTGGGGTAATAAGCAGAAGCACTGTTACACAGCTACTTGAATATGTCGATCTTTTATATCAATATAATAGACAGCGTTACTTATCCATTTATTTTGACATACGTAAAGCCTTCGATCGTGTTCCGCATGACAAATTATTATGTCAATTACAATTGATGTACAATCTCGACAATGACTTTCTCCAACTACTACATTCTTACCTCACTAATAGAACTCAATGTGTGCGAATAAACTGGAGTGTGCTTGGACCACTCCTTTTTTGTTATTAATGATGTCAGGGACAATCTCAATGGTTGCAAATATTTTCTTTGCCGAGGATCTTAAATTACTTTCAGAAGCTTCACACGATAATATTCAACAAAATCTCAATGAACTTATGGAATGGTCCCGTGCAAATGGCCTCGAATTTCCTCCAAACAAATCAAAAGTACTTTGTTTCAATGTGGCCTTAGACGATTCATTTCTTCTTGACGATGTAGTTTTTGAAGAGGCCAGTAGCATCCGAGTTCTTGGAATTATCTTAACAAATTTAAGTTGGGAACCTCATATTAATAAACAAGACGCCAAATGTCTTAAGCTTTTCTATTTGATGAAACGAAATATTCCTTTCTCTATTCCTAGTTCTACTAAACGATTTCTGTATAAGTCTCTTATCATAGGTACTCTATTGTACTGCTCCCCCATTATCGCTCCTAATATAACGTCGTAGGTTTCCATGGAAAATTTACAGCGCAAAATTGTCAAATGATCTCCGGTCATATTGGGAATGATTACACAGATGTCCTCGTTACAGATGTCGAATTGTTACCCATATCCTTCATGTTCACGTATCTCGATCAAATCTTATTATGGAAGATTGTTAACCACCAAGTTGAATATTCTAAAGTTGATTTTAAACCCTTCCTCCTACAATATCTGTTCTTGTTCTTCTTGTTCTGTCTCGCTTTTTAGAGTCAAGGAGCCCAAGAACTGGAAATCCCGCGAGAAATTCTACTACAGAGCTCCTAGAGTTGCAAACAAGCTGCTCCAACTTCGAGACAGCGACTTCACTTGGAGCTTAATGAATTTCAAAAAGAATCTCCGGGACTTCCTCATAAAGAAAACAACTTCTTTCAACATCAATACCTCATGCAGCTACTTTGTCAAATGCTTCTGTGTTACACTCAGAGATCTCTCTTGATTCATCATCAGCTCATCTGCCTTTTCTTTAGTTTTAACTTTATATAAGTGTGATAACATACTTTTGTAATTGCCCCATAAAAATGGAATTGAGTCTATTACTACTACTACTACTACTAAACTCCTTGGAATTATTAATCATTGTTCGGTTTGGTTAATTAACTATAATGCGCAGCTAAGCATTCAATGTGAGTAGCAATCACAAGGCTTTTTGCCAGGGGAAATGAATTGGTGCCTTGATCTTTACTCACATTTAAGTTACGTATACAAATAGGGAGTTTTTTCAACATGCTTAGCTGGCTAGCGATCGTTCGTTTTTATATGTAGTAACAAATCCACGATAAGGATAGTCAGCCAACCCTAGGTGTATTGTATATTTAATTATCTTGTTTTAGATCTAAATTCTGTACACCGTAGGGGACCCATAATGACCGATAATGAACGTTTATATATGTTGTATCGTATTGTTATCTTTTTATTTAATTTAAATGTAGGCTAGGAAGCTGCTTTAGTTTAGTTAGTTTGTAAATAGTTTAACTTTTTTATTTTGTCGCAGCTAGTGTCGTGCCTTGTTGCTAGTTTTAACTATCTTATATGTAGGCTAGGAAGCTGCTATAATTATTACATAGTTTTTATTTATTCAGCAGCTAGTGTCGATGCATCTTAGCGTATTGCATTATTATATTAACACCACACATTGTTGAGTGTGAGTTCGTAAGTCGAGTTGTGACGGGTATTTATTAGTTATTAGGGCACACATAATAAATATTGTCCTTGTGAGCATGAGCTGAGTTGTTGGAATATGGAAGTCTTGGAGCAGCAGATGGACTCTCAGTGACTAGATACTACTTTGGGCAGTTGCCAACTTTTATTACAGCAAACTGGAGTCTCATGGAGCTACCTAAACAGTAGCTGTTAATTGTTATACTTGTGTGGAACTTAATATAGATTAGTTAGAGTGCAAAGTGAATTAGAGGCAAAGGAGTTCAACAAGATAGACATTACCCTGCTTTGGAGAAACTGCATTGCCATATTACTAAATAAATACTTTTTACTGCGCATCTCAGCCTGGGTGATGATTCTACAATAACTAAAGATTCGTATCCTCACTTAACATCAGAGGAAAAGGACACAATAAATCAAATACTTATCAAGAATGCAGCTATCTTCAACAATGATGGCAAAGCCATTGGTGTCAAACACAGCATCAAGCCCACATCTGATATGCCAATATGACAATCATGTGGACAAGTATGCCCCAAATGCAGGAACAGTACACAAAGACCATATCACATCTCCTTAACAACAGGATAATCAGAAGAAGTCAAAGTCCCTATAAATCTCCAACAGTCTTTATAAAACAGGGCAAAAAACATCAACTATGCATAGACTTCCTACAACTAAATGAACTAACCAAAAAAGGATGCATATCCATTACCATGCATAGATGACATTTTATACAATGCAGCAAAATTTAAAATCTCCACATTGGATTTATGTAAAGTATACTG
>CABFPE010000599.1:313280-329222 GCA_900660155.1 Hofstenia miamia
TAGCTGGCTAGCGATCGTTCGTTTTTATATGTAGTAACAAATCCACGATAAGGATAGTCAGCCAACCCTAGGTGTATTGTATATTTAATTATCTTGTTTTAGATCTAAATTCTGTACACCGTAGGGGACCCATAATGACCGATAATGAACGTTTATATATGTTGTATCGTATTGTTATCTTTTTATTTAATTTAAATGTAGGCTAGGAAGCTGCTTTAGTTTAGTTAGTTTGTAAATAGTTTAACTTTTTTATTTTGTCGCAGCTAGTGTCGTGCCTTGTTGCTAGTTTTAACTATCTTATATGTAGGCTAGGAAGCTGCTATAATTATTACATAGTTTTTATTTATTCAGCAGCTAGTGTCGATGCATCTTAGCGTATTGCATTATTATATTAACACCACACATTGTTGAGTGTGAGTTCGTAAGTCGAGTTGTGACGGGTATTTATTAGTTATTAGGGCACACATAATAAATATTGTCCTTGTGAGCATGAGCTGAGTTGTTGGAATATGGAAGTCTCGGAGCGGCGGATGGACCCCTTGGCGACTGGGCGGGCAGTTTCCCACCTCGATTACTACGAACTGGGGTCTCGTGGAGCTACCTAAACAGTAGTGATTAATTTTTATACTTGCGTGGAACTTAATATAGGTTAGATCGAGTGCAAAGTATATTAAAGGCAAAAGAGTTCAACAAAGATAGACATTATCCAGCTTTGGAGAAGCTAAATGGCCGTGTTACTAAATGTATGCTCTTAAATGCACATCTCACCCAGGGTGATGATTCTACATTTTAATGGGCACTGTAAAACTGCAATACTATATTTGGCTTTGTAGAATGCGATAACGCTGATGATGAACTAAGTTTAAATTATCTTTATTAAATGGAATGATGTTTCCGTAAGGCCCCCTTTGTTTATAGTAGGCCTTGTGGTTCGGTAGTGTACAATTAGAAATTTTGCTGTTCAGTAAATACTTTAGATTTTCAAAATCGTACCTGAAGAAATGGAATACCATTGCTCCTTGAAATTGCCTAATGCGTAGACATTTTAGGGTTAGACAATTTTTAATTGACAATATTCACTGAATTTTGTTTCACGAAAAGTGGAAAAGTTTGTTGAAATACCATCAGGTACTAATTCGGGAATTCTTTATTTAGTAACTGAATGTAATACTGGATTTTGAGAGTAGTTTCCTATCGGGTTTCTTTCCGATTGCTTTCCTACTTAATCTGACGTCAAAGCCATTACACTTCAACATTTTCTTTGTATTTAGAGGATCTAATCTTTTCTAATGTTCTTGTAATATGATTAGAAGGATTAAACTTTGATCAAGGCATTTTCAGAAGGCATCTATGACGTCATTTAATTACTTTTTCAAATGTGCTAGATAACACATGGGAATAATCACATAGCCTAACATAGCCTAAGTTGTTGATGGATGGCTTGGAATATCAAATAAACAGAACTAAGCTGCTCTATAAAGGAAACCGCGCTAGTATATTTTGAGATGTTCACATTAATATATATACAGAAAGCTGCTTTTTGTTATGTAATAAAAGATGTTAACAAGATTACTAATTTCTTGGGATAATAAATGGCAATATGCCTCAACTTAATCGCATCTACAATAAGTTTAAAGAAAATTGCTCTAGGTGCACAATAGTTCATTTTCCATATAATGATACCAATGTTTAACCAATTACAGAAAAGGAAATTTATGAAAATACAAATTATATGTCATAAGTAGATTAACAAATTTGTTATATGATTTTTTGTTTTTTGCAAGACCGAATAACTAGTAGTTCATTAGCATTTCCTGAACTTTGTCTGTTCCTCTTTTTTGTTAGCACTCCATCCATCACGCTGAAGGTATTTTCGCACTTAAGTTCTGTAGGTGAAATGCCGTGATAACATCTTGCAATAATGGCCAATTTTTAATATGAACTGCTTTCCAAAAGTATAAGTCAAAATTGGCTAATATCATTACAGCATATGATCTTATGATTATACCAGACCTTGTTTGAGCGGGCATAACATATGCGCCCGCCCAACTTCCCTTCCGGTCAGTGAGCGCGGGCAGCCAGGTGAGCCCGAGCAACCCCGCAAAACACTGGTATATGTATGTTATACGTGTTTTGTATTTGTTATAAAAACTTCGTATTTCTTCTTTCATCAATTTTTTAAGTAGACCAATATTGTAAGTTTTTTTACTAACGATTCATTTAAACTTGAAAAAAGTGTATTTGCATAATTAAGGTGACTCATGACAACCATGAAATAATTGAATCATATTGGCAGAGGGTAAATGTTCAGCTACGTGTGATATTGTTTTAATACTCATTGCCATGCGCTTTAAAATTTCTTTTGCTTGCAGCTTGTATGTTAATTTTGAGTCATTAGTTATGCCTAGATATTTGAAGGATTCTTTAGGGGAGATTGAGGCGTTATTAAAAGTGAAAAATTTGGTAGTAATAAACTTTTTCCCTGAGGATTCAAGATGGAAAATTCAGTTTTTTCACAGTTGTTTAATTTGTGCATGTTAAAATATTTACTCAATTTTTCACAATTTTGTTCTACATCATTGATTGCTTGATTTAAGGATGTATTTCTACTGAAAATGCATGTATCGTCGGCGTATTGAATCAATTGACAATTCGTATGTTGCTGCATGTCGTTTACATATATGTTAAAAAGTAGCGGTCCAAGAATGGTACCTTGCGATACTCCGTTTTTTATAGATAGCCAATTAGAGAAAGTATTATATAATTTGCCGCACTGAATTCTGTTATTTAGATAACTATATATAAATTTAACGCTACTTTTAGAAAATCCTAGCTTTTCTCATTTCATATTTAAGATATCGTGATTAATAGTCAAAAGCTTTTGAAAGATCGAGGCAGGTCACTGCAACAAATTGAGTCGAGATGATCGCCAATTTTCGGTAGCATACAAAAGAGCATCATCAGTTGAAAAATTTTGTTTTTGACATTAATTGGTGTTTTGAAAGTTGGTCATTAATTTGATTATGTAAGAGTCGTTTGAAAATTTTACTTATTGCCGAAGTAATTGAGATCGGCCTATAATTAATAGCTAAAGTTACATCTTTCGTTTTGAAAATAGGAGTAATATATGCTTGTTTCAAACAATTTGGAAAGTTGTTTTGTTTTAAGGAATCATTGAAGATGAAATAAGTGTATTTTTTCTAAATTTTAAGCTGATGAGCGATGTAAATAAACACAGCAATAATCCAAACAGCACTTATTTTGACCTCAACATATTTTGAGAATTGTCACAAGCAGTTAGCCATAGCCAGTCATATTTACTTGATAAAAATTATCATGAAAAATGATGTGGGGTCATATGCTGACCCCAATTACCGTTAGAAGGTTAAAGGAAAGCCACCGTAAGCCATAAAAGTATTTGAGATTTAAGTATTTGCTCCTGTGAATCTTGTTTAAAGTGGCTCAAGAAAAACAATATAAATTACATTATGATATTTTAATGATACCTACAAATAACATCCTACCATAAATTGATGGTTTTTGCAAAGTACGCAAGCTTGCAATGCAATATCAATTTCCTGTTCTGCTGTGTCCGATTTATCCCATAGCTGTTTTACCCCACTTTACCCTAAGTGCTTAAAATTAAGTCTACATGTTACATATGAGCACAAAGTCTTAATTTATTAAAGTCAGACCAAGGTGTACATAATATTATGTACACCTTGGGTCAGACCAGTCTAAGCCCACCACTTCAGTGATAATTCTATCTTAGTATAATCCATTGGTAGTCCATTATAAGTATATCTCTGTAAAAAATTTAGTAGTGAAAATGGATTGTTCATTTTACAAATTAATTAATAGCTAAAACTAAGAATCAGTACAATATTTAGTTTGATTTTGAAATTGGTAAAATTTTCTTGGTTAATATTTTAAATTTATGTCTAAAATTCTTAAGTTGTCATCAGTATCAGAACCGTACCATACCTTGCCATAACATGCCATGCCGTACCGTGCTCGTTTCCAAGTGCCCATTTTCCAAAAAATTCATGTCCGTCATAGACTTGTGCCCACATTAAAATACATATCAAATATATTTGTTATTTTGAGTTTTTAAACACAGCATATTAAAATCATCGAAAGTTTTATTTCTTGATCAATTTGTTAAACTATTGAAAATATTTGCCACCAAAAGCATTTTACTCATAGATGTTTAATTTAAGATGCCTTTTACAGTCAACAAAAAGTTTATAGATTTTTGTTTCATGCCTCACTCGTGATTGAAAATTTAAATGTCGTGCTGTGCTCCGTTGCTTCCCTTTGTGCTGGGTTCGTGCTGAAAGACCAAGGCACGGTTCCAACACGGGTTATCATTAAGCTGCCTATGTCCTTTAAAGTAGAATGATTTCATTTTCCACATCTTCAAAAAATTTTCTTCAAGTTTACTATGAAAGTTGGAATTCGTGCGATGTGGACACATCTATATATGGGAATGTGCTTGAACATAATGTTGAAAATCAGTACTAAGTAGAGCCTTTAGTGTTTACTGAGTGGGGTACTTGAAAAATCTGCTAGGAGAAATATTTAAGATGCTAATTTTGCTGTTATAACTGTTCAATTTTTTGATGCAAATACAATCAGTTTTGCTTGAAGAGATATCATACATATCATTAATTCAAATTTAACCTTAATACCACTAGATTATTATTGGTTATAGACAAAATTTGAAATTAGAATATATCATCCTGTGTTGATTTTTTGTTAACAATATATTGCTGAAAAATTACTAAGATCACATTAACTGCATTTTTACATTTTGAAGTGATTCAACATATTTTGAAAAAGGTCATGTGAATACAAATATATTTTTGCTAACAGGAATTATAATTTTTTTAATTTTGCTGAGACAAGTGCAAATTGTATATTTTTCCTCTACAATTTGTTATTTACCAAAAAACTTGATTATTTCATTTCAAAATTTTCTTTGTTTTTTTCTAAGTGACATTTTTGTGGCCCTTGATTATACAGCTATAAGGTTAGAAGTAAACCAAGGTCAAGAAGAAAATTTTAAAAGCATAATTTTGAAATTTTCTTAAAAATATTATTTTTAATATTCTATAATCTTAACTTTATTTATTTTGTTGTTTTAATGCAGTTTAAATGTTTCATTGCAAAATTCAAGTGTCTTTACCCTTTTTACAAGGTGGGCATATTAACCCTTTTTCTTTATTCACAAAAACTTTATTTTTGATGAGTTTGTGTCAACATTTAATTTTAGTTGTTTATTTTTTCATATTATCCTTTACTTTTTGCATATGGTTAGAGATAGAACAAAAAATATCAAATTGAAGATATTTCAACATTTTAATATTAAATATACGTTAGAATTTTACTTAGAGATCAATGGCATTGCAAAGAAGTTGAAAAACGCATTTTTTAGGATTTAAAACTTTCATTTTCCAAAAGTGGTCCCTAGATGGCAGTAAATATTAAAATACTAAGTGCTAAAATTTGATTTAAAAATTTTTTCTTAGGGTAAGAAGTTAACAAAGGCCAATCTTAAGCTATTTTGAATATTAAGATGTTCAAATGTACAGATTTTGAATATTTCATATTGGGTTTTAGATGAAATCTTTTTTGTTGGGTTTAGCATTGAAAAATTATTCAAGGAAGTTTTAGAATATCTTAAATAAATATATACATTACAACCACGAATGAAATTTAAATACATGTATTGTTTAATTATAAGAAGTAATCAAGCTTAAGAGTTAATTCTATAAAAAGTAGAATAACTTTCAGCATTGTAGGATAACTACTGAGGGAATTAGATGCCCTATAAATTTGGTCACTAGATGGTATTCAACCTCTAAACAATCAAGGGCCCCTATTACCAGGCAGTCTAAAATTTGGATTTATTCAGTTTTTACAAAAAAAAAATATATTCAAAATGAAATATTAAGGTGCACTATGGCATAAACTTTGAAAATGAAACACTATTTGGTTTGCAAATATGTATTATTTTTATACAAATACTTTCCAGTTGTACTCCATATTTTTACTAGAAACATTTTTTTACAATTAATTAAAATTAATTAATAATAAAACAGTATACATTAGGGGACGGTAATACACTTCATGCATTTGAAACATACATCTAACATTGAGCACCTACACAAACATCCACTCAAACATTATTATATTATTATATATTGTACATATTAATTTGTAGTTATTTGTTCATGTTTATTTTTTGTCATATGCTAGTTTGTAGATCTTGTATACACATATTGCGCAATAATATTGCTCTGACTCTTAAATTTTATCATCATTTTAGGAAATTATCATTTTTGAAGAAGTTTACATGAACTTGGATAAAGCTAGACCACAGCTCTATCACAAAAATTATAAATGTGGCAAATGGTTTCTTGGTTTGTCAATTATTGAGTTCTTAATGTTTGAGATAAATTCAAGTTTGAAAATGTTTTAGATGCAGAATGTTTAGTTCATATATTACATGAGAAAAATCTTGGGTCCTTCAAACAAGGAAAATTTAAGAACCTTGTTTTTTACTATAAGCATTTATTGGAATTAATAGTATCCTATAGATAGGATATTAAACTATATTGCAGCATATTAATTAGGATTAGGTTTGGAGTAATATGTTATTGCAATGGGACTTTAGACATTCACTCTTGGGTCAAATTGACTCCCTGCATCTTTCAGTTATAGTAATAATTTATCAGGGTTGCCTTTATGCACATTTATATGAGTATTCATGCTTAACTTTAGCTGAATAGAGCCTTTGTCAAAGAAGCCACAGGCAAACATATTGGAAATTGGGCATACTGACTGCAGAATAGAGTTTATTTGCCTTCAGCATTTCACAAACTTGTTGTATCTCATGAAGTGTAGCTTGACTCTGCAAAAATATGAATGCGATTAATAAATCATTAATCTCTTCCAGTGCACCAGTATATTATAACTCTTTCATCACTTTAGATTGTATAATGCAATCAATAGCAATGCATGTGACTTGGGTGCAATTTATGCAGCATGAAATCAAGATAAAAACAGTTTGTACATCTATTCCATTTTCCCTTCTATTTGGCACTAACTTTGGCATTAACAGCATTCTATTTTGCAAGTGTCAGTATAAATGGCAATAGCTACATTCTATTTCACAGTAATGTCAAATAGTGTTATTCTACTTTACAGAATCATAAAATATATTTAAAATTTGCATGATAGTTTTTTTACAATTTACATATAGTTAATTTTACTAACTAATAGGGTCTCTCTGCAAGGGTAACATCAGTTATCATTGCTTACTTATTATTTAAAATATAGCGAAATATGTGTTACCCACATAAGAAAATATCATGGCTCTTTCAATGGAAAAGAAGTCTGTGAATACAACAGAAAATAGTTGAAAAAGGCACAGTGGTGTTAGTTTTGGACAATGCACTTGTCATAGTTGTCTTGAGGTGGTTTTGGAAGAAGAAGAGTTTAAAGATGATAAAAAACCTCTACCCTCTACAGCCCTATGTTAAATCCAAAAGAACATTAATAGTCTGTTATTAAAGTAGATGTAAAAAGAAAATTCTCAAAAGTATCTATTATTTACTATACTTAATAAATATTTAAATAAGTATTTACTATTTACTAATTACTATTTTAAATGATTTAATTAAATCTGACATTGCTTTATGCATAGCACACATCCCAGGTAGAATGCCAGATGCACTTGCAGAGAAAGCCATGTTATTTTAATGAAATGATTTGTGTTGTTTTAGGTTTTATATATAGTGTAATAAGTTATTATAAATAACCTTTATGTCTATTTCTCTTTTTCATGTAAATTTTAAATTTTTTTACTCTGCCAAATTAAATAACTCAATTTCCAAATAGAATAGCATTAGAGTCAAATAGAATGACATTATTGTCAAATGTAATGGAGCTATTGCCATTTAGACTGATACATGCCAAATAGAATGACATTAGTTCCAATTAGAATAACATTAATGACAAATAGAATGGGAAATGGTTTGGTTAAAAAATTATGCTAGAACTTCAGCTAAGTGGTTTTTAATAACAAAGATGTTCTGTGTGATGTTTTCTAATCTTAGAATGCTTTGAGAAGTTGGTTTGTCTAAATATTGCGGCACTATGATAAAGAGTTAAATTGTATGAACTTTGGTATCACATAATATTATATTGAGTTTTTTGTCTTTGATTCTATTCTCTTGTAAGAAAAAGATTATCTATAGATTGTCTGGATCTAAGTTGCATGTTCTATTTCAGAGAGTAACTCACAAGAAAGTATAAAATGATGTAGTTGCTTAAGGCCTAAGGATTTATCAAAACAAATATGTGTTGTTAATTATAATAATCTCTGTGAATACATGGTTTCATCTCTGGACTGTAATATATTATAAATTTGCAAAGATATCAATGATAAATCATTAATTCTCCTGCTTTTAAGTTTTTCCTGAAATTTTTTGCTGTTCTATCTGTTAAGTATTTCTAGTAATATAACATGCATGTTTAGATGCTATAAATTTGGCTGTAGTACTTCATTGTGAACTCTGGTAAGATTTTAATGACATCTCAATGAGCATGCAGAGTGCTTAGAACTAGATGACAGTATTCTAGAACTATGATAGTTTGTATCTGACTCTACATGAGATAGGGAGCTCACTCTGAGAAATGCACAGTACTAGGGGATTTGGTGCAAACTCATTGTAAATAAACATAGTTTCACACTGGCACATGCTATGACACTAATAATATTTCATATTCCCAGATAACAATTTAAGGTCAAAACAACGTTGTTGTTTTGTTATGTGGTTGTTTTCTGTATCTAAAGCAACGTTGTTTTAATGTCAAAATGGTACCATTTCATGAGTTGAAAGAACGTTGCATCAACAATGTCACATTAGGTTGCTTTTTATGAATAAAAAAGCAATATTTAGAGGTTGTAACAACATTGTTTTATGTTGACCATGATTGCTTCAGCATTGCTTTTATACATTTCATGAAATTTATATCACTAATCTGTTCAAACATTGCTGTTTAAGCAAACATAACCCAACAATGGGTATGACAATATCTTTGACATGGTGTCATTGATACTTAAAATAAACATTTGCTAAACTCAGTGAATGTCTTGTTTATAAATGATAACAATAAGCATTAAAATCTGCCAAATTTAACAAAAATTTAAAATTTTAAAAGAAAGTACAATTTTGAAATAGTACTTTCTTAAATCATGAAAAATCTCTTTTGCTCAAATGTAACTTTTTTATATAAAAGTCAATTTCAAGGTGTAAAAATATTCATGAATAAATTATTTTGAAAATTCACTTATCTGGTATATTATAATTTTCTCAATAGTATTTTGCTCGTCAACTATCTTGACCATATGCTTCTGAAATGACTCATTGTGTGTTAAAATCTAAATACACAACTTGTCTTTTTCTTTTTTCTGTTTTCATTGATAGTTATAGTGCTTCTTGCACTTTAATGGTTTTGTTGACAATGCAATTACAATGTGAAAACATTTCAGGAAATCATTTCCTATTATCAATTCTTATGGCAGTGTGCTTAATTTAGTGTTCATCACAATGATTGAAGAAATTGAATATTTCTAATTGATAAATGTGCATTGAATAGTATGCCTATGGTATCTAAGTAGTCACCTGATGCATTTATTAGATGGTTTTGGTTTTGGTTGTAATTTCACACTTATATATACATATTGCAGGTCTTTTTCACATTGATTTGCTTTGATTATGTAAATCTATGCCCATATCATATCTATTTGAATATTATGCTTTACTCTTGTTTAATCATATTTTTAATGGCAGTGCTTACATAGACTTTGCAAAATTCTTCAAAATAACCTCTCAGAATACTACATGTCATCATAGATTTTTCATTCCAGTGAGATCCAATATTATCAAAGGTGATCACAATTATTTCTCCCATGTCATTTACACAGTTAATTATCTAATGAGAAATACAGCTGTCTGACCTTTTAACATTTCACCAGTGAAATTGAAAACACAGCTTTGCTACTTTTTTGATGATATATTGCATTCTTTTGATATTAACACTTCATGTACTTTTTTCATATGTTGTGGATGTTCTAATTGTTGAAGATTCAGATCCATCAATTGACAACCATTTGTATATCCTTATTTATCACTGCTTATGTAATTCCAATATTTTTGTTAATATATCCCAATAATAATAATAATAATAATAATAATAATAATAATAATAATAATAATAATGAGTATAGGTTCAGGCATGACAATGTAGGATGAATGGTATACTGGAGCTTGAGCAGGCAGCATGGGTTACAAACAGGAGACAAGTGGTATGAGCACAAGCCGCAAGGAGCCATCAAGAATGAGAAGGTTAAGATACTGTGGGACTTCAACATACAGACAAGCAAGGTGATAGAAGCAAGGAGGCCAGGCATAGTAGTGGTAGACAAAGAGAAAAGATTAGGAACAGTGATAGACATAGCTGTACCAAAGCACAGGAATGTAGAAAGCAAGGAGAAATAGAAGATAGACAAGTACAGGGAGTAAGCAGAGGAAATAGAAAGGCTGTGGAAATTGAAGAAGGTTAAAGTAATCCCAGTAGTTGTAGGAGCACTAGGAGCAGTGAGTAAGAAGCATAAAAGATACTTGGAGAAGGTGGGAGTACCAAAGTATGCAGGAGCAGTAGCACAGAAGGCAGCATTGTTAGGAACAGCTAGAGTCCTGAGTAAACTGGTGAGTTCCCTGAGCTGAGAGGGATACCAGCATGAAGCTGTGAGAAGTAAGAATAATAATAATAATATATATAAATATAAATATACATATATTTATATATAATGACATGGATTTTGACATTATATTTTACTGATTTTAGAGATGAAATGTTATAGTAAATCTCTCATTCATTTTTTACAACCCTTCAAGCTCCCAAGTAATAAAAATATTTACATTATCAACATGAAATTTGAAACTGTTGTGTTTGATGTGACGCTCAAATAGTTATAAATGTATACTTTTATTGTTGATAATTTTTCTTAGAAAATCAGAAATTTCTTATGAAGAAACTAGTGACGCATAGTGATTCAGTTTACAATACTGTAGAGCTTGAACTGCCGTACTCACTTGTATAATTTAGGTTTCTTATTTCAGGGAGAATACCAAAATCGAAATGCAGTGTAGGATCCGGAATTTCTTGATACTCAAGTTTCAATCAATAACTCAATTTTCAGACAATACTCAATAACTCAATTTTAACTCAATAAACCAGCATTCTCAGAAATGTTGTCTAGTGAAAGGGAAACTACAATCGTTTTTCTGAGTAATACCGCCTGCTGTGACGATGCTAGTTCAATACATTGGGTATTAAACCATAGTGTAGAGGATTATTGTGCACAGAGGTTGTACGTTGTAGTTCAAAGCCAAGCATTGTTACTTGCAATTAAAATATGCCTAAAGAGCTTATCAATCATGTTAAATTATTTCAAAATTGAGCGGAGCTAAAAAGTTTGGAGTTATATTGTCACGTCTAATAAACTGGTCTGTACTGGCTGTTCTTATGACATCGCTTATGGGGAAAAAGTCAAATTTATGGCCGAATCGCATTGTCAAACTGCAAAACATAAGAAAAACTTTGCACATACCGAAAAGTGACAAGTAACCTTACACCAAACTTCTCCTCCAGAAAATAAGTTTTTTCGAGATTTAACCTCAACTATGGGTAAGTCAAATATTCCTCTACAGAAAATTGAGAACACACATTTTAAGAATTTCTTGGAATCAACAATGCGTAAAGAATATTTACAAAAAAAATATCTTGATTCCATTAAAAAGCCCAAGAAAATTTGGCAAATCACGATATTTACATTGTCTTAGGTGAGACAACAGACACCCAAAGCTGATAAATTGTTGTAGTTATGGCAGGAAAATTGGAAGACAATGCCTGTCATCTACCTTACCTTCTCGAACTTGCAGAATTAATCTGAATTATCCTAGTGTTACCATATGGTAATGCTAACATATTTGGCCACATTGCATTAAGAAATGTTCAAATTGCAATCTATTGCATATTTTGACAACATACTATTACCACTACATTTTTCAAATGTCATACAAATTTTTGCAGCTACATGAGGACTGCAGTTAGAGCAATTTTCCAAAGAAATAAATCTTAAATAAAAAATTCAGGATAATTCAGGTTAAAAAAAACTGACACCTCAACTGTGGCACAACTTATAATGAATTGCATTGGACAATTGTATAATGGAAATATTGAGTTTGGTAAACTGAAACTTTTACTTTCAGACGCCACTGCGTACATGGTTAAAGTGGGGGAAAATTTGAAAAACGTGTTTACCAAAATTTTACATATTACTTGTCTGGCACATGGACTAAACAGATTATCGGAGTTTATTAGAATACAAAACTAGGAAGCAGATGTATTTGTTACAGAAATGAAAAATATTTTCAAAGATTCTCCAAAAAGAAAATGAGACTATGTTAATTGTACTGGTTTACCTTTACCACCAGAAGCAATCCATCTAGATGGACTACTTGGATTCACGCTGTTTGTTATTTTTGTGAACACTTTGAAACAGTTTGTCAATTTATTGATGGACAAAGTGATGATGAGTGTGAATCTATCGTTAAGCTAAAGCGCATTATATCAAAAGATGTTCTTCAACGTGAACTTGCATTCGTGACGTGCAGCATCAAACAGCTGTCATCTGCCACTCAAAAATTGGAAGGAAGACTCAGTGCTATACAGTCTATGGAAGTACTTGATGCTGTGGAAAACTTGGTCAGGGGCAATAAAATTGCAAAGTATCGAAAAAAGTATCATGAAATTTTGACCAAAAACCCTGATCTTGGCATATTTTGCAACATTCAGTCGGTCCAGAAAGATGAACATGTCGAAAACTTCACGATGTCTCCAAATCAGGTCGTCAAAATGAAATTTGCGCCATTGGTCAGAGTGGAAATCGAGATCGAGAGATTTTTCTCGATGATTCGAAGCCTGTTGTCCCCTCAAAGAGAACGTTATACTGTTTAACACTTAAAATGGAATTGTATTTGTATTTGGAATGTAAACATTCTATAAATTTTTTGTCTCTTCCAATTTTTAACTCAATTTTTAGCTATTTTAGACTCAATTTGTTACTCAATAAACCCAAGTTTTTTACTCAAGAAATTCGGAACTGAATTCATCAAATCTTGGGCCAATGGGCACAATATCTTGACACATAATGCAACATCTAATACAGTAGTTTGTTAAGCAGTTCAGTCAAGAAATCCTTGGTTCAGCTGTCTTCAATTACATTCAGTCAATGTCAAATACTGGTGTACAATTCATATTGCAACACAGAAATATGAAAGAGTGCAGGGCTGAAATCAACACAACAGCTAATTACAACAACTGTCCACAAGTTAATCAATTTGAGTGCTTCCTTTGCATGTGTCCGGCATAGCACTACACAAAATTAAGCACCCAGTATTTCTGGAGAAATACAGTGGAAAAGCCATAATATGAGAGTTGACATTGAGAAAAAATTGCGTAGGAAAGGAGTTTAAATGAGTTTGATGGTCGTCAAGTTGACCAATGCATGTGGCAGAAAAACCGCAGCAGCTCTGATGAGACATGTGGATTGGTCTGAAAAATGGATTGAAATTATGCAATTCTCTGGAGTAAACCACAAGGCTGTCATTCAGTGATCATCAAGATATCCCAAAGAGCTGTCGACTTCAGAGGTGTTAATTTCCTTGTAACTGGCGCAGCTTCCTATGTGTTGAAAGCATGTAAAATTTTGATAAAAGCATTCGATGAACTTCATGTAACATGCATTGCTCATGCCTGGCATCAGATAGCAGACCAGGCCTATTTACGTGCAAGAATCCAGTTCTAGATTTGTTTTTATCACTCATGTAAAAAATTATCGTTAAGAATAACACTAAGAAGGCTGTTTTCTGCAGCTGTCCATTTTCTATCATCATCATTTGGAAAACTTCAAAAGTAGCAAGCACTTGGAAATTGAGGTTTCATTATTTGACAGGAAGCAATGGGCAAAGGGACACTGGAGCCCTTTAAGTCAAGATTAAACTACATTTTATCTAAGAATCCAAATCTCAATCAAACTTTCATAACAAGTATATATGAGGATTGTAGCCTAAAGTTAATTATGAACAGAATGCAAAATGTTTATCATTCTGAAAAAATAAACTCTTGCTTTTGTTTCAATAGTAGTGAGATTAAGGCAGGGGAGAAGTCACAAACTGATATTTTGACCTCT
This sequence comes from Hofstenia miamia, assembly GCA_900660155.1. NCBI lineage: Eukaryota > Metazoa > Xenacoelomorpha > Acoela > Hofsteniidae > Hofstenia > Hofstenia miamia. The sequence goes on from CABFPE010000599.1 coordinate 327,610, forward strand.
GCGATATTGATGAGTGTTTTTAGTGACTCATCAGTTGATTTTTAAGTATGTCTACTAAAGGATTTTCAATTTGTGATGCTTTTAATTGATTTTCATGATTCATGTTGGGGCCACTTTTTGGCATGGCTAATTCCACTTTGTTAATATCAAAATTCATTGTAACACATGTCACATAACAGACCGTGAATATTGAAGGGGGTGGTTGAGGCGTTGAGTCATCTAATTGATACTTGGCGCTAAGTGCTTTGAAGATCTAGCTAATTGATTTTTAGATACAGCTTGCTAATGCATTTTTAATTAGCACATTCGGACCTGCTTAAATGATTCACACCCAAATTTACATTGTTTTGATATAATTTTTGGTTTATTGTTTGTCATGACTAATTTCACTTTGTTAATATCACAATTGTTTGCATTACACCATGTTAATATATACTGTATTATAACAACCCTTGTGGGATATGTACACATAATATTACAAACTAATTTTCCATAATTTCAAAAAGCGCATACATAAAAATATAATTTGGGAAAACTTTCAAAATCCGTATATTAAATATAGAAATTAAACAAAGAGATCGCATATTTGCTATACTTAAAAGGTGTAATACATAATAAAACCAACCTACATTTTCGGAAAGAGTAAAAACATGGATTATGTATAAATCCGAAATTTGCTACATAAAATTATACACACAATTTCATTCTACGTAAACAATATTCTCATTTCTAGGCAAACAAACTATATTTAAAACTACTTTGTTAATACATGTGGAAAATATTAAACAGAAATTAAACAAAGAGAGATTGCATTTCAATATAACAATTAATGTTAAAAATACAATGACTCGTAAATAGGTAAAACAAATTTTATATACAAGTAAAAATATTCAATTTCGCTATGCAAAAACCAATTTAATCATCCATTGATAACGCATTTCATAAAAGTTTTTTAAACACATAAAAAATTTTCCTGTCTTATTCAAGTTAAACAAATTTTCTTAAAGAGTAATACACGCTAACCAAGTTTTGGAAAAAATTAAAATATAAAATATTACAAACACAACAAATATACTTAGACGTTAAAGTCAATCATGGTCGCAATCTTGCTACCTAAAATCATACATGCAAAGTTATTTATTAATAATATACGTACATTTTCAAATATAATTATACACTGTAGGAGTCATTACACCTTCCACCAACTTTTATACGATTGTTTTCCTTTCCATGTTTGGTGACTTTACATGGGCTGTATGCTTTTGCATGGGTTTTCCAACTTTCATTGCTTTACCAACTTTTTCCATGTTTTTCACTTTTATTTTGTTTTGGTGACTTTACATGACTTGCATACATTACATGGGTTTTCTGGCTTTCACTGCTTTTATCAACTTTTCCACGTTGTTCACTCTTACTTGCTTTTTATAATGTTATATGGTTGCATACATTACATGGGTTTTCCGGCTTTCACTGCTTTGTTGAGTTTTCCATTTTTTTACAGGTTGTACACATTTGGTGACTGACGCATCTTTATCAACTTACACACCATTGTTTAACTTTATTTGATTTTATAGGCTTTTGTTTACATGATTGTATGCATCAACATTGCCCAT
>CABFPE010000599.1:364897-394383 GCA_900660155.1 Hofstenia miamia
ATATATATATATAACCTGGGGGGGCTAGAGGGGCTAGAGCACCTCCCCACTGTTTTTTGAAAACTGAAGTTTTTACATGTGATGGTATCAAGATTTTATCTGTTTTTAAACTTTGCTACGCAATTTTTATTATACCTACTGTACGTTTCAAAAAACTTCCAGATTAGTATGTTAGTAATTCACAAATTAGATTGTGGAGCAAGAATTTGCTGAAATTTTATATATTAATGCTAACAATAAATACAATGCTTCAATAATTCTTTTATCACAAGTAAAAGTTATTTGCCAACTGAAATTTACTGAACTTTTAAGGTATTTCAGCAAAACCAAAAAAATGTTGAAAATGCCTTCCCAAAATAATATAAATTTTGCAAAACAGGACATTTTTGACAATCACATCAAACAAATGTATTAATTTCTTTCAAATTTGAAGAAGGCAGCTAACAATTTAGTTTTTTTCTGAAAGGAAGCCTGCCCTTAGAGTCGTTAACTGAAAAAGTTAAAATATAAATCTTGAATAATAACCAACGTTGAACCAAAAATATTTTAATTATTTTATGATGAAAATTCCGATTTCTTAAAACTCATTAAAATTATTCCTTATTATTAAAGCTCACATTATCATAACTTCTGAATCCGATATGATATCAGCTAACCTAACCCCACATTAAAACGGCTCTGGCAGAGCACAATTGCAAAACATAAATAAACCAGGATGCACTTCTCTATGGATTTTTCAGATTTTAAATAAATTCATTTGTAATATACATATAATCTAGAACAAGCTTGTGCCTTTTTACACATTTTCAAAGAAATTTCTCCAAGCCTATTAGGAAATTTAAAAATCGTAAGCCATGTACACATCTATTGTTGAATGGGCACAAACGTCCTGTCGAAAATTTATACTAAGGCATATTCCTGTGGCTGAAGTATTTGAAATAATTGACTATTTACTGTTGAAAACTTCGTTTTTTCAAAAGACTTAAATACATTTCACACCCAACATTCAGATAATTCTAAGGTTTGGAGCACAAGGGAGGAATGCGAACTTTAACTATAGCAGTTTCCTTCCATGTATAGATAGGTTTCCCAAACCAGTTGAGTTAGAGGTATTGACGGCAAAGGCATCAGTGTTGAGAAGTCAAGCAAATTTAATTCATAATGGAACTATGATCTTGATAGGAAATGCTCACTTTTCTGTGCTGAAGTCGGAAGTTGGTGCTTAAAATTTTCTCCAAGAAATTATGAATAACTATAAAATTCCAAAGATGTTTTTGAGGTTAATGATTTCTAATTCTTTGCACACTCTCATATCAATAATTTTTTGGACTTCAAGCCCCCTGATTTTTAGGGTTTTGACGCCACTGATATGTATATCATATGTATGAACTTGAACATTCATCACAGTCGTATGAATAAACGATGACAGAAGACAATGAAATGGGTATATGATCTTTATTAGGGAACATTTCCATGGTCTTTTTGCGAAAAAATACTTGACAAATTTTCAATGTTGGTAATTCTTTGTTTTCTTTAGTTTTTCTCGTGATTTTATAAATGGCAACTTCTAGTATACTTTTGTTTTGTATTGGTTATGTGTAGAACTTGAATATTGTGTTTTGCATGAAAATTTCCTATCAATAATCTTACGAATTAGTTTTTGTGGATAGCCATTATTTTTGAGATCTTTTGTGATTTTGTCCAAACTTTCTGTTAATTTTTTGTAATTTGAGCAAGATTCAAATATTATATTGACTAGGCACGAAATAATGTTAATTTTGCGATTCCCATAGCAATCAGAACAGAATGGTATGTACAAGTCTGCACAAGTCGGTTTTTGACCCCATTTGGTAGAAATGTCATTAATGTGCGTAGTTACTGTAACATCAAGAAAATGTATCATATTGTCCTTTTCATGTTCTATTGTGAATTTAATTTCAGCCATAGGCTACACTCATTCAAATATTTCAGCAAACTTATAGATGCATCTTTTGAGCAAAATCCTGCAAAGAAATCATCAACATATTTACAGTATATTAGAGAATCAGAGTCTTTTCAAATTTGCTCTCAATTAGATCCATTGCAAAATTGGCTAAAGTTGGGCTATGCGGTAACCCCATTGGCATTCCAACTACTTGTTTATATATATCTCCATTAAATGAAAAATGTATAGATTTACAAGCTAGTTGTAATAGGTTCTCTTTAGTGTATGATGTGACATGCTTATTTGATCTTCTCTAATGATTTTCGTAATATATATATATATATATATATATATTAACTGAGCGCCAATCTCGTTCAAAATCACAATTTGTATTACTCTCAAAGTATAGGTTCAAAATAACATTTAGTAAAGAAATACTAGTTTTATATTAAACAAAGAATTGTTCTAAATGTTAATAACATTGATATAAAACAATAAAATTACTTACAAGTATTAATTTGCACATCGATTTACACAACTGTTCTGCTCTAAGGTAACAGCCAATATGTGAAAGGGGGTCGTCAGCATATGAGTCATGAGTGAGTGTGCCCTTGAATGAGAATGATGCCTTTACTTAATGTTAATTCCGCTGTGATAAGAATTTAAGTGACGTTAATGATAATAACACAATTTGATATAAGTGGCGTACGCAGGGGGGAGGGGGGGGGACATGGTGGAATATCCCCCCACCCGTCAGGTTTCCATATTTAATTTTGACTGGATAAATCAAAAAATTTTTTGTAAAAAATTGAAAAATTTAAAATCTAGGATCGTGAAATGCATTTTGATATCAGGGCGTACACACCATTTTCTGACGAGGTGCGTCTTTGTCATGACTAAAATAAATGTAATGATAATAATGATTTTTCAAAATAATTATGCGATGGTTGTTACTATCGACATAATCATAGAATATGGATATATAGGTGTGGCTTAAAATAAATTAATTTCATATAACATGAATTTATATTAAACTACAGCTAAAGAATGCAGCAACTGTTTTCTATTTATTAATTGCAATTATTTATATATATTTTTGCAGCTTTGCACTTTCAAAAAATTATCCATGACTTCATGAATCAATGGCCAGCAGAGATAAATCTTACAATTATTCTTGACTTAAGAAAGGCACTAAATATTTTGGATCTCTCTTAAGCAGAAAAAATATCGTCCTCCTTCAGTATAAGCAACAAATTTGGCAGGCAATGTAAATATTCGGAAAACTGGTAAGGAACTACCTCCATTTATAAACAATAAATTACGTAAAATTATATAGGGAGAAACCATGTCATTAGGATAAGATAGACACTGTGAAAACTGAATTAATTCAGTAGTAATGTCATCCACATGATCGAGATCTAAGGGAAACTTTTCATTTAATTATTTTTGAAAATCTGTTAGTGATGTTATTTTAAACATAATTCTAAATTTGGTGTTTCGATTATATGTTACTAATTTGGCAATTATAAAATCCAAAAATAGTTGTTCTGAAAATACATGGACATTCTCATTTTGAATTTTTTGTCAAAAAAATAGCTATGGTCATTTGCTAGTATCTTGGCTTGCTTCTCAATTTTAAAATTGGTTCTTGTTGAATTTTTATCAAGCAGGCGTTGTAAAATTAATATGTGTTGATTGAAATAATTTGCTTGTAACAATAAATTGAACAAGTAAGGAATTTTTGGAAACACTGCTTCAAATTTTAAATTGAAGAATACTGTGAAGAGGATTCATTTTCTGTGATTTTTGTAATGTTCATTTTTGCCAATGTTGAACATATTTCTCATGCATTTGTGCATTTGTAAGGCATCTAGCACAGCATCACGATGACGGCTTTTCACCAGTTCACTTTAATTGTTATTGGTACCAGTAGCTTCCATCTATATGTAGTGTAAAATTTTTGATCAAATGAAGAAAACGAAGCAGCACCTAAGAAGCATGTGCAAAATGTAAATCCGTAAAATTCAAAGAATGTGTGGAATACGGAGCAAATTCGGCAACAGAATTGTTTTTTAATTCTTGCTTGAACACTATAGTGCTTCCCTGACATATTTCTGGCATTTCTACAGTATTATACTCTGTATTCACTTTCTAATATCAGTTTGTGTTGCCCTATCGTAAACAAAAATCATTATAAACTGCAAAAAATTCTATAACCGGTTTACCACTGGTTCTTGGATAGTAAAACACAAATGCTAATTTATCACAAAAAGATATCGTGGTTTAAATCTACGCTAATACTATAAAATTTCGCTGTTCTCACTTCTAATAATGTACAATTGACTAAATGAGTAAATAATATATTGTAGAACATAATTACGAAAGTAATCCTTTGCAACATTCCCCCAAGTGAATGTATAAATATAATTACAGATACAACTCTTAGTAAAGCATGCATTAGTTTTTCAGTCAAAACACAAATATTCTTTGGGTAATACTTCATTTAGCCTTAATAAGAACATGCAGATATATTTCGACTTACAAAGTCATCGTCAGTTTTACAAATTATTCCCTCTAAATTTACTAGATTTTACAATAATAATTATAATTTTTTAAATTTTAAAAAGTGGCAAGTTTAGTTTATAAATATAGTTTTCTTATGTGTTCAAACTTGGTTGCAAGGATTTCATAAAAATACTCTCAATAATTTTTAAATTACTTGATCTTAATGTCTGATGTAATATGTTTGTTTCAAAATTTAGTCCGCACTTAATTAGATGATTAGATACACTAGAATTGGTCTCATGTTCTTTAATTCTTCTTGATAGTTGCCTACTAGAAAAACCAATATAATCTTCACCACAGGTGCATATTATTTGATAATAATAATGATGACTTTGTAAGTCGAACTATATCTGCATGTTCTTATTAAGGTTAATTAAGCTCCTAAAAACGACACATTATTCACATACTTCTTTTACCAAAAATCAAGTCCTATGGCTTAGGCATCATATATGTTGATATATGTTGATTATTTAAATGAATGCTACATATAATTAGGAACATTGGGTTTTCAAATAATTCTCAAGGAATCATTCTGTTGCAAATTTTACTATTACTTTGTTGGATTTAAATTTTAATAGCTGCAAGAAAAGGTTTGTAGCACATTTTTCATTTACGTGCGGGGCCCCCTAAATCGTGGGGCCCTGAGCAATGGTCCAGTTAGCCCATTGGGTAATACGGCACTGTCTTTAATGTGTTATCAATTTGTCATATAAATATTTACTTTTTTTAAATTTACAACACTGTTTGACTATTCACATTCTTAAAGTGTTTTGTCAAGTTCGTATAATTTAGGTGTCCTGAAGAAAAATGTTGTTCAGGCTGGCTATCGAAAGACACCAAGAAAAGTTGGTTATATCAAATACATGTGATTCAGATACATTTGATTCTGATTCAAACTTTTTAAATTCGTTTGATGATTTACCAGAAATATTAGGTATACATGCTGCTAGATGCCCAACTCCAGTGAATTATCCCCCCCCCTCCAGTTTTATAGATTTTAATGGTCTACATACAGTTTCTTCATCACCAGACGTTGCTAGCAGTTCTTCATATGTTTCGCCAGTAAACAACAATGAACAGAGCTGAAGAATTTGTTGAAATTATTATATTTGAAATATTTTAGACCTTATTTTTTATTAAAATACATGATTAAAATTCGAATCCGAAAAACCAATAATTTTTTGAAAACTCGGATTGGATCGGATCCGTTATTGAAACTCGTATCAGATATTTATAATTCGGATCCGATTTCATTTCTGATAGATATACACGCATATGTTTGCTAACTTTTGCAATTTAGATTAAACTTCAAAATTACATCCATAAAACAGGTATATTGTGGAATGAAGATTGCATTTTAATAAAGTTCTCTACTTGCAACCCTCGCTAGAAACTATTTTTCAGATATTCTCCCTTTGTCTCACCATTCCGAGCAATGCTCAATAACTATTTATTTAATCTTCAATAGTGATGGTGTTTCAGTTGTTAAATCGTCTAGTTTGAGTCTTTGGCCTCTTTGGATAGCCATAGCAGAATTACTGTCTATATTACCAATATATTTTGGAAATATTAGGCTAGCACACTAGCAGTTTTATGGTTTGCTAAAGAAAAGTCTAACTGGGATACTATTTTTGAGTTTAGCTGACAGATTTTCAAGTAGTAATTGATATATTTTATAATACAGGTATACTATTTATATTGATGCCTTCAAAATATTATATTTCTACCTCGGTTGTGTTCATTTAATATCTATATATATATATAACTATTACAACATTATATATATATATATATATATATATATATATGTATCCATATATCCATATATATATGGTTCGGAAATTTTATTATTATATTAGTAAATACAATTTAAATGTTTTTTCAAAACAATTTTTCAGTTGCTATGGAAAACTATGGCTTCATTACTTTATATTCTTATTTACTCAAAATTTAGATTGTCCAGAATGAATTGAATGCTAACTGTGAGTTTGATGTTTGCGCAAAAGGTACTACTTATTAAGTAAAATTTAAACCATTTTTACTCATTGCGGACTTGCCAGCAATTTAATGATTTTTATAGATGTAGCCTTAGTTTGGATTCTGGCAAATCCAGGGATGAAAGCGGGCCGCTATTTTTTGGCTCAGTCGGCCCACAGTCCATGCATTTCCTCAAAATTTGGCCCAGCCTAGCCCACACCCATTCGCGATGTCAGAACCTTTAGCAACAGGTGAGATTTCTTCATCTGGAGGCACATCACTATCAAACCAAATCGAATTATCCAATTGCACAGATTTAAACGGTTATGTTACTTCTACTTATTTTAGAAGTATGCCATCTGCGCCCATCAAACATGGTAACTTTATTTTTGATTGTATCGATGACCTTCTCTTGTTTACTGGAAAGTTTAACACCTTTTGGATCAAGAGTGCACACTACATCATCCGGCTTAAAATTGTGGTAAGTTTTTACTCTAGAATTACCAAAAACTTTTTGTGTAGACTTACGCAATTCTTGAGAAGCAACAGCTTCTGGGGAAAATCTGGATTCTCCAATACCAAGACCACCAAAAACATTCCAAATAGGGCCAGGAAGATCTCTAGATGTCATTAGCAAAAATGGCATTCGACTAGTAGATGAATGAATCACAGACCGATAAGTAGCTAGAGCTTTCCTTAAGCCTTTTCATCAAGAAAAACCTGTTTTTAAGTTCATCTTAATTAGACGTAGTAAAGTTTGAATGAGTCTTTCACCATACCAGACTCTCTGGAATTGTATACCGGACCAAGCTGCAATGAAATATTTTTGTTTTTTGCAAATGATTTAAGTTCTTTAGATATCAATTGTCTGTCGTTACCACACTTAATGATGCGAGGAAAACCCCATGTAGTAAATATTTTTCTTAGAAATCAATTATCACACTTGAAGACGGGATTCACAAGGTAAAAACTTCAGGCCATTTAGTAAAGCAGTTAACAATTACAACCAAGTATTTAAACCGAATGGGATTTCCATTTAAAGAACAGACTACTGTATATCCATTTCTATTACATTCCACGGGATCTCTGGAATTACTCTTGGTATATGTTATGCATCGGAACGTTTTAACGACTTAACTCTTCACAAGCTGCGCTATTGTTGACAAAGTTTTCTATATCAGAGTTAATCCGAGGCCACCAACAAATTTTTCTTAATTTTTGTTTTGTCTTTACTATTCACATCATGTGCATACGCAAGGAGTTGATGACTTAAGGATACGTCACATACTCAGATCTTTTTGATAAAATTTCTTTAAGTAGATGATCTTCCCGATAGAGTATTTGATTGTAGATTATTTTCGTTAATAATTGAAGCAATACTGTTGTAGTTATTAATAATTCCAAATCTTATAGCTTTCTTTTGAAGAATGTCAATTTTATTCAGGTATAATTTTCGACAATTCCCCCAAATTATAATACAGTATGACAAAATAGGAACAACTAGGATTTGATACAATGATTCAAGATCTTCTTTTATCAAAACTGCCTGTTTTAATTTAAGCAATGGAAAAATTGCAGAGTTCATCTTTTTCAGAATTGTGATTGCATGTGCATCAAACCGTAGAGCTTCATGATATGTTATTCCTAATATTTTTCCTTGAGTCATTTGTAGAACATTGAAAATTGGTTCCGGTTTGCAGTTGGAGTGTCTTTTAAAATAAGTTAATTCAACAGATTTTTCATTGTTAATTGTAAAGTTATGTAATGAGCACCAATGGAAAATTTCATCTAGGATGGCTACACTGTTGTCATTGAAGCAATTAAAAGCTATTATATAATAAAATATAAATTACTTTTTGTTTTGTTATTCTATAACAAGATTTGCATTACGTGATTTTGAATAAATTTTTCTCAATAATTATAAATTCTATTAAGTATATTATAATATTAATTTTGTTTTCGCATTTCAATCGGTATGACTTTTCAGTTATGGAAAGCTCCTTTATTTCGTTCACTTTTTAAAGATAATACGTATGATGTATTGCATTTGCGCCATACTGCTTAGCTAAAAAACAAGTCCAGCGATAAAAAAAATTGCTTGTCAATCAACGAATCAATTATATTATGTGAACAATATCCTGCTAAGTCTATTGCCATTGGTAACTTATATTGATATTAAATATTTAATTACTTGTACACTACATTTTACCTAAAAATTAAAAACATTCTATTTAGTAGATTTAAACCTTATAATAATGTGTTATTTAGTGTTTGATTGTTCTTATATATTTATATAAATAATATAAAAATATTTTTTGTTCTTTATATAGATTTATTTTTAAATAAAGCTCTTTTGTATGTGATAAAAATCATATTGATTCGAAAAATTTCCGTCTAGAGCAATACTTAGATTCATCTCTCAACACGGCGTCTCGTGGCAATAATTGAAGAAAGTTCACCTCACACTGATAAGCCACCGCCACGTGCCACACCTGAATTACCTTCTTTCACCCCTTGCCGTTTTTCAACGTCACTCCCTTCAACTTCGCTCCCTTCAACTTCACTTCCTTCAACTTCACTGCCATTCCCTTGCAACATATGTGTAAGAACTCATAAACTTGTTTTTTAATATTCATTCCTTATTATATTACTCTTGAATGCTTAGGACCATAATGAAAAAATTTTAAGCCTCTTGAGGAATTAAAACAAACTTCCTCAACTTCATATGGACAGAGAAGATAGTTTCTTATCTAAAATGCGTAAGCTGCGAAGAGATATATCAAATTTAGTAGAATGCTTTTTTAAAACACCGAATTAAATATTTATATTTATGTGCATTTATGCGTAAAAATAACCTGCGACAGCGGTGTAATAATACAAATTGTTTGTTTTAAGACAGTGCCACCTAATGTAGAAGCCTATAGACACAAAAACTCAAAAAGCTCAACTTCCGGAATCCAAACTTTGCGAATTTGAGGGGTTATAGCCCCTTTCGCCCCCTGGTTAGCCCATAACCTGCAATCCAATTTGTGTTCCGAGATTTCTGCACAATTTGCCTACAATTGTTCAAAATTTTATTAATTAACATACATTCTCTGCATTAAGATATTATATCAATTATTATATTCAATTAACTAATTATACATCAAAATGTAAATCCACGGCGACAATGAGACAATACCGGAAATGTGTTTTATTTGCATGCTTGCGAGGAGAATGCTGCATATGTACGTAACATTTTCATATGATTTACCATAAACGTATATTTATTTTTAAAACTGCAATACAACTATTAACAATTTTGAAAAAAATCATTTTCCAGGAGTGGACGCATCCTTATTTTAAGCCGATCACTTTTGATGCCATCCCGAGTTAACTTTATTGTAAAAATGTGCAGTCGATGCAAAAATGATTTCACTTTAGTATTTTTCATTATATGCTTAATTTTTTGTTTACAAAAATCTTCAAATGGTTTTGGATATGACGGGCTCGAGCCTGGGGCTGAATATTACCAATTGCAACGAGCCGAGCTGGGCATGGTTTATGAGTTAAAAGGCCTGCGCCGGGCTTGAAATCACTGCCCGGTTACAACTCTGCATCAACTCAATATAACAGCAGAAAAGGATTATAATGTCATAATAAGTTAATGATTCTTACAAATTTGATGGTCAACTATCTGCAATTTTTTAGATACTGCGTCTGTACATATTTTTGTAATTTTAATGCAAGCAGTAATATATATATATATACATATCAAGAAATTTGAATAATTTTAATTGCACACCACTAAGCGGAGGAAAACCAAATTGATTTGCTTCAAAATAAGTGTTGTGCATTAATTCAATTTGCAAGTTCATTACATGCTTTACAACAAATTGAAATAACTTGATTTAAACAAGAAGGCTTAGTCACCAATAAATAATCGTAGATGGTTTTATAAATTAATAGGTTTTGTTGTTAAACGTGTTTGAAATAGACACTTTCAATATTTCTGTTGAAAAATCGACGTCGGGAATAAAATTTTTCAAAATCCTTGCAAGTTCTTTAAGAGATCAACAACATAATATGCAATAGTGAAATGTCAGACAAAACCTTCCTGACAGGGATTGATCATAGATGATTTTCTAGATGATAAAGAAACGTCAGAATTTATTATTTCATTTTCTCACTAATGTATTAACATAGCAAATTTCATAAGCGAGAACCCATTTTACGTTGATTCCCTTTGACAAAATCGCCCTTTTTTTAGGCAATAAAAAATCATACAGGGTTTTACACTTTTTTCGTTTTAATGAATCTATGTGCGCAGTTTAAACATTGAAATGAACATAATTTAATGCGCAAGCATGGATGAAACATAAATTGCAATGTAAACAATTTGTTTCCATATAACTACAGCAATATGGGCATTTTGTTTTTATCTATATAGAAACAATAGAAAAGCAAATAACACAAAGAATGGCAACAGATGTGTATTAATCTATTAAACGATTATCTAATGAATTTTGGTCAAATTTACTGGCTGTATACAACATTTTGTTAATTCAACATCTTTTACAACAAAAATTAAATTGTAAAACTATTACGTAATAGAGCACTATTATTAATTACCAAACTCTTATATTATGTAACAAGTAATAAAAGTAAATTTCTCGGCGCAAATGCACCTCGCGACTTTTATCATACAGATCATACTGCATTTGGATAATATTAAAAACAAGGAATTTCTCGGTCCAAGGCGCCTCGTGCATGTACCACATATATCATACTATATATAGTATNTCACACGCGCGAAATTGAAGATAACATTTCTCAGATTATTAAATGAAATTAATTTCTTCCTATGAGAGACTATCCCTACTCTTTCATAAATAATTTTACTCAAACTGTACTTAATATTAAAATTATAATTAGAAGATAAGCAAAATTGCTACCTAATATAGGTTTACATTTAAAAACTTTTAGAAAATATATAAACTCTGTATTTGCCTTAGTGTTTGGGTTGGTCCCGGGATGCCAGGATGTCATAGAATGTAGTTAGGAAATGCTAAAAAAATCGTAAATTATTCAAAAAAAATTGCTGATCACATAGATTTGAAGCTAAGCGGAATCGCATTCTAATATAGCTTTACACCTAAAAAATTTTAGAAAATATATAATTGTGTATATGATATATTATTTGAGTTGGTGCCGGGATGGCAGGATATCCTAGAATGTATGTGGAAAAAATATGAAATCATGAATTATTCAATAAATTAGGATGCAATTGTGAGATTTTTCTTTCAAATCAATATCGGAATGCCGAGTTCAGGCTGAATATTTTAAACAGATACATATAAAATATATTACTATATATAGTATGATATATGTGGTACATGCACGAGGCGCCTTGGACCGAGAAATTCCTTGTTTTTAATATTATCCAAATGCAGTATGATCTGTATGATAAAAGTCGCGAGGCGCATTTGCGCCGAGAAATTTACTTTACTTGTTACATAATATAAGAGTTTGGTAATTAATAATAGTGCTCTATTACGTAATAGTTTTACAATTTAATTTTTGTTGTAAAAGATGTTGAATTAACAAAATGTTGTATACAGCCAGTAAATTTGACCAAAATTCATTAGATAATCGTTTAATAGATTAATACACATCTGTTGCCATTCTTTGTGTTATTTGCTTTTCTATAGTTTTTATATAGATAAAAACAAAATGCCCATATTGCTGTAGTTATATGAAAACAAATTGTTTACATTGCAATTTATGTTTCATCCATTGTTGCGCATTTAATTATGTTCATTTCAATGCTTAAACTGCGCACATAGATTCATTAAAACGAAAAAAGGGTAAAATCCTGTATGATTTTTTATTGCTAAAAAAGTGCGATTTTGTCAAAGGGAATCAACGTAAAATGGGTTCTCGCTTATGAAATTTGCAGTGTTAATACATTATTGAAAAAATCAAATATTAAATTAGGACGTTTCTTTGTCATATAGAAAAGCGTCTACGATCAATCCCTGTCAGGAATGCTTTGTGACACATTTAACTGTTACTTATTATGTCATTGATATCTTAAATAACTTGCAAGGATTTTCAAAAATTTTACTCTCAATATCGATTTTTTCACTAGAAAAATTGAAAGTGTCTATTTTAGACACGTTTAACACCAAAATCTATTAATCTATAAAATCATCTATGATGATTTATTGCTGACTAAGTCTTCTTGTTTAAATTGGGCTATTTCACTTTGTTGTAAAGCATGTAATGAACTTGCAAATTGAATTGTCGCACAAAACTTATTTTTAAACAAATCAATTTAGTTTTCCTCCGTTTAAGGGGATGCTCTACTGACTAATTTTGTTCAAACTTTTGTCAGGATTTTTGTGTGCTACATTGCGGATTTTTATCCAAACTTTTGTCAGGATTTTTGTGTGCTACACTGCAGATTTTTGTCCAAACATTTATCAAGATTTTTGTGTGCTATATTGAGGATTTTTGTTTAATCAAAAATCTGGACAAAAGTTTGGACAAAAATCGTTAGTGTAGCACCTCCTTTAATGGTGTGCAATTAAAATGATTCAAATTTCTTGGGATGCGTTCATATTCCACATAACATGCTAAATTAAATTTTGAATTAATAAACAAATGCAATTGTTGTAATGGATATTTTCTATACTTTATTATTGTTTGACAATTACATCAAATACCTCATTACATTCAAATCCACTCAAAAGTTTACATCTGTGCCCTAATCGATCATATACACGCGACGTATTACGCGAGTTCAAAAAAACTGAACATTACAAAATAATGTGTGCACTTATTAATATCAGATTCATGACCAATATGTAACAGCATAGAAAATTCAAAATAGAATATCAATTGATTATTAGCGATCAAAAATCAATGTGTGATTGTCTTGCCCTTTCTATTGGTTGGCAATCTGCAGTTTATGTACTTTAAATCTTCTCTTTAATTGTTATCCTATGTTTCTAAAGATATAATGCAATCAGCCAAACTATTTCAAACTTTTACCCATGTGTATTCAAATTGTATATATATTTTTTATTGCATAATCAACTTTTGTTAAATTCCTTATTTAATGCATTGAATTTTGGTCTTACATCAGCAAATTTGAATATTTCTGTCTCGAGAACAACCAAAGTATTTCAATCCAAAGTCCAAATTCAATCATATTGCGCCCTTGAAATGTAATGAATTTGTTTATCATTTACAATTTAACAACGCGACCAAATTCAGCCTGACAGCATTCTAATGTGAATTAGTTAAGCATCACGCTTTGCATAATATATCCATATTTTCATCCAATTTCTAGAAAGTGGGTGTATCTCTTCCTTGACCACGCCCCTTATTTGTGTAATACCGTCATACTATTTACTCTTACAATTAAACAATAGATATCGAAAACTTGTGGTCTCTTATAAATTCAAAGCAATCAAGAATTTGTCTTTAACCTAAGAGAATATTATAAAAGGGTTACAGGTAAACCAATTAAATTTTCTATTTAACATTATATGTTTACGTTGGTGATAGAGTTTTAGAGTTCTTCGATTTTCAAGAATTTATGATTTCTTATTACCTGCGCCAAGAAGGTTATGTTTTTGGTAGCGTTGGTTTGTTTGTCTGTATCTGTTAGCAACTTTTGGGAAAAAGTAATAGATGGATTGACCTCAAATTTTCACCAGAGGTGCGTCTCTGCCCAAGGAGGAATCCATTAAATTTTGTTGCTGATCCTTGAGACACAAGCTGCGTGGAGGAGGTCTGCGCTCTCCGAGTGCTTTTCAGTTAATCAAGAGACAATTATATCAGATACAGTCTTGTGCAAAGTAATTGAATCAAATCATAATTCAATAGGGTTTTTAGCTATTTAACTGTACACACCATATTTGAGTAAAATGGTGAATTCGATATCAATTTTTAAGATTCAAATCGGTACTTTTACGTTATCTCCTCGCACAAATAATTGAGAAAATTTCTAAGCTATCAATAATAATACCCTTAACCCTAACCCAAACTAGAACCCTAGCTTCAAACCTAATTCTATCCTAACCGGTACATGTTTGGACAAAGTGCAGTTTGGATAAAAAAAACATTGTTAATAAGCCATTCAGTGGTAAATGGTCATATGTTCACAATCATAGATCCTCTGAAGTGATTACTACCCAGGGGCGAGTCTACAGGCGGGGTGTAGCTCATCTATTGGAACGTCCTCCTGACGTGATGAAGCAGACATATATACTCCAATTTAGAACCTACTTTAATGCTTCCACACATTACAAAGACTTCATAATATTTAATACAATGCAGTGATGTGTACAACTCCCTTTTCTGAGTTTCAATACTAAAAAATGCATTAGTTTATATGATTTCACACTGATTGACTGTAATGTTGAATTTTCCTTATCGTTTTACGTTATATTTACGTTTTTTCCTAAAGCATGCAGGTATACATACTTTTTTTATTGAAATTGCATACAGTATATTCACTATGTTGCATTGTACATTTGCTCGAAGCTAGGGTTGGTCCGAATTTTGAATAATCTAATATTGTTAATATATAAATGATAGCAACTAGTGTGAAGATACTTATTTGGGAAAAAGCTTTGCAAAAACGGAGAATTTTGCTCGCAATAATATAAAGCCAAGTGGGAATCATCTTGTATATAACTTAGTGATGGCGAGTACCCACTTTTGCTTGCCCGCAATCGCGCATACGAGTCAGCTTTAGTGCTGTGTGGGTAAGGTCTTTCTGATACCTGACTGGACCTGGCCGCTTCACAGCTCTGCTAAGTCTATGTCATTTCACCTGGAACTGAGATTTCGATCAACTTGTAACTCTGGCTATAGCCCATCCAATACATAGATCCTCGACTCGCCTCTATTAAATGTATACTAATTCATGATGCTTTAGCAATTTCAACGTTGGATCTGCATCTAATGGAGCAAATGATTTAGTTACAAAGTGCGTTGATGATCTTTAAAAAGAATTCTTTTGCTCTGTATGATACATTGAAAACTGATAAAAAGGTTATTTAGGTTTACATTATTTCTTGAGAATGTGTTTACTTTTTGTGTAGTTATTCATAATTATTTTGAATTTATATTGCAGCATGCATTGCACGTTTTAGTTTATTCATTAACAATGCAGCTAAAAGGAAAAATATTTCGTTTCGTTTAAATAGACATTTTAAGATGTGTATAAGAGACAGCTTATCCCAGACATCATTTACAAACTCTCAGCACCCTAATCCCTTTTCAGCATGTATGTGCTATTATGATCACGCTGATGCCCTTCACAATAAATATAAAGTCAAATGAAATTATGTAGTAAAATATTAAAAATGTTTACTAAAAAATTGGACATAAACTTAAGTGTATCAATCAAATAATAGAAGGTAATGCCGGTGAATTTAATTTAGAATTCAAAATATTTAACAGCCATTTGTAATGTATATATAAACTACACATGCCAGTTACTGGCATTTTGACGTTTGCAGAATTGACACAAGTCTATCATAACTAAAATATGCTGAAAGAACACCTAGAACTATAAGAGTGTGGAAGATTTGGTGGCTTCCGAAGAAAATATAAAACCTATTTTTAAAAAATGACTCCGGAAAAAAAGTGACGTAAAATATTACCGCAGTCAAAAAGCACAAATACGCTGTGATATACTCGGTTATGTAGATTTCTCTCATGGTGGTAGTATATCCAATGAACAGCAAGACGTAACAGCCAATAATTAGGGGCTGTATCGCATTAAAGACAAATGTCACCATTCGGCAAATTTGAAAAATTGGGTCATCTGCTTTAAAGAGAAAAATTGAGACTGGTATTGAAGTCAAAAGCAGTGCTAAGGTTAACCCATTTAAGAATTCTCTCTCATTCTGGTGGCAAAAAGTGACTACGTGAGTGTATGCAAAGCTATGCGCTGCAATTAAAATGGAGATCCCGAACACATCGAATCTGAGAAACCATTCATAGGCAAACTTTGAGTGGCATTTGAATGTGTGATAGATAGCTGACATCAGAAAGCAAAGACTACTTAATAGGCAGAACAGAATTAAGTAGAAGTTATGGCTGCGTTCATCAAGGCAAGTGTGATAGATTGCTAGTCCAATGAAAAGCATCATTCCAACCGCATGCGTCCAAATGTTGAAAGTTTCATTGTGAAGACTGAACAATGACTTGAAGCATTGAAGTATTGAGAGGTTTAATGGCCGATATCCACTTGTAATATAGGGCAAAATGCAATAATTATCTATTGTTGTGCCACTCATTACAGCTGTATTTAGAGAGCTCGCAATCACTAGTAACTATTTGCAAACATGCTCGATATTTGCACAACAGTTGATCTTTGAAAAAGTGCATTTGTGATTAAGATGTGAACTTTTCGTTGGTCATTGACAAAACAAACAAAATCCTTTTTATCCAAAAAAAACTGAATTATGTGCTTTTAAAATATTATTAAGGTATCTTCAAGATGAAAAATAAATTAACTAATGGCATGTTTGCGTCTAAATAAAAAAATTTCAATGAAGATTTGGCTAAGTAAAGTTTTTTTTGGCGAAGTCCTAAACAAAGTGAGAAAAGGGGTATTTCTTTGACACACCACCCGACCCTTCTAGCATTGACCTGTGACCCAACCCGTTCAATAATACTCACAAAATATTGTAACAAAACGTCTCAATAAATACATTTTCTTCGCATATCGCCAACTTATCTTTTTTGAACAAGTTTTGAAATTAGGTGCTTCATGTGCTGAAAATCGTTTTAAGCTTAAACATATTCGATCTCGACTTTTGAATGTCGAGAAGATATTTTACATGATAAAAGAAATCGTCCCATACCCGTAGCCATTCACCTTACGAAAATCGTATGTATCCTATGTTCTTCCAATTCTCATGTACGCCTTCCCTGTTTGGTATTCTAAATAAAACTGCTGAAAAAATAACAAAAAAATGTCATGGTCTGGAATATATTTAGATCCGATTTCTACAAGACGCTGAAGGATCTCAACATTTTTCCAATATTCCTTCGACGAGTTTATGAAGACCGCATCTTATTCTATAAAATGTTATATCAAAATTGTATTGATTATATCCATTTCTTTGCTTACTACTTATGTTCTGAGAAGCAATAAGAACGTCTTGTTTAATGTGAAGAAGTTACTCCTGCGATCGTCTGTAAATTATTATTTTAATAGAATTACAAAAATTGCCAATAATTTTCTCAAGAATACAAGGATAAACTTTATGTAGGATGATTACCGAATTAAAAAGAAGATTTTTAATTATTTATTGGAAGTATTTGAAAATATACCTAAAGAAACTAATACATTATAAACTATACTACCATTTTATTTTTATAATTAGTGTCCTTACGTTATAATGATTTGCATTACGCAATTAAAGTCTGTTACTACTACTACAAAAAAAATAGAAAAGTAATTAATACAATCATTAGGAATTTCAATGATTCACATGTTTGACTTCTTAAATTTGTCCTTAAATCTGTAAATGTTCTTTCACCCTAACCGCAAATCGATTTGACCCTTTTAAGATTGACTGGTAGGTTGCGTTGACCCGTTACCCACACTGGTCTTAATCAAGCAACATTTTTTCAATTAGGTGTTCAAAACTGCTTTTTTCATATAATATTTTAGAATTCAGAGCTGGTTGATATCATAGAAAATTTTATACGGCATTTAGAAAAAAGTGCAATCAACCAAAATATTTCAATTGCACATTGCTGAGTAATCATTTCTTCATAGTTTATAGGCGAGCCATTATTGGTCTGGTCTAGTATAATTATTTTTCAAAAGAACATATAATAATTTTTGAATAATTAAATTTCGATCTCATGTTAACTTGCTCCTGTTGTAAATGGCAACGTTAATAAATGATTCTTCATTATTTTGTATCGAAACTTTGCACATGTTTACATTATTTGTTTTCCTTTTAAATTTATATTAAAATTATCACAACTAAGATAATAGCAGTCGCCTAGATTTAGCAGCGACTGTCTCTAAATGCATGCATTGTAAGTTGTGATGTTGCTTCTGTAGCATGTTGCCCATGTGCATGTCTGTAGTGGCCTGTAGATCCTGGCAAGTATCCAGAAGGCCGACTCACACACAGCTGTTTAGCATACAAATAAGCCATAGATTAGAGTGTATCCTTGTATATATTGCGGAGAAGAAGGCAGCCTTTTGAGAATAGAGGTGCTTGCAAATGTGCTGTGCTGTTATGAGGTACTTCCCTCTGTCGCTGGGGGCCAGCCGGTTGAGCCGCTGCCGCCGGAAAATTTATAAATTGGCAACTAAAACTATATCAAGATGGTAATAGGGGGAGATGTTAGAAAAAAAATATTAAGCAGTGCTCTTGTCAAGTTTATCAAAGTGTACTAAATAGTAAAACATGAAGATAAAATATCATTTTAGGTGATGGAAATCACTTTGTAAGGTGTCCACCCCGGAATTTGTTCCGTTAAGAACACGTGTTGCAGAATTTTACCATGCGTACTCAGGCAACATATATGAGGGTACACAATCTAATTGCTTCAATTAAGGCTGCTATCATTTCAATGTTTGACAGAGTTGAAATTCCATCAGATGTTATTATTCCCATCCTTGATCTTGTAAATGATACTGTGAAATAATCGCCTATATCAAGTCATGATTAGAAAATACCGGTTTCAATGCTATAATGGATGAAAAAAAAATGGACATTTAATCGAAATTGTACGCCAAGTTACGAAAACTCTTTGGCCTATGACAGAAATCTTAACTACAACAATATATGGAAATTTATGTACTGTTATTATAATTTACTCAAGCAATTGCTTTAAAAAATTGACTTATTATAAAGTAAGAGTTTTTGTATTTGTTTTATATCTTGTTGTTCTATACCATTTTGAAAATAGGTAGTCCTATTTTAGGGGCATATTTAAGTAAATTCCGTCATATTTTGTCACAAAAATAAGTTCATACTTTGTTTTTTAAAGTCATATTTCTGGTGCCCTTGTAATAATTGAACGATGTTTTATCCAGTATCCGGTAAATTATCCGGTATCCAGCACTCAAATTATCCGGTATCCGCTATATGCAATTAGATTCACTATCCGGATCCCATCCCTAAATGATATCGACCGAGGATACCAGGTAGTCAATGATAATAATCTTAAGATCAGCTCCAAAGAACACAAACTATAACTCCCACCAACAGAAATCATTCGGCTATGAATTCTTCCGTCAATATAAAGCTGTTACGTATGCATTATTACACATACACATAACCATCAGTACAAAAACAATTAATTGGATTTCTTAAAGAAACATCTTGAATATGAAGAAGGATCACTTTCAGAATGAAGAAAATATCTTTATTCTTGATGCAGAAAATACTCCATGGATTCTAGACATTCCCCGAAATGCTACAGTTAGATTCCCCATCAGCTTAATTTAACTTGATCATTGGAAGAGGTTATAGTTACCCTAATCGTAGCATTAACCCTAACATTTTCCTCAACAGATGAACAAGACACACCGTTTTCTTTTGATGGATTTAGAATTGTGTAACCGATGCAAAACATAGCAAATCATTAGATATTGATAACCTAACAGCCAAACACTTACAACAGTCATTGTCTTTTCTTGGCAGTATTTCTTAATGCAACTCTTCAAATTGAACAATATATTATCCGGTATCCGGTAAATTATGTCTTATTAGGATTATTAATATTTTAATGTTTATTAAACTAAATAATTTACAAGGATTGAAATGAAATTATAAATTAGCACCATAATAATTACCAGCAATATTTTAAAATTACATATAAATTGATGAAATAAAAAGTAGATATTAAAGGCTGTTAGCTAATAAAGAGCAAAAAGGTATAAATTGATTTCTTCTGGAGCTTGATAAGTACCTTTCAAGACGAAAGTGACCAGAACGAGGAAAACGATCAGGAATTTAATCATTAAGATGATGGGATTTTGCTATCATTTCATTGAAAAGCTTCCATGCAAGTGAATTCTTCGATATTTTATAATAATTTTTGATTCTCTAAAACCAGCCATGATTTTAAAAGCGGTCGAGAGAGATAGGGAGCACCACATAAAGTTGAGATTACTGATAAAACTAGAGATAAAAAACGGTATATAAGAAGTTGCTAATTGTGTCATTTCTGAGTTGTCTAAGGCAAAATAGATAACGCGACGCTTTTTACATACTTCCTCAACGTGATCATTCCATTTAATGTTTGAGGTCAACGTAATCAGACTCTCTTGCAGATAGATAGTTTCACAATACTCATATACGGTTTTCACAGGACTATAAGCCTTATAGGTTTTCTATATGGAATATTATACAGCCTAATCCAGTTCCATAGATGTCGCTTAGTTGCGGTTACGGCGGCGCCCACGTCTACTTCCTTTTACCACTGAATTTTCGTATAATGTTCAGAAATACATTCTCTGATATTTTCAGGTTTTCAATATTTATGTAATGTATAAATTATGTAAGATTACTGACAAACACCTAATGAATGATAAAAGTTTTGTGCGCAGTGTTTCATCATTACTTTAACAATATAATTCGGGTGATGATAAAGGCAGGTTGAGTCACGCATGATCGAACCCATGTCTAGCTTCCAGCTAATTTATAGCGATTACAAAATACTATACCTCAGTTACGATTAGCTATATGTTGCAGGTCAAAGATCATATTAAAATATGGTTAAAATATTTTAACCATAAGTACAAAATGTATGTTTGATTGACATAGTTAAGAAGCGTGGTTCCGTACAGTGGAATGCACGTTACAGTACATGTCATCTTTCTCAAAATGAAGTTAATGTGAGTAATAAACAATTTTTGAATAAACAATTTTTGAAATAAACCCTAGATATTTAAGAGAATCCTTTTGAATGATCGATCGCTGCTAAATGTAAAATTTGAAAAAATTTTGTTGTCGTACCCTTAATTTTGTTCTAACTACCTCTTTCAGTTTTTGGAATTTATTCCACTAAAATACAGGTGTCATTAACATATTGGATCAATTGACAATTAGTGCATTTCACCATATCGTTTACATAACGATTAAGCCGAAATGTTCCGAATATTGTTTGTGAATGATACGTTTTTAACCCTAATTAACATAGGGGTTTTCTACAATCTGCTCAATTTTAACTGCTCATAGCTCACTAAATAATAAATATATCTCAAATCTGAAAACATCACTGGTTAGAGAATTGTCGCCTCTTTCATTTTCATTCTTAATTTGCACACGGCCTACCTCTACGAGACATGGGAGGTGTATTAACACGAAACGAAATACTTATGCCTAGTTTGTGCTGCCATGTTTTTTGCCGCTTTATTATCGGAATCCTAAGTATGAGAAAGATTTGAACATTTCTGCAAAAATCGATTTTTCCATTGAAAGAGTCAATATTTTCATAAACGTCAAACACAGGAATATTTTTTGTCACATTCTCACCATAACAAAGAAGCACACTTACCCATAGAAATGTCCAAATAGGCCAGAGAAAATTGTTAGTAAATGTCAACAAAACAGTTGGGGACTTTAAGAACACAATGGGCAGTTTAGGGTTAAATGTCAGCTCTCTAAAAAATGTTATATTCAGCTCTACGGCCGTGTTCTGTTACTTAAAAATCCGACAAAGCCAGAATTTCATAATTTTGAATTAATATGGGATGTCTAATCCAATCAAAACGACTAGACAAACAATCCAGCTGAACTTTAAGTATTTGGAGAGCAGACACTTCCAAATAGATTAAATTTTTGAAACCGAAACATCTACGAATGTAGTGTTGAAAATTTACTCCATTGGATCAACAAAAACCTTAAGTCATTTTTTATATGTAGATAGTCCTCCCAAACACTTTGAAGTGGACCGTGCGCATAGTCAGAGGTCACTACGTCAAAAGTTAAGAAATCATCTTTAAGTAATAAAATTCGTTCAAATTTTATCTCTGTAACATTCCATTATCTACTCCTATCAAACCGAATATTTTTGAAGACTACTTTGCAGTAGACTCAAGATGATGACAAATAATTAATAATAACTCTTTTAGCTTGTAATTACCATGATTACTTTACAGCAGTCAAGGCGTACTTGAGCCTGCTTTGCAGTAGCTAATAAAAGCCTATAATACTGATGTCCATTTGTTTAACGTAACATATTGACCAATTTGAATCATTTGTAAATTAGCTTAACAATCTGTTTAATAAGTGTATATAATTCGTATTATGTATATTTACCGATTCCAGATGTTCGTCATTATTTATAATGATATTTTTGCTGTCTTATTTCTATCTAAAATTTTAAATAATGATACAAGTTTTCTTAAAAATTATAATCATTATCTAAAATTGTGAAATGCAAAATTTTATAATCTTACAGAAGATTTGCTTTTCTAGGATTTACCTATACTTCGAAAGATTAATTCATGTTTTGTTCGATAATGAAGTATTTCAATAATCTTAAGAAGAATTAGGCCGAAGGTTTCACCCGTACTCGTAGATTCCTCATTTTGAGGTTTTAAATCAGTGGCGTACGCAGGAGGGGGACATGGTGGAATGCCCCCCTGAGGTTTCCAAAATTTGATTTTGACTGGATAAATCAAAAAAATTTTCATAAAAAATTGAAAAATTCAAAATCTAGGATCAGGAAATGCATTTTTTAGGGTCTATTTTCTCAATATTTTCGAAAATTGTCGCTGGCCTTTGCCTCGCATATGGGTAATAACGATGATGTCCCCTCTCGTCAGAAAATCTTGCGTACGTCCCTGTTTTAAATACGTAATATGTTTTATAAACTGACGCGGTTTCTTAAAAATATATTTCTGTCAGAAATGTTTCAGGTTCAGCTCTGTCAAAACTTGATTTCTAGGCCAATTGGCATCAAGGAAATGCCTCCTCTTAACACACAGGATTCCAGGTAACTTTTCCTTGTTTTAATTACTTTGACATCCAGAGTCCAATTTTAGAATATTCATTTTTGCGCTTTCTGAAAATGCCTACGGTTGAGATATATATCGAGTTCACTGATAACTCTAAGTGGAGACATTTTACTCAAATTGTTTAATAGTGATTACCATTGCTATGGTTTTATACTTACGACGTCTTAAAATTGAAAAATATTTACTTCAATACAAAAATAAAATATTGAATCAACAATAACTACTAAATAAAAAAATTTGAATGTATAATGCATTTTGTTTCTGAAAGATAGTTTTCCCAAAAACCAATTCCTCGATCGACTTTGTCCAAGAATTCTTTTCTAAAGGGACGATATATAGTACAATAGTATACAAATGATGTGTTTCAATTTTTGACCAAAATCAATCTTTCTTCCAATAACAATAAATTCAGTTTGCTAAATAAACTATAGCAGCTGCAATCCCAAAGACGAGTAACGCAACAAACGTTGTTAGGTAAACATATCACCACCTGTTTGTGGTTTGATGTTTGTGCATGGAGTCAGTCATTGTAGCGATTTTTGCAATTCATCCAGAATTTCTTAGAGCATTTATTTATTAGAATTCTATAATCTATATTATTCCAAAATTTAAGTCAGACTTTAATATTACTTTATCAGGTATAATAAAAATTACAATGTAGTTACTATTCGTAAAATAAACAAGGTTAGAGGTTTTATAAACATTGCTCAAGATCAAATGAATATTCACACAGAGGAAGCTGCCATGTTGAAGTATTTCACCGACATTTTGACTTCTGCAAAATTGAAATAAGTCTATCATAACTCAAATATACAGAAACTACTCCTAAAACTATGAGAGAATGAAAAATTTGATGGCTTCCAAAGAAAATATAAAATTTGTTTTTAAAAAACGACTCTGGAAAAAACGTGACATAGAATATTACTGCAGTCAAAAAACACAAATACGCTGTGATATACTCGGTTATGTAGATTTCTCTCATGGTGGTAGTATAGCCAATAAACAGCAAGACGTAACAGCCAATAATTAGGGGCTGTATCGCATTAAAGACAAATGTCACCATTCGGCAAATTTGAAAAATTGGGTCATCTGCTTTAAAGAGAAAAATTGAGACTGGTATTGAAGTCAAAAGCAGTGCTAAGGTTAACCCATTTAAGAATTCTCTCTCACTCTGGTGGCAAAAAGTGACTACGTGAGTGTATGCAAAGCTGTGAGCTGCAATGAGGATTACAATCCCGAACACATCGAATCTGAGAAACCATTCATAGGCAAACTTTGAGTGGCATTTGAATGTGTGATAGATAGCTGACATCAGAAAGCAAAGACTACTTAATAGGCAGAACAGAATTAAGTAGAAGTTATGGCTGCGTTCATCAAGGCAAGTGTGATAGATTGCTAGTCCAATGAAAAGCATCATTCCAACCGCATGCGTCCAAATGTTGAAAGTTTCATTGTGAAGACTGAAAACTGATTTGAAACATTGAGCAACCGTGAGATTCAATGGCCGATACCCACTTGTGATATAGGGCAAAACACAATAATTGTCAATTGCTTCACTAGCCATTGTATGTACTTGCAATTCGGAATCGCTAATCAAATTTATAAACAAATTAGATGTTTACACAACTTTACCATGTCATAACCTCAGTATGTGGCTTTCATTCAAAATGAAGTTTTACAATAATGCTTGAAATGTCCTCGACATAATGACAATTGTACTAATGTGCAATAATTTAGCTGGCTCCCCACAACGAACTAAAATGCACTTTATTAATGTGTATTGAACGAAAACAAACACCGAAATACGTTTGTTTCTAATTATAATAAATCATCACTTATCTTTAACATGAATCAAATACGTATTGACTAAAGGCCCGTTTATACGATAACCCTTTTCCATTATGACTTCTCCTAATCGTGTAAACGCAAATGATCTATAGTTAATCTGATCATTGATTTGTAAATAAACATAAAGTCATGAGAAAACGTATCATGCAGGTTTACTGTCTGGAAAGCATTCACTTTATGTTTTAAAAAACTGATTGATTCTTCTTTTGACAGCTAAATATTGCGAGATTATTATCAAAATATCTGCAGCATATCAAAGGTTTCATAGTTTAAAAGTTCTCAGATGTAGTTATTCAATAAATTTATCAACCATATGAAATATTGATGTGCGAACATTTAGAAAATATTTCAAATCACTGCATAATTGCCAGAAAATAATCTAATGGAATTTTGTTCTCGTATATTATTATTGCATACATATGTGTTTTCTTGGTAGCAATTCAAATAGCTTAGTGCGAGCACCTTTCAAATCAAACTTTCAAATCAAGTTTTCAAATTTTTCCTAAAATTCCAAATTTCAAACCAAAATTTAAAAGCTAAGAAGCAAACTTTGATACTCAAAAAAAATTTATGCACCAACAATATATTTTTTATTTGTTCAATAGTTTATTGTAAAATTTAATTTAAAAAATTTAAATCATTGCATCCCCAAATAACCTATTGCGTCATTAAGGACACCAACCGACCTATTCACATTCAAACAATTTCCTCCAAGCCTATTAAAAAATTTGAGAATATGGGGAGTTTGGACACATTAATGGGTGAGTATGCTCTCCATGTCATAGTCAAACTTTGTCATAAAATGATTTTTGTGCTCGAATTACATTCGTCCCATGCTTAGTGTTTACATAGTAATGCAGCCTAAGCCCTATGGTAGTAACAATTTCTGTCAGTAGACCATCCAAGTCCCGTCCGAACTCACTGTGCGCATAGTCAGAAGTTGCGACTCCATAGGATGAAAATAAAAGACGGGGCGTTTCTTTATACAGTGGTGTTTTCAGATTTCAGTTAACTTCATTATATATTTAAAAAATTTACCACAAAATTATATGGAGGAATCTAATAATGTTGATGTGTAAATTTTGCCAAAATTTGAACATCAAAGTTGGCTCTTTAGCCTTCAAAGTTTGGTCCGAAATTTGATGTTTAAAATCTTACAAAATTTGATTTAAAAATTTGAATTTGATTTGAAAGCCTTGACTGCTACATGTCTCTTTTGTATATAAAAATTATTTCTAAGAAACATCAATTTTGTAATCAAATTTTCAAACTTTCAAATTTCAAATCATACTTTGAATTAAATAATATTCAACTTTTCAATTCATAGTTTGAAGAGTATTCAAATTTCAAACTTCATTTTCGTCAAACTTTGAAAACCCTGGGGTCTGAGCATGAACACCTCAATAACACACTCGACTACAAACTGAATATTCTAGAGTTCCAAAGAAGGCCATTCATTGCAATTTGCAATTCATAAAATAATTAAATTATAGAAAATTTACGTAAATTTATGGACAAAAACTGAATATGAATTTATATACAATGTAAATTAACGAGTAGAATTTTTTACTGCTCTTAAATTCTCAGCAAGTGTTCCAGTCCAGTTTGTTATTAAGGCGTCTCTGATCTGAGATTAGATTACTATTGAGTGGATTTATTTCTCCAGCAATTTTGTGCTTATTTTTTCCTAATCTAAGTGTGGATCCGTACGGTCAGACTATGGTCCCGTTACCTATAAATTCTACTTTTTTCAAGCTAAATTGAATTTTCAAAATGTGATTTTGGTATTAAGTTATTTCAAACGATATTACGTCAGAATTATCTGCGAAAATATTCCTCCATTTTTTCTCAATTGACAGGAATTTTTAAAATGGAAATTTAATAATTTAAATAAAAATGAAATATATTCCGTTACAGGGCCTTGAAGTAATATATAATTATTTCCAAGAGTTAAACTTATTGGGGAATGTAGTCTACATAACAGCTTAACGTTTCAAGAAAGCAATGCGTCATTCAAACTGTTTTCATGAAATCTTATTCCATTATGGATACTAAATAGAAGCCAAAACTGTGTGTGTCCGTTTGCGTGGAATTAACAATGTGATTATAAATAAAAATTAAAATTAATAAATAAATGTATTTTTAAAAGCGCAAATATACACATATGCAAGATTTATAAATACTAACCCTGCTGAGTTCGTCTGAGCCAACAAAATTGTAGTAGATTAACTATCAGAATAATGAAATGCACTCTCAAACAAAAGTTGTTTAAATTTTCGTTTAAACAGGATATCATTCGCCTCAAATCTTAGAATATATGGTAAGGAATTCCAAAGTTTCGCCCCAAGAAAACAAAAGAAGCACTTCCTGCACTTGAATTTGAGCTAATCAATACACTGATATCAGTGATGTCTATTTCTATTTTAGCTTAAAGAATATTTAAAGGATCTTGTAAATTTTCCTTGCTTTTAATGCTAATCCTTTTAAAGTAATTCCTTTAAAGTATTTTATAAAAATTTATATTAAAAATACCAATATTAACTATTCCAGGAGAAATATAAATTTTAAATAGAATTGTAATTTGGATGAAAAGAATGTAAAGCAATAAAACTTTATTAACTTTTAAGTTGCTAAGCTCGTAAATGTGGATTTTGCTCTAACCACGGTAACTTTCAAGCCATTGCGGTATACCGTGGTGAGTTCTGTATTTCTGCGGCAGTGGGCGAGGGCAAATGATGCTACAGTGCGGTAGGTTTTACAAAATGTCTACCGCGCACATTTCTAATACCATGCCCAACCAGTTTAGCATTTGGTGATTTTGCGTACAGATTTAAGAAAAATTTATTCCCTTCATTACATGATAAGTGCAATTTCACACACACTATGTCAAAAGTAATAAAAGTGGTCTTTTTGAGTTAACAGTTTTTCTATCATCTATTGCAACCGAACGCTAGAGCCCGGCGGTATGCACATTTTGGGAATCGGTTGGGTTTGGTTCGGTATCACACAAAATACCGCACTATCGGTTTGGTATCGGTATGACTATGAAAAATCAATAGTATATTTGGCATATATATATATATATATATTAAAGATGAGCGCGGTACAGTTTTTATAAAATTATTTCCACCGTAGAAAAAAAAACTTTACCGCCAACCACCGCAAAGTAGGTTTTTTGATCGCAAACCACCGCAGTAAATGAAATTTTACAGTGGTATACCGCAACAATGTCGATTTTTATATTCGTAAGAAAAGATAGATATTTCTAAATTGTTTTTTCCAACAAATGTGCAAAAATTACTTATAATATTTTGTATGGGAAATCTATTAGTTTTGCTTCAGAAACAGTTTCTTGAGAAATATTTAGAGATTTTCAATCTTAAAACAAAACACGTTATCTCTATAATTTTTATGCCAACCACTGCAATTGTTTAGATCGCTACAGCGGTATTACCGCTCTCTAATATATGTTATATATATATATATATATATATACTGCAAAGTTAGGTGTAGTATACCATGGCTATATCAATAAATTGCATTTCCTATGTAAAATGGAATTTTTACTTTATTATTTAAAACTGCACTATAGAAATTACAAATATGAATGCGTTTTATTGAACTTTAGTTTCTGACAAAAATGGAATTTTAAGTCGGTCCATGGAACAATGTTTTATAGCACTAGTATATTAAAACTTTTAAATATATAAATAGCTTTTGAAATGGAACTTTCGACCTCGAGCATAAATTAAAAGGATTTAAATTTTATAATTATGATTTTTGCATTGCAAAGAAATAAATGCACCTTAACTCAAATGAGCAAACTTTGTAAATCTGATTTTTTTTAGAAAAAATCTGTAAATAACTCGTTTTTGTGAAGTATTTACGACAACATTTTGTGCGCCAGTTAGCCGTATAATTGCAACTGCATTATAGAATTTTTTCCTAAGAAATTTCGTAGTTTTCCAAATAGCATGTCTTAAGTCTCCAACAGAAATGTTCCAAGTTTCATACAGTTTGCACACAATGCACATAGCCTACTTTTAAATATAATACCGATCAATGTTTTAGGCAAGATACCGCGGGATCGGTTTTTTTCAGTATTGTCAAAATACCACAGTATCGGTATACCGCTGGGCCCTACCGAACGGTCCTCCTCATTATCAG
>CABFPE010000599.1:394489-426571 GCA_900660155.1 Hofstenia miamia
CTCCCCTCCCCTCCCCCACAAACACACACATAATATTGTTCACTTTGTGCATTCCATAAATGTGACGTATTTTAGGGCGCAATATCCTTACACAAAATCAGCGTAATAGATTATAAAAGAAAACCTCAAGCTTTGATTGCAATATTTGAGCCATTAGATTTGTAAATTTTAATTATTCGCATGCTGTACAACATATAGTTTTTAATCCTTTTTAAATAGTGTAATCCTTTGAAAGGATCCTTTTAATATAAATTTTCCTGTAGAAAATATTCAGAGACATCATTAACTGATATATATAAAGGCCTATGTACATATATATGTATACACATACTTTCCAATGATTCTAATTAAGATCACATTGTTTTGTTCATTCTACGTAACGGACACACACAATTAGTATATATAAATGGATAGATTTCATCAGAACAATTTAACCTTATGCAGCCTAGAGTCCGTTTTAAAAGACAAACCGTTTTTCTACATTTACAAAGAATTTTCTCCAATCTTATTTCCAAACTTGAAAATCTTGGGGCATGGGTAGGTCTATTTTTGGAACACACATTAATGCAATGTTGAAAAGTTCTATTAAAGCTTATTGATGTGGCAGAGATTGTTGAATAGATTAACAAGTTTTCTCAGAAATTTTCGAATTTTTGAAAATTTAAATTCTCTCCATACTTAGTGTTAATGTATTTAGAAGGTTTTGAGCCCCTGGAGGCAACAAAGAACTTTGACTGTTCTAAATATGTGCAAAAGTACTCAAAACCCATTGAGGCTTGCCGTGCGCAAAGTCAGCGGTCGCGGGCCGAAGGCCAGCGTTCGGATTTAGTGCGAAAAAAAGAGGAGATTCTCCTCTATCATGTGGTGCTTCCAGATTGACCACACTATTAATAGTTTTGAGCTATAAGCGTTTAACATTTTTTTATAAGATCATGAAATTTTTTAAAAATCATCAGGCTGCTTAAGGTTAAATAACGCAAGCGGCGATAAACCATAGTTAAAAAGCGCGTGAGATAACAATTGAGTTAAACCACATATTATTAATACGAATGCATTTAGACATGTTTTTATTTTTTAATCCAAAGTAAATAGTTATAAGCAACAGGAAAAACTCAATTTGTTTATTTAATATGTAGTCTATGCAAATATATTGTATATATATATATATATACTGTGTATATGTATATGATAATCGTATTTATTGATAAAAACATCTACACTATTAAAATCGCTAAGCTCTGGGTTTTAACGTTGATTTTGGTTTAGAAGCCTTGCACAGAATGGAATGAATTGATTTCTTCTTCGTTCACTTTTAAATTTTTTGTAAATATACTTGCCTGACGTAAGACGTGTTTTCGGTATAATTGAGTGAAGTAAATGAGTTGCGAGCGTCTTAGCTTGTATAAAGAGCTTCATAGATAACTCTTCTCTTCTCGCTTCAATGGTTGGCAATTGTTTAACAGTGCCAATAATTCTAAGTGCTCTTTTTGTATTCTTTCAAGAGATAGAGCTTGAATTTTTGTTAATCCAAGGAACACTGGAGAAACATACTTTACCATTGAGCGAATTAGAGTAATAAATAATCTAGTGAGTTCATCCTTAGAGCATATTCCAATTAGATTACGAAGAATAAATAATCGTTTAGTGTACTTCTTTACTAGCGCGTGAATATGAACTGCCCAGCTTAGATCCACCGAAATATTTATACCCAATAGATTCATGTTTTCTACTGTTTGTAAGTTTTCATTGATAAGATTAAGCAACTCCTGATTCTTGAAGCGTTTGCTACATACCATTTGCTTACCTTTGCTCAGATTTAGTGGAAGACAGTTAGCCGTAGACCATTTGGGAAAATTGCCACTCTGTCTTTGGGTTTACACCACTGTCACTGTTGTCAAATCGTCTGCAAATTGGCACATTTCGGATTCTACGTTTTTCGATTGCAGGTCAGAAACATAAAGAGCAAAGACAACTGGTCCCAAAAGAGATCCCTGCGGAATACCACTCGTCACTTCTACAATATATATATATATATATATATATATATATATCAATTCTTTGAATAACGTTATTCTGCTTTAACTTTTCCATGAATTTAAATTGTGAACGTTTCAGTTTGTTTAGTTAGTTTATTTTTGTATGAAATTTAAAATATATAAAACTAAGCGAGTATCATTATTAATTACTACGCTTCATATTGCATATTGTTGTGGCATTTCAACTCAGTTAGTATGGAATAATTTATCGGTACAAAAATAAATATATATAAAAATTTTTTTGCTAAATCCAAACACAATTACTACTTTAGTAGGATGTGTTAACAGACATTTGCGTTTGAATATCTTTGCCATCGAAAATCTTTCAAACATATTTTGAGCTTTCCTTCCAATATTAGAAAA
Source organism: Hofstenia miamia (assembly GCA_900660155.1). Taxonomy (NCBI): domain Eukaryota; kingdom Metazoa; phylum Xenacoelomorpha; order Acoela; family Hofsteniidae; genus Hofstenia; species Hofstenia miamia. The sequence continues at coordinate 396,889 of CABFPE010000599.1, forward strand.
ATACAAGGATTCAAGCTGCTTTATTTGCATGAGGTCTCTCAAATTTTCTCTCAAATCCTATAGATTACACTTTCATTATTATTATAAACAGCTTCTGTTAGTATTATAACAATTTCCATTAAAAAAACTGAAGTCAAATTACCCTTTCAAAAGTCAGAACAACTCAATTTATAATAAATTTATGAGATATTCCAGAATGTAACTACAATTGTTATTCTAATTGGTATAATATAGTATTAAAATACTATAATTTTTTTCGAACTTTAGATTTTTATAGGAATTCCTCACAAACTAAGCAAAACATTCCCTTTTTAAAAGATAAAATTAGAAATTTCTTATGATTTTGGCCGGAAAATTTCCCGGCCTTCCGGTAGCCGGTTCCATCTCTGTAGTAGATCCCGCAGAATTACAATGTTTTTGATCAATTAATAATCACCAGATAATATAAATTTGTGTTTTAATGCTTGTACATTATGCAATTTTCTGTTTCTAACGATATCTTGAGTGTAAATCAGAATATTTATTGCCATTTGGCAATGTAGTTCTATACTCTATATGGATATTCTTCTATTCCATTCTATTCCATTGTACGTGAAAGTGAAGATAAACACAAATATAAATATAAGCGAAACCACAGTTTAGCATGATAATTGATACGTGAAAAATTTAATAAGCGATCAATTCACTGCTCTATATATATATATATATATATATATATATATATATATATATATATATATAAGAATATATTAGCCTTCAAATAATTTTTTGATTTGTACATCTGTCGCTAAATATAAGTACCTACTTAGCACCAATTTCTTCTAACAAATTGAAATATGCTAATGCAATTTAAACATGAAAATTCATGATATAATTTTTCTTAAATTTTCTATAGTTTTTACTTTTGAGTGCAGAAATTTGCATAGTATTTAATATTTAACTATGTTTGCTCCTTTTATAAAGAAGTGGTGTCTTTTCAATGTGAAAATTTCATTCATTATTAAATGTCAAATTTTTAATGTGATTTATATCAGATTGAATGCAATCAGTGGGAGAACTATTCAATAATTCAAAATCATAAGAAATTTAAAATAATAGGAATGTTTTAAAATTGTCCATGGTTCTTAAAATGATGAATAAATAAACAGTTCCTTCTGGTACTCTATGCCTACAGGCTTTACTTTATCAAATTATAGGGCTACATACCTACCATTTATCATGTAATGACATGTGAAATTTTGAAAGAATTAAGTGAATCAATCCAACCTTAACGTTCTTTCATTAAAATCTATCAGACATGCGAATAGTGTATATTGCATTAAAATAAATGTAAAGGAAACACTGCACAACTTTGTGTGGCCTGAATTGCGGGCAAAAATGATTTGTTATTACTTTTTAATCTATATGCTTGAAATTCACGATTATACATATCAACACTTAATTTCTTAATTTAAAATCTACAACCGATGTAAGGGTCTGTTCAATACTGTATTGTACGATGTTACCACATACTTTGTCACACACATTTTTAAGCTATGCAGAGTTTTTGGTGATGACCAAGAAGCAACATGCATTACATGTGCTTCTTCACAATCACCATTTTTTCTCAAAGACAAAATTGAGACCCTTAAGAGTTCAGTTGTTGTCGAACTTTGATGTCTATTATTTTACATTTCTTTCCTCACTCACTTAGTTCTTCGTATATCGAGTTTTGGTGTCCCTTTAGACTTAGTGACACTTTCCATTAACTTTGATTTAGTTCTGAAAAAATATTAAAATATTATTTTGTAAAGATAAAGACCTACTAAATTGATATGTACTTTAATTAAAATATCATTTTTACTTGGTATTAAATATTTTAGATATACTGGAATTAAGAGTAGAGGATAATGACTAATAATGGAGTGATATCATGAAATTTAAGTTTTTCTACATTTTCAAAATTTGCAGCTACAAGAATGTCTTATATTTTTAGAATTTATATTCCTTGCAAAAAAATATTTTAGTTTCCATTCCATTACTATACTATGAGCTCTCNTATATATATATATATATATATATGCACATCACACTGACATCTGATCTCAAATGGAAAACTCATGTTCACAATATTGCAAGAAAATGTTCACAACGACTCTATATGCTTAAATCACTAAAGTATGTATGTGCCATCTCAGAGTTACTAAAATTTATTGCACAATATTCGCTCATTAATGGAGTACGCATGCCCAGTGTTTGTCTCCACTCATCGTCAGTACAAAATAACTAAAATAATATGGTGGGAAATACAAATTTTATGATATTAAAATTGTAATGCGTAGATCTTATACGATGTTTAGTATTTGACTTAATTGTTTATTTAATAGATTCTCCTTAGTTTCGTTTATGAATATAGCTTCTGCAATTTTTGTATGTTCGGTTTTCATTAAAATAGTAAAGTTTTTCCTCAGAAATATATTGCCATGAACATGCACCTAAAGACATGCGTTTAAATACTCATCAATATTGTCTTTTTTTATACTGAATTGTTTTCATAAATCAAGGTGGTTCTTATGCTACAATTTATGTACCACTGGAAANATTTATTCAATGTGATAAATGTATCAAAAGACGAACAACCATTTTGATGAAAACGGCTAAGTCAGAATTTAATGCACCTACATGACTTGCAAAAGCTTATACCGTAAACTTAGTTAAAAAGTGATTGGATAATTGATTCATACATAGGGTATGTATATATATATATATATATATATATATTAGAAATTTGAAATACAAATTACAGCAAAACTAAGACCTATTTTGAGTTACATTCATTCAATAACAGTTTTTATTAACGAACAAATGCGAATCATTAGCACTGGAAGGGCCTTTAATGATATCCTGAAATTGATTGTCGTATAACTGAAAAGCTTAATATGAAGTATATATCATCAAATGATAAGATAAGATAAGATAAGATATTCTTTATTCAGATAAATATTGACAATTAAAAACTGATAATTTATCTGAATACTGTCAAAAATATACAAACATACATACAAATACAAATCTTGATGAGTTTAAAAAATGTCAACATAGTATTCAAAATGACAAGCTGTCTTGGAAAAAGGATTGATTTGGAAATGTAGTCCTTAGTTCTGGCGGGATTTTTCTTTGAGACATTAAGTGCCCATTTTAATTGCACATCAAGTTTCTTAAAAAAAGCATTTTTTATATCAGTGAATAATATATTTGCATAATTTGGATGACTCATTATATATACATGAAAAATTTGAATTATTGCACAAGCTGGTAATTGCATTACTATCATTGACATGTTTCTTATACCAATGGCTAATTTTCGAACTATTGCATTAATGTGAGATTCAAAATTTAGCTTAGAATCAAAAATTACTCCTAGGTACTTGAACTTATCTACAGTCGGGATGCTAGTATTATTGACATTAAGGGTTAAGGCTGAAACATCGTGAGTATTTTTAGTGGGCTGCAAAATACAAAATTCAGTTTTATCTTCATTTATAAGCAACCTGTGCATCCTGAAATACGTACATAATTTGTTACAATTTAATGCTATCGATTCAATTGCCATGTGCATGGATTTATTATCGCTGAATATGCATGTATCATCGCCGTATTGAATTAAATTACAATCAGTTGTCATATGCATATCGTTTACGTATATACTGAAAAGAAGGGGACCAAGAATTGTTCCTTGAGGAACACCATTATTAACAGGTAGCCAATCTGAAAAACATCGCTAATCTTTACTCTCTTCAAATAACTAGTTAACAAATTTCTGCTATTATAAGAAAATTCCATATGTGATAATTTTTCTATAAGTATGCTATGATTAATAGAATCAAAAGCTTTAGAAAGGTCTAAGCAAGCAATAGCAACGAATTTATTTGCATCAAGTGAAGATCTCCAGTTATTCTATTAATTCTATTAACTATGTACATTTGAACTTTCAGAATCTTAGCAGCAAAAATTTAGAATTTAAGCAATTAATTTCAAGTTTTAAAAATGATGTCATACTAGCAATTTCTGAGACCTGGCTAAAAAGTCACGACCCGATAACATATGGTCTTTTAAAAACAATGCATATACTGTATTCAGAAGAGACAGATTATCCAATAATCCACTCGGTAAAACAAAAGGTGGGAGAGTTCTCTTTCTAGTATAGAAGTCATTTAATCCAAAATTGCGCAATGATATTAGGAGTAATCAATCATCAAATTTTGAAAGTCTTTGGGTAGAAATAAATAATCCAATAAGAAATTCTCAATTTAAAAGGCAGTTGCTAAATGTATCTTACTGTCCAAACAAGAAATTCGCTAATTTGTTTATTGAGCAATTAGAAGAGGAATTATCTTTGGCTTGTTCTGAAAATAAAGAGTTAATGCTGCTTTGGGACTGGAACCTAAATTATTTCGGTACTATTGAGAAGCGCAAAATTGACCTACTTTTAAATACTTTCAATTTAAAGTTAATTAATGCAACATTGCCGACCAGAATCACATCATCGAATACCACACTAATTGATTACATTGTGCTTATTGACACAAATAGTGCATCTTATAATTTTTATTCATCCGAATGCCCTTTTACTGACCACTGCATTACATCCATTAAGTTTTCCAAATCTGAATCGTCTTCGAATAATGCCGCGAAGTGGATAAAAACTCGTAAAAAGTCTACTGAAAATATAAACAATTTTAAATCGGCACTTTCCTTAGAAAACTGGTTTCCAGTGTATACTGCCTCAGATTCAACTACAATGTTGATGCTTTTTTCAGAAATTTTTGAATTTTATCTCAATAAATTTTGCCCAGAGTGGAGAATTATGATTAAATCAAATTCCAATAGTAATTCAAACGTATCCGCACATGGTAAACCTTGGATAAATGAGTTTTGTTAAAGCACTGATTCGTGAAAAAATACAGCATATAGAATATTTAAAAGTTCCAAAACTCATAATAATTTTGTTGCATACATAAAGGCTAGAAATGTCTCCAACATTGAAAATCGCAAGGCCTATAATTAATACATTAGTAATGAATACGCCCGACTACCTAATCAAAAATNCTAAATGTATCTTACTGTCCAAACAAGAAATTCGCTAATTTGTTTATTGAGCAATTAGAAGAGGAATTATCTTTGGCTTGTTCTGAAAATAAAGAGTTAATGCTGCTTTGGGACTGGAACCTAAATTATTTCGGTACTATTGAGAAGCGCAAAATTGACCTACTTTTAAATACTTTCAATTTAAAGTTAATTAATGCAACATTGCCGACCAGAATCACATCATCGAATACCACACTAATTGATTACATTGTGCTTATTGACACAAATAGTGCATCTTATAATTTTTATTCATCCGAATGCCCTTTTACTGACCACTGCATTACATCCATTAAGTTTTCCAAATCTGAATCGTCTTCGAATAATGCCGCGAAGTGGATAAAAACTCGTAAAAAGTCTACTGAAAATATAAACAATTTTAAATCGGCACTTTCCTTAGAAAACTGGTTTCCAGTGTATACTGCCTCAGATTCAACTACAATGTTGATGCTTTTTTCAGAAATTTTTGAATTTTATCTCAATAAATTTTGCCCAGAGTGGAGAATTATGATTAAATCAAATTCCAATAGTAATTCAAACGTATCCGCACATGGTAAACCTTGGATAAATGAGTTTTGTTAAAGCACTGATTCGTGAAAAAATACAGCATATAGAATATTTAAAAGTTCCAAAACTCATAATAATTTTGTTGCATACATAAAGGCTAGAAATGTCTCCAACATTGAAAATCGCAAGGCCTATAATTAATACATTAGTAATGAATACGCCCGACTACCTAATCAAAAATCAAAGTGGAAGCTAATTCATGAGATCAGTAATAGCAAGAAATCTAAATTAAACTGTATTGATGCTATCAAAAATAAAATCCTTACAGACACCTATGAAATTTCTAACGAATTAAACCAGACTTTTATTAATCTAGGAAAATATAGTGGCCCAATTGTTAAGTTTAAAAGTAAATCAGCTAAAGTTATTAATCCCGAATTTTCTTTCCGTTTTACAACAAGAAACCTTAAAAGCAATTCATAAATTTAAGCCCAACAGATCAAGTGGGCCTTCCAAAATTCCTACGTGGGCACTTAAAATCACTGCAGATATAATTGGCAATCCCTTAAATTTTATTTTTAAAGAATGCATAAAAATAATTATTTTTCGGATTATTTAAAACTTGCCCATGTTACTCCAATTTTTTAAAAAAAATGATCCATCAGTTGCCCAAAGTTATCGACCAATTTCTATCACATCTCCATTAAGCAAAGTATTCGAAAGATTATTGCACGATCAAATAACTGTATACCTTAATAAGTACAGCCTACTGTCAAATACTCAATTTGATTATCGAAAAAATTTCTCAACCACTGATGCCCTTTTAAGAGCCACAGAAAACTGGAGATCGTCACTGGACGCAAATAAGTTTGTAGCTATTGCTTGCCTAGATCTTTCTAAAGCTTTTGATTCGATTAATCATAGCATACTAATAAAAAAATTATCCTATATGGGTTTTGTAATAAAAGCAGAAATTTGATAACTAGTTGTTTGAAGGATAGGTTTTAGAGAGTAAAGATAAGCGATGTTTTTTCAAATTGGATGCCTGTTAACAATGGTGTTCTTCAAGGAGCAATGCTAGGTCCCCTTCTTTTCAGTATATATGCGAATGACATGCACACGACATAATTCAATGATAATAAATCCATGCATAGGGCAATTGAATCTATTGCAACAAATTGTGCACATATTTCAGAATGCATGGGTTGATCATAAATTAAGGTAAAACTAAATTTAACTCTTAATCTTAATAATGCTAAGGTTCCGACGGTTAATAATTTTAAGTACTTAGGAGTACTTTTTGACTCGAAACTAAATTTTGAATCACACATTAATGCTACTGTTCAAAAGTTAGCTATCGGTATAAGAAATATGTCAATGATAGTAAGGCAATTACCCCCTGTGCGATAATTCAATTTTTTCATGAATTTATAATAAGTCACCTAAATTATGCAAATATATTAGTTACTGACATAAAAGATTGTTTTTTCAGGAAATTTGATATCTAATTAAGATGGGCACTAAGTGCTTCAAAGAGAAATTCTTCTAGAATTAAGGACTACATTTCAAAATCTATCCTTTTCCCAAAACAATTTGTCATTTTAAATACTATGTTGACCTTTTTTAAACTCATAAAGAACTTACCACCTTTTAATATGATTTCTATGCCTGGTTTTATTCATAAGCAGAATTCCAGATCAAAACATTTTACATGTATTAGATATAGAAAAAAAATTATGAAAGAATCATTCATTAATACCGCTATCCGAAGTTGGAATTCATTGCCTAAAGAAATAAAAAAACATTGAAAAATTAAGCGTTTTTGAAAGGCAAATTAAAATTTACCTTAAACAACCGTATATCTCAGGTAAATCATGGCTAGGGTATAAATTTTACAATTATGATTACTCAACAACTCGTACTTGAAATCTATCATTAGAAATTTTTCCTTAGCCTGATAGATTTATTGTATAGTTATTTGTTGTTCTGTATGTATTACGTATAATTGTATATTTTTCAACGCTATTCAGATAAATTACCAGTTATTAATTGTCAATATTTACCTGAATAAAGAATATCTTATCTTATCTTGAGAAACTTGAGAATTGAAACTAAAGTAAACTTTCCCACAAATTATCGTCTGAAATTAACAAAAATCAAATTTTGAAGAACCTAAGAAAAAAATCCATATAAAATAATCACAAAACAAAAAAAATTGTTTGGATATTCAAAGAATAAAGTTTGTAACAATTAATATTAAATTGCAACTAAATGGAATTATAGAAAAACAATTTACTTCAAACTTTAATAAGCATTTTTATACTTTTTAGAACGTACAAAGGCTTTAAATAAATCACTATTATTATTGGATATATAGAGTAATTGGTAAAATAGTTTTTTTGTAAATTTAAATTTTCAATAGCACTTGGATCCAGTATGTAGTTTTGATGAAAGTTTTTCTTTTGATATAATTTACAAAGATATTTGTAATGATTTTAGTAATTGTAAATAATCTAATGAAAAAGATTGTAAATTCTTTTGATATTTTCCTGATTGCTATTTTCACAAATGATTGCTAAACTACAATTCAACATTCTTTCAAGCTTATTCTTTAATCTTTTAGCACGCCTGTCAATCTTTCGTGGAAACGTGGAAATCCGCGGTTTTGGGGAAATTTTCGATGGGTCTCGAGATTTCTAAAAATATGCAATAAAAACAGGGGGTGGGGGGGNGGGGGGGTCGGGTCATATTTTTTCAACAAATTTGGAAAATGTTATATTTTAATTAATATAGGCGAAATAACAGTAAAATGTTCATAGTTTTGAGTAGCTTTTCGAGATTATCTCATTTTTTTAGATTTGAGATTGGTCTCATTTGTATGAATACCACTTCATATTACCCTATATCTTTTAAATGTTATTTGTTTTTATCTCGCTTCAGTATGGCCCGTGTATTAACTGAATATGATCAAGCTATTATCGATTTGGAAGATAAGAATGAAAAGAATAAATGGGACCAAGTTAATCAATAAATGTTTTTTAAAATTATAACAATTATATCTGCTGTTGATATCTCTGATATTTCTAAAGTGGTACTCTTGACTTCCACGAAATGCTTGGAATTGTATCTTAAATTCTCAAATTTTCCCAAATTAGCTCACGCGCCTTCGATGTGCTCGCATGTGCATCATTGCACATTGAAAATATTTCCGCGGAAATTGTTCGTAACCGTTGTCAGGCCTGTTTTAGGCAAGTTTATCAACAAATATGTATTTGTGTCTTTATTTGATTTTTGTTTCTGATGATGCTAAATAGTTTATTTTCCTGCGTATCGTTCTTCAATGAGTTTATTGTTTACTTGTGCGCTTAGCTACTCATCATTTGATTTGCATAGTACTATGAACTTTGTTTTTTAATATTTAACTTCATTTTAGTCTTATCAAAATATAAGATAACTCTGTCTAATACATTGTGAAAATCCTCATATTTGTTGTATATAATAAAGTATCATCAACAGACTGTATGCACTATAATTATTATCAAATCTGATGTCATTTACAGATATGTGAAATAATAGGGGTCCTAGTTCTGAACCTTGTGGGATTCCATGGTTAATTATCATTGAATGCGATTCTATGTTTTTCATTTTTGCGTATTGGTGTCTGTTATTTAAATAAGTTCTAATTAAATTTATTGCTCATTCTGCAAAATTGTATATTTGTTGTAGTTTATTTATTAGGATATATGATATATTGAATTGAATGTCTTTGGTAAATATACAGATAAAATGAATACACTTTGGTCTTTGTCAATATATGTTCCACAATCATATTTGTTGATAAACTATTTTTAAATCCAAATTGTAATGATTGAAGTAAATTATATTTTTCAATATAATTATTTATTTGGTTATATATTATTTTTCCAAACAGTTTACTTTGTATTAGGAGTTCTGAAATTGGTCTATAATTAATTGAATCTTTTTTGTGTATAGTTATTTTTTTTATTTTGAAATCATTGGGAAGACCCCTCAGAAATAAATTGCTGTAAAATATCACATAATGGTCTACATAATCTTGACATTGTTTGCTTCAAAAATCAGACGTCCTTGTGATTTACTAACTTATAAGTTTTGTGATAGTTCATTAAACTGATGTAAAGTTATAAAGAAAAATTTAAATTGTTCTTTAAAGAGTAAATTATTGTGAATTTGCATTTCAGTTATAGCGATATTATCTTTGATATCAGTATAGTTTCTTAGATTTATAAATGTCTCATTCAGTATATTAGCAGTGGTGTATCTAAAGGGGAATAGGGTAGGCACCACACCCCTTACAAAGATTAAATTATATCAAAATTTGATTACCCATGTTTTAAAAATACAGTAAGCGCAAGCATCTACTTTATGCATACTCATTTAATAGATATAAAATCATGGCTGACCTAATACAATGGCAATGAGATATCAATGGCTCAAATTTTAAAATTGAAAATGTAGAATCTTCAATTTAAGCTAAGCATGCTGGCCAATGTTTATAATAGAGCATTTGCATGCAATATTGTGACATCACAACAGGAATAAGTATTACCGAAAGATACATAAAAATATATGTGATACAATTAAATGACTACTCACATTTTTTCCTCTTCTCCTTATAAATTGCCTTGCTTAGCTTTATATAAATTCAGATTCAAACAATTTACAAAGCTTCACAATTAATTTGCTAATTGCAAACATCTTTTTATAACTTTATTATTTTTATGAATATTTATAATATATCTTCCATAGTGCTCCAAAAATGGTGAACATATTTTTAAAAGATTAAACAAAAATAAATTACCTCCGTTTTAAATTTAAATAGAAATGCAATGATTGCGAACCTTTAATAAGGAAAACAGGAAATTTTAAAAAATAATGGGTAAACTTCATACATATCATTTCGATCCGAAGTTGTGCTCATTTACATTAATTATAAAGCAGATTTCTTTTAATTATATATTGTGAGAAATAGATAAACTGATAAATTATCAAAGTAAACTATTAAAATTTCATGAATAATTTATCGTTTGATTTTGAAATAATCAAAATCATCTACATTTTCTTACAATGGAATACTTGATAGTTCTATCTTAGGTATGCATTTAGTTGATTTTAGTGAAATTTTTTTCGATGGTTTTTCTCAATAATCTTGTTCTAGTAATCATTAGAACATTGCAGAATATTATCATTTTTATTTAAATTTGAGAGGTGATCAATTATTGCATTACTGACTTCAATATTTTTGAAAAATTGTTCGACATTGCCTACTAATTTTTTGTATTCTGTGCCATTTAGTTTGACATCTTTCTGTTTTAATAATTTACTTGACATTACTTTTGATTTATGTACTTTTGTGATAAGTGAAACTTTTGGGCATATTTAACAGGGATGGGCTGTTTTGCTTTTACATTATTATCGTTTAAACCAGGGGTCTCCAAAGTTTTCCAGCGGAGGGCCACATTGCTGAATTTTTAAAGCTTCGCGGGCCAAGGTTCTAAATCATTTATTTACATGCAATGTAAATAAACAGTGAATTAATAATTAAAAAATGTTATTTATTCATTACATAATTACAATGCATATAAATATCAGCAACAATTAACATGTTTTTTTAACTTCGATCAATAGGGGAAATATGAAATTGTTTCATTTCTTTCAAAATTTTGTCCAACAGAGGTTCAAAATGAGTGGTTCCAATGACAAGCAAAGCATTTAAATGTTCATCAGACAAATGTGATCTGTAGCAGGATTTTGTGTATTTCATCTTTGAAAAAGTCTTCTCACACAAATATGTAGTGCCAAAAACTGAAATGAATTCACAGACAAACTTACTTAAATAAACAAATTGGTCAGATGGAAGGCATTTGTAGAATTCAGTTAAATTTCCTTCTTTATATTTGTCGTTCAGAATGTCATTGGATTGGAAATCTATAACTTCCATTTGTAACTCAGACGGTAAGTCTCCAATAACAGAGTCAAATGAATTTTCAAAAAGTCATATTTCTGAAGAATATGCATCAAGATCAGAGAAACGTTCATCAAACTGCTGTTTCAAAGCTAAGATGACATATTGAGTAAACAAGTTTGGAAATGGAGTGGCAGCTTCCTGTCAATATTTGTCACATCGTGAAAAATGAGTAAAGCAGCTTCTTGCTAACTCACTTTTAAATAGTGTTAATTTCTGACGAAAAGCTTTCACCTTTGAGTACAAGTCACATATGAGTGAAGTTTCACATTGTATCCGTAGGTTGAAATAATTGAGATGCATAGTTAAATCAGCTGAAAATGCTAATTTCCAGAGCCATTTACTGTCTTTGAGCAACAAATGTGAATGGTTTCTCTCATTTAAAAATATTTCAATTTCAGTTCGAAGCTCAAAAAATCTAGACAGTTTTTCCATAGCTAAGACATCTTACTGAAGTATGGAAAGGTAGGTCTGAAAACTCAACATTCATTTCCTCCAAAAAATCACGAAATTGGCGATGTTTGAGTCCATGAGATCTTATGTAGTTAACAATGGAAATCACAGGGTCTAATACAGATGGTGAATCAAGATACTTTCCACACAGTGCTTGCTGATGAAGAATACGTTGTATTATGAAAGGTTTCAATCCACCGGAATTCTCAACTGCTTTGTTAATTTGGCCAACTAAGCCCTTTTTGGTTCCACACATATTCTGCCACTTCTCTAAAAATATCTATGCCTTTTGTTGTTCCATGCATGCTGTGCACAGATGCAGGTTCCTCAGTAATCTCAAAATTAGCATTTATTCCTCTGATGAACAATAAGAGTTGGGATGTGTCTGACACATCAACTGACTCATCAAGTGCAACAGAAAAGCATACAAACTTGCCGGCTTTGTCTTTCAGCTGTGATTTAATATTTCTTTCAATATTTTCAACCCTACGAGCAACAGTATTCGCAGAAAGACTAATTGCGGAAAATAAATCTACTTTTTCTTGACACATTTCCTTAGCTACCTCATTTAAGCACTGTTATTAAGTTTACTAGTGTAAATGGCTTACCTTTCTTCGCCATAAGGTGAACTACGTGGAAGCTTGCTCTTGTTGCTGCCTCATTTTATATAGCCTTCTTGTTGAAAATAAACTGCATTGATGACAAATTGTTCTTTAATTTGTCAAATTTCTCTTTACGTAGCTGTCCAGTGAATTGGCAGTACTGTGATGAATGCTTTGTTTCATAATGTCTGAATGTTGTACTCTTTAAATACTGCAATTGTGTAATTGCATATAACGCAGAGTGCCTTGTTGTTTGACCCTGTAACAAAATAGTCTATGTTTCATTGTTCCTTAAAAACTCGACACTCAGAATCAATTTTTCGTTTTCTTCCTTGAGCTAACATTCTTACCAAAGCACGACAAATTTTCCTCGGCGATAAGACGATATAAGACCACGGAACAATATTAACAGATCACTCAATATGTAGGCCTACTTTCATCTAGGCAGTGACGATGACAAATGACTCACCTTGTGCATAACGAAAGCAGTATCACGCGATGAAAGAGCCGCCAAGGTCCTTGAATAGCATGTCGGAGACGAGCCCGTTGTCAGCCAATTAACGCACGCACGCACGCTTCAGCAAAAAACTCGCTGTTGAAGCTTGGGTTGTGAACTTCATCCATGGTTGTGAGTGTTGTGGCTCAGTCGTTGAAAGCACCGATATGACGGAAGGACAGCAGTGATCATATGTTTCTATTTTTCATTCACGAGTCAAGTCCGAAACACTTATCGTGTGCACTTATCAATTAGCGTCGTCTTTCGTTTGTTTCAGATCTAGATTTGTCAAGCGTGTTAAAAGGGTTATAAAGTATATTTGTTTTTGTATGATTTCGGCAAGACCTGTCTTTCAACATTTGTTTTATAATTTTGAAGGAGAGCTCGGCGGGCCAGATTAGAACCCTTCGCAGGCCGGATCCGGCCCGTGGGCCGTACTTTGGAGACCCCTGGCTTAAACAATCCAAGAATTCCTTCTTAATTTTAGAAATTAAATTGGAGCATTTGATATTAGATTGATTTGATATTTCAAATTCATTAATTACAAATTCCAAATTTGTAAATGAAATTAAAAGATGGGTAAGTTTTTACTTTATATATATTTACTTTATTTTGGGCCCTTACATGGCTATAATTTCAAAACTTAGCACCCCAAATTTGCTGAAAATTGCATTTAATAAGCTTTGTTTCTATTTTTTGAAGACTACAATTTTCTTTTACAATTTTGGGGCCCACTGCAACAACACCCTCTCAATGATGCTGCTCTTTAAGTGGAAAAAGAATAACGCTAAATTTATAATGAAAACAAGAATTTAATATACACTAAGTTGTGACAAACTAAATCATAAGTACAAAAATAATCCTAACAATATACTGCACAGTGAATTAATTCCTAGAACATACTAGAAAATAAATAAAAATTCAATTTAAAATTTAAAATAAATAACAATGAGTCAATTCACATGCATGTGAGAGATTCTAGAAATAATCCAATTGAAAATTAAAAAATTTTCATATACCTAAGCTGATTTAAAAAATAACAAAAAAGCTGGAATAGCAATTAAATTGTGAATTGCAAAAAATTGGCATGTGAATGACTCAAAAACTACAACACATCCCCTTGGCCTCCTAATGAATCCAACAGATCAGTGTTCTCAAATAATTCTAAGCCTTCGATATGTTGATTAAGTTTACCGACACCTTCTCGGATTTCCGCTAATTCCCTATCATATTTATCATCCAAATCAAAACCAGTACTATCTTCCATGAGCGTAAACTCTTTTTGGATTTCTTCCAGCATTTCATCCTGGAATCCTGCAAATGAAGGCACATTGGTTCCTAAGATTTTTTGATATCTAAAATATATGCATTCAAAACTCGAAATAGTAAATTATCAATATTTGCACAGAATCATTAATTCCATTGCAAAATGGACATATTCAAATATTATTGGCCAGAAATTTTGAAAGTCAACAAAATATTACAAGGATATTGTCTGGTTTTGTTTAAAAAATCAAATAGAGAAAAAAAGTTTATTCCGCTAAAACAAATTTCAAAAAAAAGGAAAACAATTTTCAAAGAATTAAGAGGATGCGACAGCAACAAATGTACAACTGTTATTTTTGTGCAGCTAAATGTATTTCACTTAACAGAATGATTCGAAATTCCTTTACAATTTTAATGACATCATAGATGATCCAATGACAACAGTTCTAGTAAAAAATAAATGGAAAGCACACATTGAATTTTGTTGGAGGCCGATACAGCCACTAATTACCTCTTGGATGGGTTTTATGAAAAACGTTTTAAACCTATGATATGTCAAAAATGTATGTTTTGGTTTCTTTATTTTTTATTGAACTCTAGATGCAACCTGCAAATACAAACAACAACGATTTTGTTTCAAGATGTCAGTTGAATAGTTGAACCATAAAGTTCAACTGTAAACAACGCATGTGCAATATATCTCTCACAATAAAATCCAAATGGGAATCATTATCTGAACAAAAGAAAACTATGTCATTGTCTTAAATTGTACAATAAAAATAAACAATAGAAACAGTAAGCTTAATATTGGCACACAATGTTGTGTTCGTTTTCTTAAACCTCTCATAAACGTTCTTCATAAGCGTTGTTTAAAACACTGTGTCATAAACATGTAAATCCTTATCAAAAATGTTTATTATATACAGTTTTCAATGTATTGTGATGCATTAAAATTCTACTCAAACGTATTTAGAAAAATTACTTTAAGTGTTTATGATGGAGGGTTTTGAGATCCCTTTTAACTTGTTGATAAACATCCAGAGGCACCATGTTTTTAAAAAGCTTCCGCTCATCATCTGCTAAATTAGCCCTCGTCTCCAAAGCTGCGATATGTTTTCTTGCAGAATCTGCCCACTTTTTAAATCCTATTTTGGTGCGCTTATGGATGACAGTGGCTTTACGTAACTTTTTAGAGAATTTGTCCACCTAAAAATTAGTGCATAAATTGGTAGATAACCTTCAATTCTATATGCTTACTAAATTCCCCAATTTCAAAAAGTTAAGAACTTTGAATTTATGAGAAATTTATAATTTTTAAATATAAAAATCAGCATTAATCTCTCAAAATCCAAAGGAACAATTACAAATACATGATGTGTTAGACCTACCATAATGAGATTATTTAATGAATACATTAAATAATTCACTAAAGTAGATAAGTGCTTTGTTATAACAAAATGAAAACAAATTCAACCACCACTTCCGTCAACTTCTAATATACTTCATTAAGAAAATATACTTTTTAATCTTAACAAATTCCTAGAAATTTTAGGATTTTTCGTTGAAAAACAATGAGGCGTTGTGCAAGGGATCAAGTTTGTCCATATAAAAAAAAACGCATTTATGATACCTTGACATGCTCATTAATTAAGCTTATATATCCACATTAGCTTAGAATATTTAAGGAATTCGTCATGGTACTTGTGTAATTTTATAAATTGAAATAATTACCAAACAATCTAATTCGTTAACACGTTGCACGAGATTGACTTTTTCTTCATTGAATGACGTTTGTATCTGCTGAATTCTTTGTTCCGCGTCGGCCTTCGATCGTTCGATATTTGAATTGACATTAATTAGTTCCAGTCGAAGCATTTCCAGAACCGATTGCAGTTTTTTCTTATCATCTTGGAGGTGATCTTGAGCATTTTTAGCATCACTCAACGAATTTTGAGTCTTAAACAGCTCTTCACGCACGTGAGTTAATTCCAAACTTTGTGCATTTTTCTCTGCGATCTCCGCATCACGATCTGCGACTTTTGCTGTTTCAGTAGCTAATTCCACTCTCAATGAATCACACAAAATCTCCTTTTCATTAAGCATTTCCCGCCATTTGTTGGAGGACTCTGTAGCATTTTCATGAGCCTTTTTCAAGTCCTCTTTTGCAGCACGAACGACTTCGTCTAGCTCAATTTTCTCAGCTTTTAATGTAGAAATCGCATGCATGTCTTGTTGATGTTGCGCCTGCATTTTTTTGTTACTTTCTTTTTCATGATGAGACATCAATTGTTTCTGTCGAACAAGATTTGATTGAAGAAGCTCAACTTGTGATTGACAATCAAGTAGCTTGTGCTCCAGTGCAATTTTTTCACGAGATAGATCATTCTCTCGTTTGGTCACATCCGCACGCATAGTCGAAAGTTGAATTTTAGATTTATGACGAAAATCTTCAAGTTCATTTGTCAATTTAATCACGGTCTGCTCCGACTCATTTTTTCTAAAAAGATGTCAATTAGACAGTAACAAAAATCCTCAATTGAAATGAAAAGCTCATTAAAAGTGCAAAACATAACGTCAGTGCAAGAAAAGTTTGGCAAGGAAATTATTATGTGAAGTTTTAAGATAATTAGGTATTGATTTCTTCATAAAATCTAACTAAAGGTGGATTTCTACAGCTTATTACTAGAGAAGAATACACTGTTTACAACTGATATGCTGCTAAATTTGTCCACCATCGACACTTTTGCTTCTGTTTAAAGATTAATTTCTCACTAAAAAACAACAGAATTATTAGATGTCACGGTATATGGTATGTGGTGCCTCTAAATAAATTGAATATACATAAATTACGGTTCACATCTTAAAATTAACAATGAAATTCTACTTGAAAAGCGCTTAAATTGTTTTCAATTCTTTGTGAACAAAAGTGCCAAAACCAAAAAGAAATTTGAGAACACATTTTAACAATATTATCATTGAACGGGTATAATAAAATACTCGCTCACATAGGATTCCAAAAACGTTGCTGTTTTAACTAATCGATTATATCTATTTACTGTACATATCAATGGAGTTCATCTGAATTTTTGTTTTAGAATATATGTATGATAAATAAGTGTTTTATTCTTCCATATGTTTTTATAGTACATATTAAATGCATCCAATAGAAATGCCTTCTACTACTTTCCCTACTAATGGTGTGATCGACAGCTTGCTAGCCGAAGAAATCTGAATTGAAACAGTGTTTACACCTGCGTAATGACTGATTAGGAGAATAAGAAGAGATGAAATATCAAAATTTGCGATTTTCATCTCAATTAAGCGCCTGCACATCAGTAGTAGCGAAATTGAGAAGCTCAATTGCGAATTACTTTGATTTCATTAGTCTGCTCAATTGAACGTCTTTCATAACTGTGTGCAGCTGATTTCGTTCTAATTGAGAAGTATTACACTTTATTAATAAACTGTAAACCAACCTTAAGCACAACTACTTTGTTATGGATCACATTCAGTGTAACATAATTTAAAAAAATCATTGTTTTAGACTCACTTGTACAGAGAAATTGAATTATAAAAAACTTAAGGAACAATGAAAGTGAATCGAAAATCAAATTAAAAATTCAAATCCACTAGCAATTATTGCAACACAGAAAAATGTGATCAACTGCAAAGGAAATCACTTTGTCAACAACAATTCCCCATTTCTCAATCAGCAAAAAGTATAGTACAGCTCATTAGGTTAGTATGACATTCATTTAGAGTAGTAATTTGCAGATTACTATAATTTAACTAGCTTTTTTGCATAGACAGGGTGTTCGCGCATTTCAACTTATCAATTCCCAAGCAGTTCAAGACAGTTCCAGGCCAAGCTAAGAGGCATTTGCAGGCAGCAATATGATGGCCACACACGTTAAATTATAAATTTCCAGCCAGTTCCAGACTGAAATTATCGCAAACTACACAATTTGATGAAATTTCGCCGACAAGGAAACATTTGATTATCAGATAGATACAACATTGTAATACATAAACATCTTTTCTTATATTAATCACGTGAATTTCAACATACTAAAATACACAGGGACGTTTTGTTTTTGCAGATTATATGCACTCATTTTGTTCAGTTGATGTCAATTGCTACAATTGAAAATATCTAAGACACAATCGATGAGAAATCACTCAAATTATGATATCTATATGTATTTAAACACCATTTTTGTTAGAGAAAGGCCAATGTCAAAAAAATGGAATATTTTTATATTGAGTTTACTGAAAAGGAGTACAAAAGCACTAAAGACTGGGTCATTTTTACTAGTAAATTTGATTGTCCGAAAAGTTAATGATTCATTTCCTAGGTTCGAAAATTAGTTGTGGTACTAGAGAACGAGTAGTTCATCTTCACATTTCATCTAATTAAATATTTAGTAAATAATGACTATATATATATATATATATATATATATATAGTAGTGCCGAACAACGATTTTTAACGCCTTTTTGTAGAATTCGGCTCCGAAAACTGTAAAATAGGTGCGCAGGTACAGGATAGGGTAGTACTTTTCTCTAACCATATATTTACATAACGTCATAGCACAACTTTTCGATGTATTGCACAGAAACTTCCCCACCAAACTCAAAATTTAATAGCAAAAAATATTTAAAAATTTCTCTTTGCAATTTTGTAACAGACTTCAATGCAAATTAAAATATTTCGAAATGATATTAAAAATCATTGAAAATTTACTGTAGATTTCTATTTCCATGTGCACAATTTTATTCCATGTTCAAAATTTTGGAATTAATATTTAAGCACTGATTTTTAAGTTAGACGTTTTTTAAATGATTATTGAAATATTTATTATACACATTTGAAAACCTTATATCAAATTATTTTCCTTTAATGAACAATGGAGTTGTTACTGCAATCTTAAATGTTTATCATGAACCCTTTTTTGCTCGCTAATGCTCGCAGTCTTGTCTCACTAAACCGTCGTCTAAGTTTTTACTTCTTTTTCAAGGCTCCTGTTGACTTCATTTTAATTGATCCTTCTCTTGCTGACAGTGTTGTTTTTACAAACTCCGCAACTAAAGTTCTCTGCCGTATGGATCGCTCTAGTGGTCGTCATGGTGGTGTTCTGATTGCTTCTCATTGCCTAACCTTGACATCCTTTTCGTATTCCCCTTGCTGATTTTCCATCCATGCTTGAGTACTTTCATGATCAGTCTATCTCTCTCTCTCTCTCTCTCTCTCTCGTCACTTTGGATTTCCCACTCTTCTTAATCTGTGATGACTTCACTCTTCTTAATGTTTGTTAGAATGCACTTGACTCTAATGACGCCTATGAATCCGCTGTTCTGGATCTTTTTGCTTTCTACTCTCTTGAACAACTGGTATTTTCTCCTACTTCCCGCTCCTCCCTCCTTGACTTGGTTTTGTGCTCTCACCCTGATCATATTTTTGACAACTCTGTGTTCCCTGTTCCGGTTAAACTGGCTAATTACTCATTTGTTCACTTCAGCCTGTCTGTCAATTCTATTACCCCNTCCCCATTTTTAATGACTCTTTCTCTGCTGATGACTGGTACACCTTCCTTCACCAAGTTACTTCATCCTTTGTTCCTCGTCGTCGGAAAAAGCGTATTTCTCTCCCTTTCTATTTCTCATCCCTTACTGTACACTCTTTGAATAAACTCGAATCTTTCAAACGCCGTTACAGTCCTTCCGATTCTTCGAAACTCTCTTCTCTCACCGAAGACGTAATCAACTTCATGGAACTCGACAAAATCTTTCTGTTGTCCAGCTTCTCATCTGGATCTCTTCAAGACTCGTATGCTTTCTTGCGTTTCCTGCATTTCAAACCTGGCCTCCCCAGCTTGAATTGAAACCATCTTTCTGCTAACTCGGATCTGGAGAAAGCTGATCCTGGTTCTCTCTGGCCTGGTCCTCCTGCCACCTCACCACTGATTCGCCTATGTGACATCGTCTTCAACGCTCATGATATTTCCCTCATGCTTAAGTCTTGGAAGTTGTCTGGTCCTTGCTATCCTGATGGCATCCCATCCTTTGTAATCCACGAAACTTCAACTCTTTCCATACATTTAGAGCATCTCTTCTCCTACATTTGCTCCTCTAAGCGTTATCCGCCTTGCTGGAAAACATCTTGGATCTCACCACTGTTAAAATCCAATCAGCTTCCTTTCTCTCAAGTCACTTCTTACCGTCCAATAGCTATTCTTTCTCGGCTGTCAATCACCTTTGAGCGTCTTGTCTTTCGTTATGTGTTCCCTCAAATTCGTCACCGCTTCTCCGCTTCTCAGCATGGTAACCTTCCGGGTCGTTCTACCATCACTACCTTGCTCACTTTGATCGTAATGATCCTGGTCGCATTATCTTTCTGGACATTTCTAAAGCTTTTGATCGGCTTCCTCACTCTATCCTTCTTGACAAATTAAGTATATTTGGCTTTGATGCTGATTTCATCGAACTGCTTCAGTCTTATCTGTCCAATCGTCGCCAGTGTGTCAAAATCAACTCGTCTATTTCTTCCACTGCTCTTGTCTCCAGTGGTGCTCCTCAAGGTTCCGTGTTTGCTGTTCTCTTCTTCCTTGTTGCTATCAACGACCTCCCTCAATCTGTCTTCAACTCATCCTGTCTACTGTATGTTGATGACACTGCGATTTTCAACTTTGGTAGTTCTTTTGCATCCAATATTACCTCTGATCTTGAGCTTTTGTCTATTTAGTTTTCTGTTAACCATCTTGATTTTAGCTCAAGCAAGACATGTGTTACGTCCTTTTCTGTATCTCCCCTTCTGATCTTCCTGTTCCTGTGAACTTTCCCCTCACCATACTCATCTTGGAGTTCAACTTTCTGATAACTTAAATTGGTCTGGTCATATGTCTGTACGTCTCTGCAAAGCTAATTCCTCACTCTTTGCCCTCTTCCGCAATGTTTCCTTTAATTCCACGCAATTCTTCTCTATGCTTCTTCCCGTTCCTTACTCCACTCTATGGAACGTTTCCAGAAGCGTGCTTTCAAATGGATCTCTCCCTTGCCATACAAGGAGGCCCTTCTCAAATTCTCCACTCTCCCGCTGTNTCCCTCCTTGACTTGGTTTTGTGCTCTCACCCTGATCATATTTTTGACAACTCTGTGTTCCCTGTTCCGGTTAAACTGGCTAATTACTCATTTGTTCACTTCAGCCTGTCTGTCAATTCTATTACCCCATCTAATTGCCCGGCACTCCTCAATATGCTCGATCTAACAGTGACATTTTATCTCTAAATGCTGCTCTCTCTTCTTCATTCCCCATTTTTAATGACTCTTTCTCTGCTGATGACTGGTACACCTTCCTTCACCAAGTTACTTCATCCTTTGTTCCTCGTCGTCGGAAAAAGCGTATTTCTCTCCCTTTCTATTTCTCATCCCTTACTGTACACTCTTTGAATAAACTCGAATCTTTCAAACGCCGTTACAGTCCTTCCGATTCTTCGAAACTCTCTTCTCTCACCGAAGACGTAATCAACTTCATGGAACTCGACAAAATCTTTCTGTTGTCCAGCTTCTCATCTGGATCTCTTCAAGACTCGTATGCTTTCTTGCGTTTCCTGCATTTCAAACCTGGCCTCCCCAGCTTGAATTGAAACCATCTTTCTGCTAACTCGGATCTGGAGAAAGCTGATCCTGGTTCTCTCTGGCCTGGTCCTCCTGCCACCTCACCACTGATTCGCCTATGTGACATCGTCTTCAACGCTCATGATATTTCCCTCATGCTTAAGTCTTGGAAGTTGTCTGGTCCTTGCTATCCTGATGGCATCCCATCCTTTGTAATCCACGAAACTTCAACTCTTTCCATACATTTAGAGCATCTCTTCTCCTACATTTGCTCCTCTAAGCGTTATCCGCCTTGCTGGAAAACATCTTGGATCTCACCACTGTTAAAATCCAATCAGCTTCCTTTCTCTCAAGTCACTTCTTACCGTCCAATAGCTATTCTTTCTCGGCTGTCAATCACCTTTGAGCGTCTTGTCTTTCGTTATGTGTTCCCTCAAATTCGTCACCGCTTCTCCGCTTCTCAGCATGGTAACCTTCCGGGTCGTTCTACCATCACTACCTTGCTCACTTTGATCGTAATGATCCTGGTCGCATTATCTTTCTGGACATTTCTAAAGCTTTTGATCGGCTTCCTCACTTTATTCTTCTTGACAAATTAAGTATATTTGGCTTTGATGCTGATTTCATCGAACTGCTTCAGTCTTATCTGTCCAATCGTCGCCAGTGTGTCAAAATCAACTCGTCTATTTCTTCCACTGCTCTTGTCTCCAGTGGTGCTCCTCAAGGTTCCGTGTTTGCTGTTCTCTTCTTCCTTGTTGCTATCAACGACCTCCCTCAATCTGTCTTCAACTCATCCTGTCTACTGTATGTTGATGACACTGCGATTTTCAACTTTGGTAGTTCTTTTGCATCCAATATTACCTCTGATCTTGAGCTTTTGTCTATTTAGTTTTCTGTTAACCATCTTGATTTTAGCTCAAGCAAGACATGTGTTACGTCCTTTTCTGTATCTCCCCTTCTGATCTTCCTGTTCCTGTGAACTTTCCCCTCACCATACTCATCTTGGAGTTCAACTTTCTGATAACTTAAATTGGTCTGGTCATATGTCTGTACGTCTCTGCAAAGCTAATTCCTCACTCTTTGCCCTCTTCCGCAATGTTTCCTTTAATTCCACGCAATTCTTCTCTATGCTTCTTCCCGTTCCTTACTCCACTCTATGGAACGTTTCCAGAAGCGTGCTTTCAAATGGATCTCTCCCTTGCCATACAAGGAGGCCCTTCTCAAATTCTCCACTCTCCCGCTGTCACTCTACTTCCATGCCTGTGATCTCCTCCTGTTCAATCGACTGCTCCTTTTGATTTCATTAAGTTCTCTAATTCGCGCTCCACTTGTTCTGATGATGTCGTCACTTTCTCCATTCGTCGTCCCAAGAAACATCGCACTCTTCACTCGTTTTTCAATCGGGCTTGTACTGCTGCTAATTACATCTTGACTCTCAACCCTCCAACAGCGATTGATTTCTTTCCCCGCCGCCGAGCTTCAAGAAATCTTTGATGTCTTTCCTCTTTGCCGAGCCCTTCTCCAACTTTGCTTACTCTTCCATCTGCTCCTGTTTCATCTACTGTGACTGTCCTCGCTGCCGTAAAACTTGACTTGTTTTTATTTTTTTGTAGTGTATGCCTTCAGCAGCCAAATAAAGTCATTCATTATTAGTATTATCATTATCATTATTATTATTACTTCTTAGTCCAGCGATAACTTCAATTTATTGGAACTTAAGTACATTATCACAAGATATTTACAATGGCATAGAATAAAGTTTAACGGAAGAAAACCAGAAGAGACCTATACACGCAGCTAGCAGCATTTCGTGGGAATTAGTCGCAAGCCAATAAGATATGCTAGACGTAAAAATCTTGGAATTGATAAAAAGCACTCCACTACAAACGCGACGTTGATAAAAAAAATATAATGTTCTAATTATACAGTATGTCCCATAAGTTACGACGACTTTTCATTAATGATAATTCTATGTCTATGTCGAATAATAATAAATAATATGTTTCAGTTAAAAAAGTATTTTTACATGGAGCTAAAGATTGTCTACAATTTGATACATAAACCTAATCCATAAGGTAAAAACTAGCAGTGCGATAGCATTCCGAAATCGGTTAGTTGATATAGTCGAAAAACCCTATAAATAAAGTTATAATAAATTAATAACGGAAGGGAATAGTAAGTATAAATATAATAGAAACATGGGGATATAGAACTAAAGGAGTTCTAGAGAATGGTGAAAAGAGCTAAGGAATTGGATGAGAATTGGCAGAGTAATGGCTATCTAAAGATACATAGTAGAAATATAGAAGTAATTGAAACTGTTATAAAACAGATATTCCATTTCTTGGAAATATTCTTAAATGAAACCCCAAGACTGAACTAGGAGGCCTTCAAGTTGATCCTTATGATTAATTTTTTTCATGTTCCTTAGAATAATTGTTAGAAATTACGTAATCGTTACAATAAAGTTTTGAAATATATATTTTCTTTACCTTGTTTTCTTTTTATAGAAGTCGTTGTAACTTATGGGACAGACTGTACATTTGGTGAAATGTCATCCAGCCCTTAAAACCTCAATAGCAAAAAAATGCTAAAGTTGATGATTAGAATATTCAAACATCGAGATAAATTGTCTTAATAGGAAAATGTCGGAAACAATTTGGGCTAAAGCAATTTCCAGTCAACAAATAAATCCGAAACTGATAGGAAAATAAAATTTTATTAATGTGTTTTAAGAAAAATGCGCTAAGGAGAGATTGTTCCGAATTAACATTTAAATCCTCATACTAAGATTGACCTATAATGAAAACAAGACAAGTGGATGCAACCAAAAAGAAGGAATACATTTAGACAAGATAATAAATTGGAAGCAATAAAAAAAAGAATTTCCAAGTAGTACCAGATTTTCAGGCAGCAAGACACCCTGATAGAGCAAACTTACCGAGAAGGTAATGATAATACGTACCTCTTAGCATGTACATCCACTTGTTCTACTGTAGAAGCAAGTTCCTTGGTGAGAAATGAAATTTGCTCGGTGAGAGTTTCCCGCTCGGATTGCAGGATTTTAATTTTGGAACGTGCGTCGGTAACATCAACGGAAGACTGGGCCAAGTCATTTTCAAGAGACTGGATATCGGTGTGAGCACGTTCTTGCAATTCATTCACCTCATTTAACAATGACTTATTTCGTTCCTAATTTTAAAAGGTGAAAAGCTTTGAACGATTTTAATAGGACTGTTAAGAGTTAGAATACAATTTTAAATCGAATCCAATTTTATTCGCACGACTACAAATTAAACATTCGTAAAAAGGTGAAGAACTATCAAGATATAAAAAAGATCTAGATGTAATGGGCATAAGTGTGGTATCAAAGCTGGAAAGGAAACAGCATAATACATATCAGTTAGACCTCATTAAAACTTGACTATGAGATGGAAGAATCGGTAAATATGGTAGTTCATGTTAACTGCAAAACTAAATTGCAAAAATGTCTCTTAGTGAGTAATGGATCTGCTTCATATAAAACGTAATTGACAGATAAAAAGAGATTTGAGGGCTTTTACAGAAATTTTTAGACAGAATCAGAAGTGAATTATACCTAAAAAATTTATACACTTGTAAACATCTGAAAAGTAAGAGCCCAAATAACTTACAGACAAATGAGTGTTTTCCCGTTGTAGATTCCGTACTTGTAATTGCGCCTCTTCTTGAGCTCGAGACGCTTCTTCTGCTAGTCTAACACGTTCATCATGAAGAAGTTGTCGCTCACTATCTCTTTTGGCGTCATCATCAGCTTTTTGTTGAGCCCATTCTGAAGAAGAGTGTTCGAATTCTGTTTTCAGAAAAACGTAATCGTAACGCATCTTATTAAAGTCTGATCGATATCTAAAGTTCAAATTAACACCCGACCTCAAAACAACCTCATCTATACCTTTAACTATATTTTGTTTAAAATATAATTAATTTTCAGTTGCCATTTTTGAGCCTACAATATTTTTTAAGAAATTGCCCCTTGAGCAAAAATTTAGTGTGTGGCTATTGATTGAGCCCTAAAGCTATTACGCATACCTGTCTCTTATACACATTAAGTTTAACCGGCCGAACTGCTCGCGGGCGCTAAGTATACTGAGAATCGATGGTCACGGGCGCTAGGTATAAAGCTCATAGTACTTAGCACCCGTATAAATAAATAAATAAATATATATATATATATATATATAATATATATATTAGGACTGCAAAATTTAATGATTAATTAATAGATTAATTTATTTTAACGATTAAATTTGTGGTTCTGACCAAAGTTGAAAGGGATGACCAAAGTTGAAAGGGAAAACCCCTAATCATTTTGTTCCTTTCAACAGAATTTGTCAAAAATGCGAGTTTTAATTACCAACATTTGCTAGGATTGTTACGTAAAGCGCAAGCAAGTTCAATATTTGCAGGTTCTTCAAAAATGTGATTGTAGCATTCGATATCGCAAAGGGCCTTCAGAATGTAGTAGCAAGCGTTTTGTTTCGTTTGCTCTGACGTTAAATCCTGAAGCTTCGGCGTACAAGTAATTAAATATGTAGAAATTTTTTCTTCTATGAAAACGACTTTCAATATTCTCAAATCAGCGTGAAATATGTCGTCAACACAAGTCGCACGGTGGAATTACCAGTATTTAACGAAGCATAACGGAGAGTTTACACCTGTTGATATCGTGGGTCCTCTCTTAGTCATTACATTATAAAAACGAGAAATCATGATATTCGATGGTTAAAAGCATATGCGGTTACTTCAGTCAATGAGAGTACAGCTATGAAAATCGTGCGTGATCAATGGTTTGCTCCGTTACGATTGCTTCATTCAGATCGGGGCAAGCAATTTGTCCGCAGGGTGTGGAACGAATTTTTAAAAATGTTCGAAATTAATAAATTGACAACACCATTCAGGCCCAATGAACTAGTATAGTGAAAAGATGCCATCTGTCCTCAAGAGGTAGTTTAAGATATTGGGATCACAGTTATAATTCTTTGAGAGAAGTTATCTATAACATTAATAACTATAATATTAATAACTATAAGAAGAATGATATGTCATCGTCTTAAATGCATTTTGGAGCTTCATGTATAATTCAGGAGGTTTGGTCGGCTGCTACTGATGTTTTTGAAATTCCAAAAGGACAATGTCCCCGGTTTGCCTCCGTAAAGAATATGAGTAGGAGGAGTTGCGTGGACACTTACTAATTACAGAAATAATAGACTAATGATTGATATTAAATCAGAAAGGCCAACTACAGCATTGCAAAATGTAACATTTTAAAAATTGTTGACTGGAGTATTTGTCACTCCGATAGTGTTACATCATTTTGAGGAGGCCAATATTCAAGTGATGTTTTTATATCTTAACTAAAAATGATGATTCGAATGCTACCTATAGACAATATAACGCCGCAATGCATACATCCCGTGCAACAAAATTGTTTGTATCAGAAAATATTCATGTGATATTATGGTCATGGCCATCATAAGATCATAATCCGATTGCGACGTCCGTGGATATCTTTCGCGAATGGTTTATGAAGGTGGATAAAAATAGTCAACTCAACAAGAACTTATTGATTACAATAATTAATTTGGAAAACAATAGCTCAGGAATACTTTCTTAAACTAATAGATTCAGTGCATTGTCGTTGTGTTAATGTTATAACGCGTTAAGAAATTAATCAGCAGGGTATAATATTTTCTTTAAGTATGTAGACACAAAATCGAGTCTAAAAGTATGCATCACTTGGGAAAGCAAATATAATAAACTGAATTTTCTCTTGTCGACCAATCAAAACAAAAATTTGGGAAGGGAATTAAAATTTTAGTTGTAAACATTTCGTAAACTATTTTAACATTTATGCTTTCTGGGTGTTTTTAAAAGTTTTTATAGAAATACTTAGAACAGGATTTTCTATTAAAATAAAGCGATAAGCTAGAATAACTTATTGGAAGTACCAACAATAATTTTAAACTAATTATGCATTATTTATAAGCCCCATACTTTTCTAAATCATCTTCAAGCAGGGCCATTTGATTCCTAAACGAATTTTCCGCTTGTTGCAGCAATTGTGCTTTAAGTAATTCTATCTTCTGTGGTGTGAAAGCATGACGTCGCATTTCTTCCAGTTGATTGTTCAATTCACGAATAGTAGATTCCTGTTTATGAATGGAAGTCTAAAGTATGTTACGAATTTTCAGGTTTCCAAGATGCTATATGGTTTTTAACGAGTGAAGGTTAAAAATATAGTAATTAGCAAAGCTATCAGTCAATAGTTCACAATTTAAAATCCCACAATTCGCAACTAACTTTGCTCAATAAACTATCGGTAAACAAAATTGCATTGCCTATTAGAATTACTATAGTTATACGGGATTTTCAGGAACTGTCCTAAAGATGTGATTGCGAAAAAGTTTAATTTTGCATTAGTAGGAAAACTGTTTAAAGGAAAGTAACCATATCGTTTGTTACTAAACTCCACAGGGTAGACTTTAAGCGGATTATCATTTTCGATAATTCCGTTATACGACGGTTCGTGAGAAAGCTATCGATTTCTGCTCCATAGATTCATTTGTATAATCCGGGGAAAAAGAACACTTACTTTGTAGCGTTCAATAATTTGATTTTGTTCAATGGATTCTTCTTCATGCTTTTGTGACGATATCTTATATCTTTCTTGAGCAGATAATGCTTCCATTTTTAAAGCCGAGTAGTTTTTTCGATGTTGCTCACATCGTGCTCTCTCTTCTGCTAACAGTCGCCGCAAATGACCTTCGGACTGAAGTGATGTTACTTGCTGCGTCATTATTAAACTTCGCGTAAATACGCTAATACTAAAAAAACTGAAAAATCGGACATAATTTTCATAAGAGAAAGTAAACTATTATATGTAGTAATCATTCCGTTATAATATAAAATTATTCCGTTACGTATATAAATAATAGATAGCCCGTCCATATATGACGTAAATATATAGACTGTTCTAGTTGAAGATACTTAGATTTGCCAAATTATTAATTTGAATGTAGGTTGATTTTGTTGCGGTTTCATTTTTTATCATATATCTACATGCAAGCCATAGTTAAATATCATTACAATATTATGGAAATATATTTAACTTTTTGGTTAAGCTATTTCAATAAAAATATATAACTATTTGCAAATACACATTGAAGGTACTAGAGAACAATAGAAATCATTCAATATAGCAAAATAGTAAGTTAATAACTGCGTTCCACTGCAAAAAAATTAAATATTCCCATAATCAACCCACGGAAAATATATACAATGCGCAAAAAATAAAAAAAATAAAACTTTTCGTTTTGGTAGTGACATTTAAATTTTTTCAGTTTGCATTGAACTTAACGCACATTGCATATATATATATATATATATATTATATATATATATATATATATAGCTATAAATTTGACGATGTGTATATCTGAGCTAGGTAAAAAGTACGAATCTAGAGCGAATTTTAAACGTAATATACAGAAAAAATGGCTATAGCGCCTTTTTAGCGCCTTTTCTAAGGCAATGTATGCGTGTGTATCTCAGTGTGGACTGGATTTAATATTGCTAAGA
>CABFPE010000599.1:427571-440754 GCA_900660155.1 Hofstenia miamia
TATTTTCATTTTAATCTGGTCAAAATGATCTCAAATATTATTTGATACTTGCTTTGTAAATAAATTCTTGCAATATGTTAATAAAATTCTTGACAACTATGTCAATAAAGCTTGTTTTTGATCGTAATTTTAGAAGTATGTATATGTTTTGGTGAATTGATGTATTCGAAAATAAATTTCACTAAACAAAAACATGAAATAAATATCAATTAATTTGACAATAAATGTAATAATACAGAATAGCTCACAATATGTATTTATTGTTTACTGTATGTAATAATGTAAAATAGTTGCCATTAACATTTAAAAATTGCTAGAATTTTATTAATATTATTCAAATCGTCAATTGACGGGTTTCGCCGTTGTAGGTATATTCAACAATATTATATTTTCAAGATGAGTTATCATAAAATTTTCTTTTGCATTTTGTGACACTTCGAAAATGATAAAAACTCACGAGAGGGTTATAAAAAATATTTCTTTAAAAAAAATTATAGCAGTTTTAAAATAAAAAAATCGTCAATTGACGGGTTCCGCCGTTCTAGTGTTAAAAAAGAAATAACAAAAACTTTTTCGATTTTAAAAGTGTAAAAGAGCACAATATACTATTAAGGTTGTCAAACCATGAGTCATTATCACTATATATACGAGTACCCATATTACCCTAAAAGTAAAATGATATGGAGCATGCTATCTCCAAATCCTGCATATACACAGTTGTGGATATGTTTTTTTATGAGAGCTCATTGAATTCAATAGAGTCCAAAATTGTGATCAAAACAATAGTTATTTTATAAAACATTAACTGATGTTAATTATCACTAAATTCAGAATGTCTCCGGAGGTATTGGTTTCCAATCGAACAAGCTACATACAATTTCCTTAATTAACAAATCAAAAAATGTATCCAAATAGTCACACTTGCCATCATAACTGTTCCAATTTAAATAAGGTCACTAAAAATCACCCGTTATATACAAGAAACACTCAAAGGAAACTTCCTTTTTAGCTTTATTAAAACTAGAAACGCGATAAGTCAAAATGACCTATAAGCCTTTGTTTGCTTCATTATTCACTCAGCAAAAACACTAGCAGGTACATATACTTCCAATTATGTTGATAATTTCATTGCATTTGCTAGAAGTAGATATTTTGTTTCTATTCAATAACTTTCGCATTTAAAACACAAGATGTAAATTTAATTTCAAGTCGTACTCACTGTTCTAGTGTTAAAAGATGACATCAGCTTAACAGTAGCTACCGATAATTGTTTCCTATTCGAAGTTTATAAACACATAGCTAATGAAGGCAACAAGGTTTAATAAGAATGTTGCTAAAGATAATAATCAACTGATTTTTTTTTCAGATGTTTGCATATAACGTGCAAGTTCTGGCGTTATTAGATCATTGCATAAAAACCACAAAAAACTTTATATATGTTCATTCAAAATACACGTTTTCAGCAATTCCTAAAATCTTTCGGAGCTTGTTCAACATACTAATAAATAAAAAAGAATTTAAAAAAGGAAGGAATAAATAATAAGAGCAATATATAAAATTTTAATATTAAAAAATAATGAAGATCTGTAAAAAAAACAAAAATTTGTGTATTGGCAACGTACTTAAAATATGTATGGTTTGTTGACTGTTAATTAGCAAATTTAGTGTTCATAGTTAGTAGTAATATTAGGAAATTATATTTGATTGCTTGGTGTATATGCAA
This sequence comes from Hofstenia miamia, assembly GCA_900660155.1. NCBI lineage: Eukaryota > Metazoa > Xenacoelomorpha > Acoela > Hofsteniidae > Hofstenia > Hofstenia miamia. The sequence goes on from CABFPE010000599.1 coordinate 429,295, forward strand.
AGATGATTCAAAATGATTTTGCATACAATGGAGGAAACCAGCAATTTATTGATAGAATCTTTGTTGTTAAAAAAATCAGATGTTTTCTTGGATGTTAGCATTGGTACGATGTTAGTTACTTAGTTATTTATTTATTTTAAATCTTTGCTTTTAACCCATTTTGGACCAATATTCCCATTGGGAAAAAAACCACATTCATGCATGCATAGTTACTTGTAAATAGTTTTAAAATAATTTTTTGTAAGATATTGAAGAACAGCAGGTGAAAAAAATATTTAAAGTAAAACAACAAGCAATTTATGCATTAACTACTCCGAGATTTATGATTATATTTACAATACATTTTCCAGAGAAATACAAACGAATTTTGAATGATCTCAGAAACTTGCTAATACACAAGTAATACATTTTGAATAGGTATAGTGTTAGTGAGCATAGTATATCACTGTACAAAAACCTTACTGGAATATTTCATCAATTATTGTTTCAGTGACACTTGTTGGAATTTTCTGTGTTCCCAATGGCAACACTGGGCAAATCAATATCAAACCAATAAGTGTAAACAGGATATAACTGTAATGTATAAGTGTCAGTATAGATAGTAGATCGACAGAATCAATAAAATTAGATACCTATCTAATGCAGAGAGATGTCAAGAGAGATTAAAAAATATTGAATAATTATTGAATAAATATAGAGAATAATGGATAAATTTAGCTAAAATTCCTATCTATGTAATGCAATATTTCTCTTCCCTACGTAGCCTAACAGAGCATTGCATTCTAATCTATGGCTATCTGTGTACTTACTGTCTACCTTAAAAGTAGTGATATAAAATATCTTACCTTACTGATTTATTCACAATTGTATAATTACATTGCTACCACGGAGTGTGGTCTATTTATATCTCAATGGGTTTAGGTACTTGCAGCTGGCAATATCGATTTCCTCTCTTCCCTCAGAGCGTGCTACAAATTAACATAACAGTGAGTAAACCAAATGCATATCGGCTAACCTTTTAATCACTTCATCTATTTATAATACCTTATCTATGATAAAAACCACCATTCGACTTTTCTCTCTGCTCTGGTTGGTCAATCAATATCTTGTAATTTTGATGTGCTTCAGTGTTTTGTAAATCATTGCTAATATAACGTGCTTACAGCAAGTGCGACTAATATTTTGCTTGTTAGCAATGGCAGTACGAAAGACAATATACATCTTATCAGAAGCTGTGGAAGCAATTATGCGGGACAGTGACGATGAAGTCCAAGAAGATACGATCATCATTATCCCTCCTGATTCTACAGGAAATCTCATTGACGAGGATGCTGGTGAAGGCCGGATACCGAATGACGTAAGTAGTACATCAGACGTTGGTTGCAGCCGTCGTTCACGCCAGAAGGAAACTGATGTAGAAGCATTTGTGGGAAACCCGATTAAGAAACTCGACGTTGGATTGATGGTGAGCGAGCTCTTCACGATGGCATCGAGCAAGGTGATATTATCCCTTCTTTTCCGTGCCAATTTCCACTGCAAAAGAACAAAATACCATTGAATATTTTCAAACTGTTTTTTGACAATGAAGTTACGGCTTTTTATAGAACTCATTAACAGGTATGCCAGAGAAGTAAAAAACGAAAATGATTTCGAAATAACTGAGGAATCATTACGATGAGTTCCTACAATGAGCGTCCACAATCCCGCATGTACTGGAGCAAAGATAAAGATATTGGATGGCCTCTCATTGCACAACTACTGTGCAGAAAGAAATTCGAACTTTTGAAGTCGATGCTACATGTATGTGACAGCACCATTCTGGACCCTGCCGACAGGTGGTCTAAACTGTGTTCTTTGATTAACTTAGCAAATATCAAATTGAAACAGTTTGGAGTGAATCATCGTTTCCTTTCCATTGACGAGAAAATCGTCCCGTATTATGGGCACCATGGATGTAAGATGTATCGCAGGGAAAAGCCAATCAGGTTTAGATATCAAAACTGGGTAATGGCAGGATGATAGTACCCCTCTTCAATTTGAGAAGTATCAAGGAAAAGCGCGATTAGAGCAGTAGGATCCACTTGGAACTCGTGTAGTCAATGAGTGTGTAGAGCATCTAGAAACTCCACAAGATCATGTTGTATTATTCGACAATCTCTTCACTTCACTGCCACTGTTAGAAGATTTGAAGCGCAGTAAAATCAGGGCTAATGGAACACTGCGTGCTAATCGTTTGCAAAACTGCCAACTGTCAAAGAGACTGAAAAGGAACAGCGCGGCAGCTTCCATTCTTCATCAACAAGTGAGTTGTGTGTTACACGCTACAAAGACAATCGAGTGTTTACTATCGGCAGCAATTATCATGGAAACTTCTCCGTAAGAAGTATTACACGCCGTGTGAAAGGACAAAAGGAAAAAGTTCTTGTCAACCAACCAGCCATGATTGCTAGATACAATGCACACATGTGTGACGTTGATCTGCTAGATGGTTATCTTCCCAACTTGCGCCCTTGCATTGGTTCAAAGAAGTGGTATTGAATGCCGCTGATAAACATCATTCGACCTTTGCAGGTTGCAGCACACCGTACGCATACCTCATTGCACCACCCTACAACCAGTCAAATTGATTTTCTACGCCAATTAGTTGCTGAAGAAGTTCAAGGATTCTCACTCAGAAGCACAGGCAGAGCTGGGCAACACAAAGTCATCATGCCCAGTCAGCTGACTGATGAACACCAGCCTGTGCCAGCTGATCATCAAGGACGCTGTGCTGTTTGCCGGAAAACTTGCCGCATCAAGTGTTCTGTGTGCGAAAAATTAGTACATGAAAAGTTCTGGTGCTTTCATAAGCTACATAATGTGGAATAGACTTTTAAACCATTTCACATTGACTGTCATGTAACGTCATTTTGTTATTTTAACGAATGTACTTTTACTAAATGTACAAAAGTTTACTATTGTTCTCTAAATAAACATGTTTCTGTCGGATTTGTTCATTAAACTTACATATTTGCCCAATGTTCCCATTGGGAACAGATGGTTTGACAAGTAGTAGAGCAAACTGAAACTATATTTTTTGTGTTGTACTTTAAACTAATATATCACAACAATTTATGATAACAAAATCTGGCGAAAAAGTGTTGGTCATAAATGGGTTACAAAATATTTTCATTTTTCGAAGTAAAGAAATATCCAATATATTGGTTGCCGGTCCTCTGTTATTACGTAGCTACGTACTAAAATACTAACGTTTAGCCATTAGTTCGATTCTTAATTAAAATGGATAGTCGCTCAAAGATAGTATGGATCAATTTAAGTTTAGTTCTTTCACAGAAAAGTTTATCAAAGAAAAAAGGTGATTTTACACGCAAAATTCACTGATATCACAAAAATTTGTAAAAGCGGATTTTTAAATTTAACTGTAAAATATTCCAATAAATAATAATTCACTACTTTAAATATGCAAAATATTCACAGAAAGAATTTAATTAAATAACACTGCATGACAAAATTCAAAAAAAAAATTTTAGCGCAAGATAATTTGGGTGATTCTAACTAAATTTGTGATGCTGATTCTGAATTCGAAGTCCGTTTTGCTCTATCACGTCTAGATTTTGAGATACAGGAAATCCCTATTTTGCCTTACATTGTACATTATCAATTACAAAATGTTGTACAACTTGAAGTATAAACCCACCTTTACATTATATTTTTTAAATAAAGATGTTACTTCATGCCTATTTTTAGCACTCTAGATGTAAAGGAGTGGAAAGAATTAGTTATGCTGAGTCATGGACATCTAGATATTATATCTAGATGTCCATGGCTGAGTCATGTCTATTTTTAGAATAGCAGTATAGCCGTGTATAAAACACTGCAACATATTTTCTTTTCATTCTGTAATTTGCTGCCCAGTGTAAATTAACGTTGTCCTATATACACTGTTCACCATTAAGAATTAGCCAGCAAATCGATAAAATCGATAAAATCTGTTTACTGACTCATTCCTTAAGCGAAGCAGTGTAATTGTTGTAATTCAAGTCTACATGGCTTCAAGACGTGCATGTCTCAATGATCCTGACCACTTCTGCTACATCTGTGGGGAATATACCTTTAAAGACTGCAGGAGAAGTATTACGCCACTCATACAAGCAAGGTACAAGGACTATTTTAACATTAAACTTGGTGACCAAGACAAACGCTTTGCTCCACATATTGTCTGCAAGGGTTGTAGTGACAGATTATCTCTGTGGATAAGCGGCAAGCTGTCAAAGTTGCCATTTTCAACTCCAATGGCTTGGCGTGAACAAAGTAATCACTTGACAGACTGCTATTTTTGTTGTACTGATGTTAGTGGTTTCAATAAGAAAAATGCAAAACATATAAAGTACCCAAATTTACCATCTGCCATAAGACCACAGCAATATCTTCCCAGTGAAGTCCCACCTGTACATAACCATCTTCCAACTTGTGAATCAGATGATGATTCTGTTGATGAAGCTGAAGGTAAGCATGACAAGCATGATACTGATTTTGAAATAGCAGATTCCTCTTCCAAGATAAATCAAGAACAGTTAGATTACTTTATTCGAAAGTTATCACTTTCTAAGAATGATGCTTACCTGGCTGGAACAATACTAAAAGAATTTGGTGTCTTAGCTGAAGGAACCAAAACAACAGCATACCGTAACAGAGAGCAAAAGTTTGTTATTTTTTTTGATACATGTGAAGAACTAAGTTTGGTTTACTGTAAAAACATTACTGGTTTAATGGAAGCAATTGGGATTTCCTGTGATGTAAAGAAAGATTGGTGGCTCTTTATTGATGGTAGTATTTCCAGCTTAAAGGCAGTTCTCTTACACGTTGAAAATAAGTATCCCGGAATTCCAATGGCTTATTCAAGGAAGACCAAAGAATCATACGAAGCAATCAAGACTTTACTGTCACTGATCAAGTATGACGAATTTCAGTGGAAAGCTGGAGGTGATTTAAAGGTCATAGGATTTTTAACTGGAATGCAAAAGGGATATACAAAGTTCTGCTGTTTCTTATGCCTTTGGGACAGCCGGGCTAGAGATGAACACTACAGTCGTCAAGATTGGCCAGCAAGACATGATTGGACACCTGGTTATCACAGTGTTGCCTATACACCTCTGATACCACCACAGTTGATTATATTACCTCCACTACACATCAAACTTGGAATTTTCAAAAATTTTGTGAAATCACTTGACTTCGAAGGGCAGCCACTCAAATTGCTGAAAGACATCTTTCCTCGGTTAAGTGATGCGAAAATTAAAGAAGGTGTATTTGTTGGCCCTGACACTCGAAAACTGATAAAGAACCAGCAGTTCAGAAATTCCTTAAATTCAGTTGAACTTCGTGCTTATGATGCAGTGATTAAGACAGTTGAAAACTTTCTTGGAAAGAACAGGAGTCCAGATTACAAGGAAGTAGTGGCAGAACTTCTTCAATCATTCAATGAGCAAGGAGTCAAAATGTCACTTAAGATTCATTTTTTGAAGAGCCATTTGGATTTCTTTCCTGCAGATATGGGTAAAATCACCGATGAACATGGTGAACGATTTCACCAAGTTATTGGGACCATAGAAAACAGGTACCAAGGACGAGCTGATACGCATATGATGGCAGATTTTTGCTGGCTTCACTTTTTTACTGAAAATAAATAAGGCTGGACTTTTTCATTTCATCACTTTGTTTGCATTATAATATTTGTTATAATACTGAAATTATTTGTATTCTTTGTATTAAATTGCAATGTTTTATTATTTTAATATTTACTAGAATATATTCTATTTGTATTATTTATTTATTAAGTAAATAGAAAGCATTCAAAGTAAACGCTGAAATATACAAAACAAAAACTAAATGGTAAGTTCAAAATTAAAATATTTTTGTTACTTTTAGCTTAAATAATTACGACCATCGATATTATTCATAATTAAAGAACAGAAACGTTTGGAATTGAATCAACAATTATAATTGACCTATTATAGGTGAGCGATGTGTGTGAGTAAACATATTCGATGATCAATGTCGATTCCGCAAAAATGACTATAAATACTACTTTTAAATTTACTATGGTAATAATGCTGGAGCAAAAACGCAGCCAAAATTTTTAAAATTCCTGCGTCTATACGCATTTTTTGCATCATTATTGAATGACATGCACTCTAGTGATTTAACCTATCGAAATTTGCTACAAACGTAAATTTCTTTGAACACAGCTAAAACAACTAAAAAAAAACTTTGCTAAAATTGCAATTTTAAAAATTGTTACAAATCACAAATGTCCTGTCAGCATTTTAATTTAAATAGCGTATTACTTAATATTTTAATAGTTATTGAATGTGTTGAATTTAATATGAATGTATAATAGAAAATAGAATCAATTGGCCATTAGCAATATGCTGGTGCAATATGTGTAGAATTGGCTAGAGTTTAAAATATCTTTTCTTATAATTTTCTTAATTATTTTAATCATATAGCTCTTTTTCAAAAAAAATCGTTGTTGATTTAACTAAAGATTTACAACCTTATGTGTGAAAACTAACTGATCTAAGCTATTTGGAAAATACTTGGACACGCTTCCTACACTATGTATTTAAAATATATTTAATGTTCTAAATTTTATTCCCCTAGAGTTAGCTTAGTTGGCTAAGGCTTTATTTACTGAACGCTTTTTATTCGATCCATTAAATATGAACGTATTTTAGTATGGACGATGTTCCAACATACACAGATCTTGATGCTAAACCGAAATATACAGATTTAGATGCAACAACTAAACCAACTAATCAACACCCAACCACTCCAAATAAGACTTTGCAAAATACACCTGCAGTTCCTCAAAGCTATGGTACAGCACAATTCAATTCATATGATGAAAACCGAGGATTTCATGGATCTTACCAACAAATGCATTCTCAAAATGATTTTGGTTATGGTGGAATGCCACCTTCACAGCATCATCAACAAGGAGGCTATATGTATGTTGGTGGACCCCCTGCCCCTTCTTTAGAATCTCAGGGAATGCCGCAGCACTACATGTACAATCACAATTACAATAATTATAATTCTGGTTATATGCCTCCTAATCAAGGATACTCAAGCTATTACAGTGAAACCAATACTCAAACACCCGCGAAAGGAACAGTTGTTGCTCAAAACCCATTTGATGATGTTCCGCAACAACCTCAATCACAAAATACACAATATCCGTCACAGCAACATCAGCCTTCTCAAATTTCAAATCAACTACCTCCAGATCTTATGGCAATGCATCAACAACAACAACAAATTCATAATGAAATGCAAATGTTACGTCAGCAGTTATCACATTATTATTCTCAACAACCATTAACCCCAGAGATTAATCAGCGTATTTATGAAATTCAATCGAGAATGGGGTATTTAAAATCAGTTTTTAGTTCTTTGCAGTCGCCACCCCATTCGCACCAATTGAACCCAAGATCTCCTTACCATGGTACTAATATGGTTGGACAACAGTCTAGAGCGATTCATAGTACTGGTCATCAAATGCCTTATCCAGGTTCAGCACACCAAGTAAATTCAATGGTTTCACCGCAGTCATATCAACCAATGCAAGGTAGTTCTAATGCCGCCGCAGTAAACCCTGTGCATATTGCTTCAGAGAGAGGAATTTCCAGTCCTTCACAAAATCTTATGTCACCTCCTGTTTGTTCTGGCCATTCAACTCATTCGGCAAATAAACTTCAAACCACGTCACGGCAAACTCCTATGCTATCAACTTCGCAACAACACATTCCCATCAATGACGATAATCGTTTTAATGTTGAAGCATCAGTTACTGATACTAAATCGACAAATTTGCATTCACGTCTACCAGCTAGTGACTTAATATCTCAACCGCATTCTTCAACAAATTTGCAACGTCCAATTGGTACTGAATTGAAAAGTCAATTACGTACGTCTATGCCAAATGAACAATTTTCTCAGATTTCGAAATCTACGCATGCACATGTTTCGTTTTCTCAGTATGATCAACACTCCAACAGTTCCTATATTGCCAGAACTGTGGAAAATTTACCTCATCAAAGATCATTTCAATCTAATCAAACTACCGAGCAAATTCCACAGCGTGCTCAAGCTCCAAGCCAAATGCAGACGCCTTCAACAATTTATTCTCCTCGCTTTGGAGTCCCTAGACCTTCAATGCATATGCAAAGTATATCAGCGTCAAGTCCTCATTTAGCATCATTGCAAAATCTGTCTAATCAGCATCCAGCATTAAGCCGAACGTATGAAACTCCATTAGGCGACAAAAATGATTTATCTAATAATGCAAATTTAGGAACGTCTCATTCAGTATCAGAAAAAGCTGAATCTGAATCAACTGGAAAAATCCCAACATCTGATTATACACCAAAGGAATCAGAAACTATTATTGTTAAGCCTCAAAGTCCTGTACACAATACAGGAATACCTTCACCGAAAGTTGAAAATGTTGCTTCTAGTGTAGAAACCGAAATTGCTAAGCCAGTGGTTACAAATACAAGCATTGCTGAAAAACCTGTTAGTATTCCATCTGCTTCAGAACATTCTAGTGTTGCATCTTGTGTATCGTCTGTGATTTCAACTTCAATTGAGCAAAAAATTGATTCCAAGGTACCAGATATTGAATCGGAAAGTAAGTTTACATCACATGATGAGAATACAGTCACTGTTTCGACACCTGATGTTCAGTCTGAAAAATCTTTTAAGTCCAATAATTCTGATTTAACCCCTGCTCAGTCTTCTGCAGTATGCTCACCTGCATTATCAGTTACTACTTCGACTTCCATCACTACAACCCAAATCACAACAAATGTGCCAACCGTTAATCAATCAACTCCACAGTCTGTTACTCCATATCAAATGCCTCATTTATATAATAATTCACCAAATACACCGTATAATCCTCGATCCATGCATCCTGGCATGTATCCTAGAATGAATACACCTTTACCAGGTGAATACCCACCACAAATGATTAGTGGTCCTCCACGGCCTGGATATAATTACGCTCCTTATCCACCTAGTGCTCCTTGGCAGCCAATGCCAGGTGCTGATTGGCATATGCAACATCCATCTCGGCAACTGGTTCCGAATCAAGGAATGATGGCTGCACACCGTATGCCCATGATGATTCCATCTCAGCAATCAATGGATGAAGGCTCAATCAATGCAGATACTACTTCAACACAGAAGAAAAAATCAGCAACTAAGCGTGCTCGTTCTAAAAAGAAGAAAAAAGAAGATGTCTCTGATGTTCCAGATTCAACTACAATGTTGGATACTGTGAGTAAAACTGACACTCTTCCATCTGAAAATTTAGAGAGTTCAGTTGTTGGTGAGTTGAAAGACAGTGAAGAAAGTGTATTAGACTCTCAAGAAAATCTCAAAAAGAAAGCTAAAAAACCTCGGCAATACAAACCTAGAACTAAAAAGACCGCTCCTTTGGAACCTTCGTCTCCTAAAGAAGCTGTTTTAGAAGATGAAAATTCGAATTCCTCGTCCATTCCTACAACTACAGCCGCAGATGTTGCAAATTCACCAACAATATCTGATGAAACAGCATCTTCGTCACCAAGTGTATGTAGTCCTGTAGTATCGAGTGCGCTATTTCAACCAATTAAGCCAAGACCTAAAGCTAAGAAAATGCATACAATGTTGTCTTCAGCTCTTAAGAAAAAAAATAAAAAAGGCGCTTGTTTTGGATCCGATACGGAAGATTTGCCATTACTTTCCGGTGAAGAACTAGCATTGTCTGAATTAGAAAAACGTCGATCTTCAAGAAATTTAGGTATTATTTTGAATTGCCATTGGTTTTTACTTTGAGTCAAATATACTATTTATTTTAAGCTTTATTTGGAAATTGTAGTATTGCCTAATTTTTATTTCATATTTATATATGTGTTGTTCATAATATTCCTATTTGTTTTATAATTACATCTAATTTCTTCTAATTTAATATTTTCTGTATTTTGGATTTAGTTTTACAAATTGATTTTTTTCGTCTACCTTTATGCTGATAAATATATCAAATTTATTCGTAATGGATGTCTTAAACGCATTCATTAATTTTTAAGTGAGCCATATTATACTAGTTTGTAATTATTTTCAAACCTAGGTCGTGATCGTAAGCAGTATTCCGAAGATGCCAACCTTCTTTATATGGAGTATGGAATCGATTCAGAAGGCACTTCAGATGCAGAAGATGAAGGTAAAAATCGTAGTAAAAATTCGAATAATGCAATGACACTAATGGTTGCTTCTCAAATTGATGAAGATTCCTGTGTTGTAGAAAAGATTTTGACTATGAGAATTCGTTCCTCTAATCGTGGCAAATTGACTTCTCTTGGTAGTGATAGTGAAGATGTTTCGCAGAAGCCGCTGCAAGACATTGAAGAGTATTATGTAAAATATAAAAATCTTTCATACTTCCATTGTGAATGGGCTACAGAGGAAGAATTGTTAGTTAAGGTATCTATTTCTATTTGTTTCATATGTAATCTCTTTGTACATTTTCCATCAGAATATAAGTTGAGGAATTCTAGGTTGAAAAACATGGAATCATAAAGCTATTTGAATTTAGCATGGACCGCTTGTTTTTATCAAGATTTTTAAAAATAAATTTTGTAATTGTATTATTTTTTGTTGCTGTACGAAGTCTTCAGAAAATCGGAACTAATATTTTGGAATTCTCTAATATCACATTAAAATGATGCTTAAGATATTCTAGGTTTGATAAGACAATGTTTGCCTACTCTAAATCTAAATAACATTGTCTTTCTTAAAATGCCCCAAATTTAAACTAGTATTCAAAATGTTTCTTTCCTCTTGATTTTGGACAAATTTTTGGTTCTACAGTTATGTTGGTTGAGGTTTTTTTTGAAGTAGTAATCCAATTGAACTGTATTTCAATATACGGGCAAGTCTTTCAACATTCCGTCTTGAATGACATTTGGTTAGAATGTTATTTTAATACTAAATTATTAATAGCTTGATGAATGAGTATGTTTTAATTCTAAAACACTTATTTAATTCAAGTAAAAAGTCTCAATTTAAAGTTATGAGTGAACTCATGATATATTTACCGAATTTCTTCTTAAAGTTCCTAATTTGAAGAAAACAAAAATGGTTTATTCTTAAATTGGATTACCGACGTCAACGTTATTAAAACAAGGAAAAATCAATTGGTATCCTGTTTGTTAAAAAATTTATATAAAATTCAAGTTCTATCAAAGCTGAGAACAATTATTATTTTTAAGAATTCATCTGAAGGAGAAAGATCTACTCAAAGTGTGTGGAGGCTTCAGGGCAATTCTAAATAGGTTTTTATGTTCTATTCCTTATGTGAATGAGATATTGCAGAATGATTGATACAATATGTTTAGTTAGTAAATTGTATCACCT
>CABFPE010000599.1:441263-482312 GCA_900660155.1 Hofstenia miamia
TATATATATATTGGGTAGTGTGGGATTTGTACTTAGCGTAAAAAACCCTGTAACAATCACCCAGCGTAAATTGCCTCCAGTTTTGGAGTGAAATTAAATTTTTTCGATAAATGTAGCCAGTATGTGTTTACAATTTCCTAGCTATCACCATGCAAAATTCTGACCATGTAGGTTCATTATTGAAATTTTCGAAAGAATATATATACAAAATTTCCCCATACATTTTTCGTACCCAGCGTAAGATTTTGAACAATACGAAAATATCTATTTTTTGGGGGTGCACTTATCTTAAGCAAAACGTACTTAGCGTAAATATATATGTGTATATATCTGCATATTCTAATATGCAAATTCAAATTTTTCGCATGACAGGGTTTCTACACATAAATGTTTTTTAATTTTGCACAATAATGGCTTTTTACGTAGTATGTTTTTCTTAAAAATTAAAATTTAATGCTGTGGATATTTTTTCATGAACACTATTTTTCATAAATTTAAAATAGGCTTACATTTTTGTCTATTGAATTAATGGATTAATTTACGGAATTTGATTTGATTTCAAAATATTGTGATTTTCAGTGTGAAATGTATTGTTCTACAATTTTATATGTGCATTATATATAATTCAATGTTAGAGTAGTAGCTTTGTTTCGATTTGTGTTGCAATTCACTGAAGATTTTGTATTTTTCAAAATGTTTTATCCCAAACTTTGGTATCCACTTTTTCTGGTATTCCCTTTTAAACGTCATGTACAATACTTAGAAATAGGATGAAAATAAGGAATGCATCAGGTTTTGCCTCCAAATGTTATAAAATATCTTGTAGCATCATATTTCCTTGGGTTTTACTTTGTAATAAGTGTAAAACAAATATAATTGTATCAAACCTTGATAGAAACACCCAAGGAGTTCATAATATTATGTACTCCTTGGAAGCACCCTTATATTACTTTTGCAAATGATGCGCTGTTTCAATCTCTNGTGAATGGGCTACAGAGGAAGAATTGTTAGTTAAGGTATCTATTTCTATTTGTTTCATATGTAATCTCTTTGTACATTTTCCATCAGAATATAAGTTGAGGAATTCTAGGTTGAAAAACATGGAATCATAAAGCTATTTGAATTTAGCATGGACCGCTTGTTTTTATCAAGATTTTTAAAAATAAATTTTGTAATTGTATTATTTTTTGTTGCTGTACGAAGTCTTCAGAAAATCGGAACTAATATTTTGGAATTCTCTAATATCACATTAAAATGATGCTTAAGATATTCTAGGTTTGATAAGACAATGTTTGCCTACTCTAAATCTAAATAACATTGTCTTTCTTAAAATGCCCCAAATTTAAACTAGTATTCAAAATGTTTCTTTCCTCTTGATTTTGGACAAATTTTTGGTTCTACAGTTATGTTGGTTGAGGTTTTTTTTTGAAGTAATAATCCAATTGAACTATATTTCAATATACGGGCAAGTCTTTCAACATTCCGTCTTGAATGACATTTGGTTAGAATGTTATTTTAATACTAAATTATTAATAGCTTGATGAATGAGTATGTTTTAATTCTAAAACACTTATTTAATTCAAGTAAAAAGTCTCAATTTAAAGTTATGAGTGAACTCATGATATATTTACCGAATTTCTTCTTAAAGTTCCTAATTTGAAGAAAACAAAAATGGTTTATTCTTAAATTGGATTACCGACGTCAACGTTATTAAAACAAGGAAAAATCAATTGGTATCCTGTTTGTTAAAAAATTTATATAAAATTCAAGTTCTATCAAAGCTGAGAACAATTATTATTTTTAAGAATTCATCTGAAGGAGAAAGATCTACTCAAAGTGTGTGGAGGCTTCAGGGCAATTCTAAATAGGTTTTTATGTTCTATTCCTTATGTGAATGAGATATTGCAGAATGATTGATACAATATGTTTAGTTAGTAAATTGTATCACCTGTTTGTTGGTTTGATGAAAATTAGATTAGGACCACATGTGTAGCATGTGGTAGACAATGAAAATTGTATAGAGGCTTAGAAATGATTTCCACTCTAAAAGTGGGAAATATAAAACTAAATTTAAGAGCCTGACTAAGAAAGCATTATGAACTACATACTCTACCCTAACAAAAATTGTTTAAACATACATATTGTTAGAAGCAGAAGGTATTAACTACGTATTTGCCCCCATTTTGAGATTTTGAAATCGCGCAAATTATTATCAACCCTCCAACAGCCATTGATTTTTTGNCCACCCCCTCTAGATCCGCCCTTGCTCTAAGGTAAACTACATAAGATCCAAAAATTTTATATAGTATTAAGTGTATAGCCCTATGTCTTTGATCAAATGAACGTAAATTCTTATAATGTGCCATTTGGAGAAAGGGGCACTTCAGTTTTCAATCCGCTGCTCTAAAATTGCATACTATAATTATGTGTAATTCTTCACGACTTACGGTTTTTAGATTACCTAATTATAGATTTCTAATGGTAAGCTTGCATCCAAGCTCAACCTAGGATTGCAAAACAAATATACATAATTTTCTTTTAACAATAATTTCACAAAATAAGCTTCTGTTGTTTCGAATGTGTACATTAAATTGATCTGATTTTGGACATGTCTTAAAAACAAATTTGTTGAAGTAACATTGCTTTGTAAGCTAAATAGCACTCAATTGTTAGAATTCTTCTGAATTCTTCATAATTTGAGATATGACATGCATGTCTCTTATGAGTTAATATTACTCTATATATTTTATTTTGATTCTAAATTTTCGCATGCTGACTTGCTTTTAACAATATTTTCATATTTTCTATTTTTGTTGCTGTTTAGATGTCTTGCCAGTTTGAAATTTTTTGAGCAATGTCCATTGTATAAATCTGCCTTCTGAAATTCGGTTTTCAACAAATTCTGCTCTTTTTGATAAACAACAATAAAATTCTGTTGTCCATTCAAATTTTCTTGTAGATTCATTCCATTTGCTAGAGAAATATTCTTCATTATGTAACATTGATTCCCAATGTGGTTTTAATAAACAGCGGGTGACACTCCTGTGTATTTAGGACAAGCGGATTACAGCTAAGATAAAGCGTTTCAATCAACGCCGCGACGCAAATTTAATTAATACTGAGGAATTGGATGAAGAACCTTTTAACCCCGATTTTGTGGAAATAGATCGAATCCTGGATGAATCCGTTACGCCTGACGGTGAGAAGATCTACCTCATCAAATGGTGTTCGCTTCCTTACGAGGATTCAACTTGGGAAAAAGAAGAGGATGTAGATGTCGATAAAATCGAAAAGTTTAATAAGTTTAAGAAGGTAAAATCTTTGTTTCATAAATATTTTAGGCACCAATTATTAATAATGTTTAAGTGTAAAGTTCTGTGTGGTGACTTAGTTTTCTAACTGCCTATTCTGTGAACTTTTAAAATATGGACGTGTGCTAGTTGTTTTCAAAATTTAGTCCGGAGTTGTAACCGGCTCGGATTATTAAAGGTTTTTTCGGTTCGGTGCAAATGGCTTAAAACGGTTCGAAATTTTAAGATGACGTAATTCCGTCAGTGTACTTAAATAAAAATATCTCATCGCCATGTCGAAGTTTACAAAATTTCCTCAATTTCGTGTCTCTTAAATTTGTCGATGACTTTGAATTCATTTAAATTTGTTATATAATTTCTTTTCGAATTTGTAAATGATCCGGTACAAGTTATCAGCTTTAAACTGAATGGTTCGGTTTTTGAAGATTGGAACCGCTTGCAGCTTTGATTTAGTTTTCAAAAAATGTGATACCCCAAGAAATGACAAGATCACTGAATATGGTTTAGGTCATGTTGCCCATGCACTAATTACATTATCACTCTTTAATACTACGTAACCGTTGCAGAAGAGGGCCAACTATTTTTTTATATTTTGCATTCACCTCAAACTTGTCTACGTTAGATAAAACATCTGAAACCGTATAATCAATAACTTATGTAATGATTATCGAATAGTAGTGAATGTGTTTTTCATATTTAATAAATTTAATTAGGTGGGAATTATAACTGTCTACATTTGAGTGGAACTTAAAATGATTTTGTATTTTAGTTATACAATTTTTCCGTTCGCATTGCAGTTGCTTATTTAATGTCACTGATTTCGTTTCTAATTCAGTTACTGCTCATGAATAATTCGATTGTCTAGGCCGAAAAAGAGTCTTCGTACTCGTGTCTATAAGCTAGTCTATCAATGTTGCAATACAGCCCACTAAATCACAATAACTACAAATCCATATAGTTGATTGTTATTATTTGTTATTTATTAATGCTTTTTTGGTTTCTTTATTGAGGTATGCCAATAAGAGTTTGTTAGTTAAATTTTTAATTCAAACTTGCAAGACAGCCTCAGTGTACTATATATAAAATAACTATTTTAATGTAATATTTCTATTTACGTCACAAACAATAAACGTTATTTGCTTGGTTTCGATCGGAGAATACTATTTTCGTAACTGTTTGAGGGTTAGTTTTTGATGTGTACAAATCTGTAGTGATCATTTCGGGTGCTTGTTGGGATGCAAATGGCCATTTTCCAATTAGCAACTGTGTTGATAGTTTTTGAGCTGCGATTCCACTTAACTCCGTCATCATTGCTTAATGGAGGGGAAATAGAATTCTTTCATTTCACAACTGGATTATTTTTGTCAACGAGATAGGCCAATGTTTTAAGTACCAAAATGTTTCTCCATTTTAATAACTAATGTCGCTTTGCTGTTCAACTGGATAAATATGCAGTGTGTTGGAAATTATAATAGACGATTTAATATTTAAGAGAATTTATTTTTCAATTTGCATGCGGACGCTCATCTCGCCTTTATTGATAGATATCTATTAATTTCAACTGTAATTCTCAGCTGAATAACAATCAATCGCAGTAGACGTGTGCATAAATATTCTAACTGCCGTCATTTTTCATTCATCAATCTTTCAAAATCAAGTCAATCACGTGTTTTACACGACTTTGTTTTAACAAATTTTCGGCTTATTGTACAATTTTAGTATAGCACTTTCTCCTTTCTATTGACATTTACCAGGGCGCATTATGATATCCAAGTGTGAGTTTGGGATTAGTCATAAGGACTCCATGCAAATCTGGACTTGCTGATTTTTTAAGAAATATTGAACTAAAACACTAAGAATGTTGCGAACCTCATGTCTGATGTTGTTAAGAAATAGAAATTTGACAGAAATAGGATGTATTATTTTCAAGAGATTAGCAGCAAGAGAGCTTGTTTATATAGCCCACAAATGAAAATACTGCATTGACTAGCCATGAATCAAGCAACAGAAATCAGAGGAAACTCACTACAATGAATGTAACATACACACACAGTGAGTAAACAAAAGATAACGTAACAGATAGCATCTACACTTAGATATTTAAGAATCATGAGGACATCATTTCTAGGATGTTACCAAGAAAAATGTGGATTGATATTAAGCTTAGTATTCAGTCTTAGCCTACACCTTCTTTGCACACGCTAAATTGAACGTCATTATTTACATTTTATAATGATCTATGATCCGGGTCGAAGTTGGGCACTCCATTGCCAATTCCAAAATTCTCCATCCGATTTCATTTTAGTGCGATATGTCTATCAAAGATTTCCGTTACTAAATTAAATTTCATCAATTCATCTTTTCCTAATTAATATAATTTTCGTAGATTATTTATCGTCCAAAACTGATTAGTGTAACTAGCAAGTATATGTCTTACCAAGTTTCATTAAAATATCTTTTGTTTCGAAAGTGATAATAATTTCCATCTTGCGAGAATTTTTTCGCAATTTTGGCGCCGGTAAGATTCCGGGATGGATTAGTGTTCAGAAATTGTGCCCCTATTTCATTTCACTGAACTTATATAAATTGACTGTTCAATTATGAATTCTATTTTTAGGGTGCGCCTAAGTATAAAGCTTCATGTCATTTACAATATTCGCGGTAGAAGTTTCATGCAATACGCATGCGAATAAGATTATGTTAATTCTTGGTTCTTCATGGTTTTGTGTGAGTTTGTAATTTCATATCAAAGTCGAAACGTCTTTTGTGAGCAATTACTGAAAACTGTCGGGGTGGCTTTAAATTAACATTTCATTGCACCTGCTTTGAGTTCAATTACTGAATTAAATTGCGAAATTGATTTTATTTTCGACTTGTGAAACAATGAATCGTAAATAGTTTTTAATGGACAGTCATATTTTAGATGTAAGAAATGTTTTCAATTTCTGCCTTCAGCATCTCTCATTTTATGCGCGAGTATTTGAAATGACAATTTTACATCTGTGTAGAACTTATCAAGATTCCAATTGAGATTCGATTTTTTCAAGGGATTCGTAGGTTATATTATAATTCAATTATCACTAAGTTCAAATATTTTTGCAGTGTGTCTCTTACTCCGCCAAAAATAGTAGTGTTTTGTCCAAAATAGATTTTTGTTTAATAATAAAATTGGAATTGTTTCAAGTATTCACATTAAAGCCTGGTGATGTATTAATAAATAATAAATATCAGTCAATCTGAAAATCGGGATGTGTCCACACATCTATTGATGACAATTTTGTACTACTGGGCCCGAAAATATTAACTATTGTTTTTATGAAAATTCCGATTATTTGAATATTTTCAATGTATCATTCCTTGGCAGTAACCGCAAATATTTCTTGTTCTGTGATTTAACGGCTCGTGACCCATTTATGTGGAACGTGCATGTACTCAGAGGTTGTAGCGGCACATTACACTCTTACCTTGTGGTATTTTCATATTTATGACGTCTTGTTAGTTCGTCAGTTTGAGCATTTGAAAATTTTTGAAGAAATCATCATGGATTATCAAGAAATTCCTGCTTAATTAAAAATAATTTATGGTTACATCAAGTTTACAGAGTAACGAACTCTTCGTCTTTCAACCTCTAAAATAAATGTGCATGAACTTCTTGGAAAGCAATTGTTATCGTTGGAGTTGTTTGGCGTTAAACGTTTTGTAGTACAGTAGTGCAACACTTTGATAGAACTATTGCTATACATATTTTGCAATAAGTTTGCTTTCCCAATTGAAATTAGTATAAAAGAATTATAAACAAATATTAACACCCATTTAACGACCTCTTTTGGTAAATAATTGTCAACTTAGCTGGTATGATTTTTAAAGTTTATACTGACGTTTGCTACATTGGCGTTTGTGGGTAATTCAAATTAGGGCTTGTTTCTTACATTGAAATTTTCGTATCTCGGTTTGTCCAGGTGAATATGGAAAATCTGTTTTCGTAGATGTTAATTATAGCGGGAAATTTGTATGTGACGAAATAACGTAGCATTGAGATTTTTCAATTAATATCTGATACTATTCAACACTTAGTGAATTAATCTCTAGTAAATCTGTAATTTTGAAATGAGTGCTTAACATTTACGCAGTTTCACCGACTAAATGTCAAGCTTTTTTTAGCTAATGTATTACCATTGTATTTTATATTATCTCATAATTTGCGATACTTATTATTTCTAGAACATAAAAATTTTGTACTTACTCAACTAGGTTAGTTGACGTGAAGATGTGTTTTTATTTTATTTCGAAAATATGAAAGCGATTCTTCACTCAAGCAGTTATTTGCAGCGAAAAGTAAATGACTGCTGTGCAAATCTTATATATTTTTTAATAGTACTTTCTCAACACATTTCCGGATCGTTTGAAATCAGAGTCGTAAATCAGCCAGAATTTTGGACCGAAACCCAAGTTCAAACGCCGAGCTCATGCCCAATTCAATGAACAGGCCAAATAATTTGAAGTTCAATACTGATTATGTGAATTCATACTAATACTGCAGCCCACTTACAAGTTTGTGTGAAATATTGTAAGAACCCATTGAGTTTGCAAGAATCCATTAATAGTAAATTTTTGAAGCGTAATAACTGACTGTCTAAATCTCCATTATGTCGCTAAAATAGACGTAAATTTACTTTCAAATTTAACTACTGTGAAACCATAAACTACAAAAAAATCGCTAAAACTTAATAAATCACTAATATATGCATTGATTTTATTGAAAAACCCCTTTGAATTTTCTTCTACTCCTAATGCCCAATTAGTTAATGAAATGTAAGTAATTTTTCAATTTGAACGAAAAAAGAACTTTAAGGATGCATATATAGTAAAACTGATGTTTGCCTTATTACACTTGCTGCTCCAATTACAGTAGATCTTCAATTATATTCACATTTCAAGTGATCATTACATTATGTGTAGCGACTAGTTGCTATTTCGCGAAATGGTAATAGGTTTCTCTATTGTAATGCAATTTGTGCATATTTTGGAATTGAATTTGAAGGTCACTTCAAGAGTTTACTTATCATATTCTATTAGTTGAAATATTTTAAATTTTATTAACAGAAATACCTTGAATTATTAAGCTTCTTTAATAAATAGTGTTTTAATTTTACGTTTTCCATATTTGTTCTAGGCAATTTTTAAAATTTATGGATCTACTTTGAAAAAAATATATTACTTTATGAATGTAGTATAATTTATTTTTGTGTGGTTATTTGAAAACTTCTTTTTTGGCAAGTAAACAAATTATCGCTTGTCTTTTTGAATAACTCTGTTTTCAATATGTCTAAAATGTGAAATTTATAGTTTAACTGCAACATTTAACAACTTTTACTTGATTTAATTGCTAATTATTGTATCAATGTTAAAATAATTCATTGCTAACAAAACTAATTTCCATCTTTCTTATTTAATGTCTTTCTATTTACAATTATATGATAATGTTTTAATGTTGAATATCATAGAATTGTTTTAGTTTAAAATGATTGGATGTGCAATTTTTTACCCACTGAGGTTTGCATTCTTGCAACGATGGGCGTAACCAGATGTAGACAAGGGAGTATTTGCTCTCCTCGTGATAGAGTAAAATAATATTCAGATCGATTTTCCGAATTTTGCAAAAAATATAAGTAATATAGATGTGGTTTCCCAATCCTCCTATAGATTTCTTACTAAACTTCTTAGGTTTCTGACATTTGCAAAATCGCATTTCTTGAATTTTTTTACAATTTCAAAATCTATTTAAATCGGGATTAGATTTTTTGGTATTGATAGGTTTGGGCCTAAAATTTTCTGTAGTATTTTGAGAACCTTTTTGTAAATAGCGGTTAAATGTGATTTAAAGGACAACAGAGTTCGCGCCACTTTCTGATATTAGCATTAGCAAAGTTAAGCAAAAGCTGTTTAGTAAAGTGGCTTTTAATGCATGATGCTTCGCTCCTATTTTTGCTTGAAGTACTTCCTTTTATTAACCACAGTTGGAGGAGTAATATTGCACTTTGTTTAGCATTGAACAGGATTGGCTTTTGACGCTGAAATTAATTCCTGCCTTTGAAAAATAAGTTTTCAAGACAAGTGCTTGCCTGATGATTTCACGCAGCACTAATCAATCCCCTGCTTTGTTTTGTTTCCAGTTTTTCGCTCTTTTAATTAATATTGTTACTCATTTAAATTCACTGTTTACACTTTCCTACTCTTTTCCGATAAATTTATTGTAAATGATACGCAATTCCACTATCGCTTATTCGCAATTTTCCAATTTCCAATTTTAGTGTTTATTTCTTAATGCAAATGACAATTTATCGTCTACGTTTGTCTTTAGGGATACATCAACCTACGTGCATGGTACAAAACAATTGATTTTTTTAACGTATTGACTGTTTTATTCAGGCTTGTCTGAAAAATATGCATTTTTAAAGCTGCCGCTAACTCGGGGGAATAGCAGAATTATCGATGTAAAATGACTTTAGAATCAACACCTTTGACTGGTGAAACTTATTTGAAAAAAGTATTTTTTTCTGAAATGATTTTCTTTAAAACTTATTTTTTTCTAACAAGATTTTCTTTAAACCTAACATTAATTGCACTGTTTTGTTTGAAATACTGTTTCAATAATTGCATTGAGTTTTTAAATGGTCAGCTTTTGTCCCGGCGTGTCAGGATATTTGTGCATTGAGCCGATTCGGATCAGTCTCTTAACATTCAAGTCTTGTCTACGCACATAGTCATATAAATATCATAATTGTAAAATAACCATTAAATAATCAACTGTTCTCCAAGTACGAAAAATTACATTTGTAATTGGTTAAAAACCTCTAATTGATCATTACTGTATATAGATATAGCAGTAAGCATTCAATACTGATGTTATTAATTTCGATATCACTTGAATAATGTGTGAAGTTTGTTTAAAACTTGAAATTGCGACGTTTGTTAATGAAGTTTTACGAATACCAGAAAATGAAACTTTTTATGTTAAAAATTGAGAAAAATCCAATCAGCAGGGAGGGGCTACCAACGGAGTATCAATCAATTAGCATCTTGAGGTTAGTAAAGGTCATTCCATAGACAATATGGCTAAACATCAATGACTGAAAAAAATTAGTAGTAAGATTTTTCAATTAGAAAATTATATTATTGTTTTCAATTTAGCAAAAATTTTGAGTCGAGTTGGGTACTGGACTCCATTCAGCCAAGCACGATCTTGAACTTGAAATGCTCTTATTAATATACTTAAGCATTTCTATAAGTTTTCGTGGGCAGTTTAACATCTTTTATTAAGATTACTATTATTCAAATTGTGTGAGAATCTGACTCGTTTTACTCTTGTCTGATTGACGAGCTCTTATCTACATCTTTTCCTTTCCAATGTTAAATTTAGCAACTTCGTTATCTATAAATAACATGGACTAAATTCCACCAGGTCATAAAAGTCATTAAAAACAACATTGTGTCATATTTCAAGTCAATTAATTTACTTATGTGTTGCTATAAAATGTTTCCACTGTCCTATAGGATGCAACATGTTGTGTACTGTCATTGTGTATTTATAATGAACGGTAAGAAAGTCAAAGTTGATTGAGTGGCACATTGTCAGATGAAGTAATCTTGTTTCAAAAAATATCATAGTTNCTTAATGCAAATGACAATTTATCGTCTACGTTTGTCTTTAGGGATACATCAACCTACGTGCATGGTACAAAACAATTGATTTTTTTAACGTATTGACTGTTTTATTCAGGCTTGTCTGAAAAATATGCATTTTTAAAGCTGCCGCTAACTCGGGGGAATAGCAGAATTATCGATGTAAAATGACTTTAGAATCAACACCTTTGACTGGTGAAACTTATTTGAAAAAAGTATTTTTTTCTGAAATGATTTTCTTTAAAACTTATTTTTTTCTAACAAGATTTTCTTTAAACCTAACATTAATTGCACTGTTTTGTTTGAAATACTGTTTCAATAATTGCATTGAGTTTTTAAATGGTCAGCTTTTGTCCCGGCGTGTCAGGATATTTGTGCATTGAGCCGATTCGGATCAGTCTCTTAACATTCGAGTCTTGTCTACGCACATAGTCATATAAATATCATAATTGTAAAATAACCATTAAATAATCAACTGTTCTCCAAGTACGAAAAATTACATTTGTAATTGGTTAAAAACCTCTAATTGATCATTACTGTATATAGATATAGCAGTAAGCATTCAATACTGATGTTATTAATTTCGATATCACTTGAATAATGTGTGAAGTTTGTTTAAAACTTGAAATTGCGACGTTTGTTAATGAAGTTTTACGAATACCAGAAAATGAAACTTTTTATGTTAAAAATTGAGAAAAATCCAATCAGCAGGGAGGGGCTACCAACGGAGTATCAATCAATTAGCATCTTGAGGTTAGTAAAGGTCATTCCATAGACAATATGGCTAAACATCAATGACTGAAAAAAATTAGTAGTAAGATTTTTCAATTAGAAAATTATATTATTGTTTTCAATTTAGCAAAAATTTTGAGTCGAGTTGGGTACTGGACTCCATTCAGCCAAGCACGATCTTGAACTTGAAATGCTCTTATTAATATACTTAAGCATTTCTATAAGTTTTCGTGGGCAGTTTAACATCTTTTATTAAGATTACTATTATTCAAATTGTGTGAGAATCTGACTCGTTTTACTCTTGTCTGATTGACGAGCTCTTATCTACATCTTTTCCTTTCCAATGTTAAATTTAGCAACTTCGTTATCTATAAATAACATGGACTAAATTCCACCAGGTCATAAAAGTCATTAAAAACAACATTGTGTCATATTTCAAGTCAATTAATTTACTTATGTGTTGCTATAAAATGTTTCCACTCCACTGTCCTATAGGATGCAACATGTTGTGTACTGTCATTGTGTATTTATAATGAACGGTAAGAAAGTCAAAGTTGATTGAGTGGCACATTGTCAGATGAAGTAATCTTGTTTCAAAAAATATCATAGTTGGTCAAGTATTTGGTGACAACAATGTCAATCTAAGTAGTTCTATCGTCAGTACACTGTTATAGTGTGGTTAACAACCCGGAAATATATCGAGAAAACGATTTCACTGAGGACTACTGAAATGTCCTCTACGTTCCGTAGGAACCAGAAACTGTAAAATGAAAATATCTGACGACATAATTGTGTATTTTTTAATAAATTATTGGACAATGGTTTTTGGCGACGTCAAATTTACGTTAAGTATGGGATGGGTTTCATTTCATATTATGTCACGCACAGAAGCAATCTATCTATCGATAACTTATAATAAATATTAGCATTTTTTCTCGTGCATGCAGAACTAATATAATGAATAAACTGCTAAATGGCGTTGATTTGCTTTGTGCCAAATTTCTTAAAACGTTCGGATGTAGACATTTTATGCCGTTTTGAAATGAAAAATTGGCTAACTCACCCTATCCACATCTAAGTTGTGAACTTAAACGATGACTTGCTATTTTTCAAATAGTGGCACATGTCTGTTTAAAATTGCAGCCCGCTATGCTTTCACAATACACCGCACGTCGTTTAGCTGTTTTCTCATGTTCATGGAATGATTGTATATATTGATAGTCGCGTTGTCTATTTAAATATTACTACTTCCGCGTCGCTCCACCGATGGATAATATTGTTATTATTAGTTGATTGATTACACTCTTTAGTCAATTAGAGTATGCACGGAATTATCTTTACATTTGGTCATATTTTGCGAGATTTCGATATGTCCCACGATTATGTTACATTTTCCCTCATTTAAATAAAGCAATGCACTCTCCATTGCAGCTACTTGCTAACTTTAGCAAATGATTAACGCATTAAATATAGTCAACAGAAATCAATTGTATTATTATACCAATTGCTCCAAATTGTCTTCAGTAGTTAACATTTAATTCTTTTCAATTATTCACTCCAAACACAACTCACTGCTTATCGCATTTTTCGCTTTGGGATAACTTTCACAAATTTAACAGATTTCCCCATCGCCATTCTGAATATCTCTTTCCAAATCATCCCCTTAATTGCTAGCAATACATTATCATTTTTGTCTGTTTAAATATTTGAACGATGTTGGTTTATTCGCTGATGAAATGTAATGAATCCCAATTCTAACTTAAAGCAATGTTTTATCTTTAAGTATGTCGGTTGCTTGATGGACCACGTATTCCAACTTATTGCAGTAGTGAAACATACTCCCAATAATGAACACCTGATTGCAGTGGCGCGTTTAGAGGGGGCGACCGCCTCCTCTTTAAGGCCAACTGCGAACAGTTAATTAAAATGTTCTCTTTTCCTCAAAATAGTTCACTTTAGTTAAAGATGTCATCAATGGATTTGCTGCTAAAAACAGACGATTGCATTTTGTGTAAATTTACTTTTGTTCAAAAAACTTTGTTTATAGTATTTTTCTATAAAAATGGGTGTCAGAACCTTCGTTTAAAAATTCTAAACACGCCGCTGCTGATGTGTGGAGTTTGTTCTCGGTGTCCTCCATCGAAACACTGTTTATAAATATCAGCAATTTGCTTAATTCGTTCAAGAAATATGTTAGCAAATTATTTCTACGAGTTGTTTATTTTTACCAGGCGCGGCTTTAGGGGGGAGGCACCCGGGGGCTAGTGCCCCCCCCTTTTTGGGGATTTTTAGTTTTTTGTAAAAGTCTCTTCCTCAAATATTTTTTATGTTGATGTTTGCAAGTTTCATCCGACAATTTAAGGTGAGCAATGCATTAATTTGGACATTTAGAGGTTACATTTTACAAGGAAGTTTTCTCTTGGAGTTATTTTTGCTTAAATTTCCATTTTAGTTTAAGTTTCTTGAAAAAAAATTGGATGGTGCCCTCCCCCTGTTTTAAAAATCTTAAAGCCGTGCCTGATTTCTACTATATTGAAATATACAAGAAAATTGTAGTTGAGAAAATTGAGTTATTATTCATTATTGTATCCCTTCAGATGATCTAGTTTATGTCAAATATTTACACCGCGCATCAACAACCGCTTGTTAATGTCAACTGTTAGTAATTGTAACTCATTTGTTATTCACACTTCACGTTGTGGATGGCAATGCTTTCTTGCAAATTCAATGTTTGAGATAGTTTTATTATATTGCGCGTTTTATCGTCGCCTATAAAACACTGTCAACGAATTGTTTTTCTACTGAATCTTGCAAGGTTGCGCAATTAGCCAGCTTGTTCCATTGCAAAATGTGTACATGTACTATTTATGTTTTGTTGAATTCTAAAATCGCAAGTGTGATATTTGTATATTATATATTTATTAATATTTGTTTAATTTTCAGTGCATTGAGATAGATTCCCTTGACAATCAAGTTTCAAGATAATGTGAGTTACATGTTTAAGTCAATCAGTAGTACCTTTACAACCCTGGATAAATCCAAAGATAACCACAGTCCCAGCTCGCATACAGCGGTTTTAGTGTCCGAAGTTTCGCGCTACCGTTTCACTTCGCTGGCTATACAAAAATATTGTTGCAGTAAAGGTATTATCTGTACTTTAGAATTCAGTCATTTTTAGAGTAATTCCTGATTTTCTTTATTAAGCACTATTTATCCTTTTTTAGAATTTATCACTAAAACCAAAAAATGTCTCCCGGGGTTTTGACCAAATTCTTAATACTCGAATATTTTACTTGAGTATAAGGCTACCTGCTCCTCGAAAACATATACTTGACAATTTTCCGAAATACTTGCAAGTACTTTGATGTTCTACTTATTTGGCATATTGGATTGTTGTGATTGGGTTTTAAATAACTTGATGCAAAAATATCACACAGTCGCAATTGAAAGATTTTCTAGAAATGCAGGGCTATTTAAACCCCACTTAGAGTGAAATTAATTCCACACACTACTGAAAAACTTTTGTTGGCATTACTACTATCAGACGTGTAGTCTGAATTTCGGAAGTGGTACAAAATAGAAAACAGTTTGATTTTTCTTCATTTCAGCGGATCCTTAGTCTGCTAAGTAATAATATGCAATGCAAACTATTTCGGTAAAATTTTAAGCTTAGATGATGTATGAAAACTATACATTCATTATTGTTTTTGATAAATTTAGCATAAAACAGGTTGACAGGGACTTTGAAATATGTATAGTGCGAGGACTTCGCAATCACGAAGTCTTCGGTATAGTCTTATGTTACTAAATACATGAAAAAATGAATTATTCTAATTTTTGTCTATCTCTCAGTTTCGAATGGGGCACGTACCCTATGATGACCGTTGACGTTGAGGATATTACCTTTATGTGTTTTAAAGCTTATTAAACCTATTAAACACTACTTATCGCCCCTTTTTTGTTACTCACAAACATGCCTTTTAAGTCATCGCATCTATATTTGCATGTAAAGTAAGTAATTAAAGCAGCAATGTAAAGAATATTTTTTAACGAGTAATTGGCGTTAACATTTACTAAACTATTAAAACAATTCAAGTTTATTGCAAATAGAAGTACACATTTTAATGTGTGAGATTGCTTGAATTGTTCTATTTTTGAAATAATAGAAAGTCAATTTAATTATTTTACTATAAAATGAAATGTGAGTTCTTTACCAACTTTTGAAATGGTATATAATTGCACTGTATTGACAAGAGTTGCACAGTTTATAGACATAACAGTTTAACTTTCCAATATGACAATGCATTATGCAAGCCAGAATTGGGTGATTCCGTTGCGTGGAATTAACTATTTTATTAATGAAAGTTGGTTTTTGTTACGATTGAGATTTTTCATTTTTTAATAAGTTTATGCACACTTTGCAGCTGATTTCTGTTATCGATATTCGTTGAAATGTATCGTCGAACCTTGCAATTAAGTTGTTTCTAAATATATCAAATCATGAATTATTAATATAGTGTCTATTGGTAGAGTTAAACATTCCCCTATCAAATCATCGGCATGTTTTATTTGCTATCTAAACTGCTGCTCTGTAAATGTTTGCAGGAAATAGTCACCCGTAAAGTTGTTTACAATAGCTCCCGTCTCTACCTCAAGTGATAGCTTGTGTAAGTCTATAGGCGGGGGGAGCGAACTTGTTTCTTGGAGTGTTTTTATTAAGGTGCTCTTTTAATTATGCAAATGACTCCAATTAAGTCTAGAATGTTACTCTTCATATCGTTATTAACTAAAATTAACATTTTAATTAGTGATGAAGCAACCACAGCTGTATGTATATTCTATTTTTTCTATTGTATGCCGTTACTTAGGATTTCCATTTGAAAAATTTGTCATCTTATTATGTACAATTTGGTCTTTATTATAATTGATGTTTTGATATAACAAGCATATAGTTAGATAATGTAATATAAAACTATTATGCGATCTGTGTGTGTGTGTGTTTGTTGACGGTTTATTTTCCAACAGCTTTTCTGATATTTGAATCTATTGTTAGTATGGAGTGTTATAAGATTTCAATTTTTTTAATTCTACAATTTAGCTTCCTGGTATGAAAAAACGTGTGGAGCGCCCTAACTACAATGAATGGCGTAAAATCAATCAGGCACGAATATACAAAGATGGCAATACGCTTCGAGAGTATCAATTGGAAGGCATTAATTGGCTTCTCTTTTGCTACTATAACGCCAGGAATTGCATTTTAGGTCAGTCGCTAACCTTTTTCCTTGTGCATTATTTTCATACGGATTTCAACTAAACTTTTAATGAAGAGCAGTGATGTGGGTAAACTGAAATACGTTTACTTCAAATTAGCATGTGCAATGTTGTTCTCATATGGTCAGGTGTTTGCTATTCAGACCCACACTGTTGGGAAAACCAATTGTTTGAGACGTATGGTGTTGCATTATATAAGTTCAAAATGGCTTTTGTGCCATTGATATTCGAGTAGTATTACTTATTGATCCATTTTGAATATTTTTCTTTACAATGCACAATATCCACACTCGATATCGAGTTTTTCGAAAATGCAGATTATAGTTATTTTGTAGATAACGAATTTCATAAGGAAATACATATATTTCAAAATATCTAATTTGAAATGAATCGGAGCGGATTTCATTATTTCGAATTCGATTCAAAAATTTGGGACCGATTCCACAACTCTCATGTATGAATCAAGCGCAACTTCATTTTCTTATTCGTATGGTTAAATTGGAATTTCAATGATTGGGGCATTCATCATCTTGATTTATAAATTAATGTTTGTTTTAAATAGCCTTCAGTCTTATGAAGCTACACTGATAAAGCACTTTTTTGTCATTCTCTGTGCTAATTAATTTCATTTTATTTTGATGATAAATATCGCTGTCTATTGCATATTCGTGTTGGTTTGTTTTGTCTTTTCATTTGGCAAGGAAATTGAATTGATATTTATATTTTAGAGATACACATTGGTAAATATTTTTAAATGTCAAATTGTAATTTAATATTTTTAATTGAATTAAAAACGAAAATATGTGAGAAAGTGTCTGCGGAAATCAATTAGATTTTTTACATTTCAGGTGCCTATGGATTTTTTTGCGAAAGCGTTTTTAATTTTTACACGTGTATTGATGTTGCATTCGCAATGATACATCCCGTGAAAATATTTCACTAAGAAATTGCAATGAATACACTGAAATTCCGTTTATAGTACTAATTAATTTTTAAATCTCAAAATAACAATTTAGTATTCAAAATAGAAATATTTGTTAAAATAATTGCACATTATAAAAATTTGTTTCTCTGGACCAAATCTTCTTTTAATCTTTTTTTTGCGGATCCAACTCACCTTGTTTTCCTTGTTTCGCTCTTATCTAATTGGTTATTTTGCTACATTTAGAAATTCATAGTCACTCGATAATTATAATGCAAAAGTTCCTTTATTCCTTTTACAAAAATGTGCAAGAATTAGAAACCATGTTTTCCGTCACGCGATCCAATTTTTCTGTAATGAGCGATGACGCAGTTTATTAAATACCTCAATGCCTGCGCTTGTTTGCTGAGCTTATAGTAACCATGCCTAATCGAATGTATTATATAAAGCAAATTATTTTAAATGCGTAGATATATCCATTTCGCATGTAAAATTTCACTGTATTTGAAGTTGCAATGTACGTTATATGTAGTNTTTAGTATTCAAAATAGAAATATTTGTTAAAATAATTGCACATTATAAAAATTTGTTTCTCTGGACCAAATCTTCTTTTAATCTTTTTTTTGCGGATCCAACTCACCTTGTTTTCCTTGTTTCGCTCTTATCTAATTGGTTATTTTGCTACATTTAGAAATTCATAGTCACTCGATAATTATAATGCAAAAGTTCCTTTATTCCTTTTACAAAAATGTGCAAGAATTAGAAACCATGTTTTCCGTCACGCGATCCAATTTTTCTGTAATGAGCGATGACGCAGTTTATTAAATACCTCAATGCCTGCGCTTGTTTGCTGAGCTTATAGTAACCATGCCTAATCGAATGTATTATATAAAGCAAATTATTTTAAATGCGTAGATATATCCATTTCGCATGTAAAATTTCACTGTATTTGAAGTTGCAATGTACGTTATATGTAGTTCAAAATTCTTATGTTATTTGAATTGTCACCGCTCTACTAGTAATGCCGGTGCAAGTAATGGTGTACACCTATATTTTTGGCTTTGCCCCTACTCAAAGCATTTTGCTCCATTCAATTCGTTATCTTCTAAATGATGCATAATTTATAAGTCAATGCTATTTCCTGCTATATATAATGTCTATTCGCTTCAGAAATGAAACAAATTCTTTATTAGCAGTTTTATGTCTAAATTTATTATTAATTAATGTGTGCATATTCTTAAGATGTGCTCGTGTCAATATGAATTAAATGTGAATGATTGGATTTGTAATTAGCTGATGAGATGGGTCTGGGTAAGACCATTCAATCCATAACATTTTTGGAGGAAGTTTTCTCGATTGGTATAGAAGGTCCTTTTCTCGTCATCGCGCCTTTATCCACGATTGTTAATTGGCAGCGTGAATTTCAAAACTGGACCAATATGAACGCCATTGTTTACCATGGCTCTGTCACTTCCCGAAAAATGCTTCAGCAGTATGAAATGTTTCACAGGTGACTCTTTTGCAATCTGACCCGAGAGTTTGATTCGCATGGCGCACGTAATGCTTGTCGTTATTTGGATTTTGAACTGTTGACAAATGAATGTGTAATGTTGATAAACCTCTGTTTAATATTTTAATATTTATTTATAAACATGTTTGAAAATGCAAATGTTTTCATTTTTAACGGGCTCAATGAACTCAGTGTTGTTCTTTATAATACGTTCCTTTTCAATTCACCTATAAAGAGTGGACATTTGCTTTCGCAGTGTATGTTAAGATGTGGTTGCAGTTGTTATTTTGAACACATGTCCTTACACTCACTTATGTTTTAAAGGTAAATAAACCTCCAACAGTGAAAGCATCTTATGCTTTATACTTACATTACAAGCAAAACACCTGGTAATTTAAGTAAAATACAAAATTCTACAATACTTGTGATTAGAATTTTTCGCCAATAACTGGCCTGTTTCAACTTCGGCCCCATTAGCGTTTCTCAATAGAACATATATTTTAGAGTACAGAGCCGTCGCTCCTATATATTGGAAAAAATGAATTCAGTGTAGGAAGAGAAGGATTAATTATGAATTTAAACTATGAAAATAATCTTCAGTGTCTAAACTTCAAATACCTGCTATTTTATTTTGCTTTTTAATAACTATGCCTTCAAAAGAAGAGTAAATCTTGTGGCATTATATTTTCAAAACAAAGAATTGAATATTGACAACTGATGAATTCTTCAAAAATAACATTAAATTTGTATATAATTGAGTTCAACTTGATATATCTGCTATACTTTGTTTCCAATTATTTTATGGGAAAATTACTTTTCAACTATAAATGAAAATACTCTGCAAACAGACAACTGGTTGTTTTTTGGTATTTGATATTGAGTGGGAAAATACCGTATACCTAAATTTGAACAAAGAATTTACGCCTATGAAGCATTCTGCATTCTATATTATTGTGGTTAGTGTTAGCCCTAGGGCTTTTTTGGATCATATTTTTTCAGATATGGTCGCATGTGGACGTGTCAAAAAATGTTAGTTTTTTAATCGGAATTTCGATTAAATGAGATTGTTAATACTAAGGTTATCCAACTTCAATGAAGTTGTCTTTAGTTAATAATCTAGAAACCCTGCACTACACACCATGGCTTTCAATAGTATTGGAAGGTGTGTTCAATGAATAATTTTTTAATAATTCTTCGTTTACAATAAAAACTAGCTATCTCATAAACTCGAATTGAAATTCAAAAGTGAATAAACATGTTTAATTAATTTTTCCTTTTCTAATGTCTGTGAGTGTTAGGATAAATATGTCTAAGTTCTTCATAAATCGAACCTAGTGAAAAAATTATCTACCATAGATGCTCCTGTGATCTTTGCAAGGAAATTTAGAAATTCAACTAGTTTCTACCCATCAGGCGATCTCCTAGAAATTTTGACGGGGGGGTTGGTTAAATATTTGTTCTAAAATTACAATAAATAATATTTATTTTCAAGTTATACAATATCTAATCATATCTTGTAAAGAGTGCAATGATTTGAGGATTTCTACGACGTTAAAATACATAAGTATTCACACGAGGGCTAGAGTTTTTAGGAGTCTCTTTATTCAAGGGGGAGCAAAAAAAATTTTTGTCAAAATTTGTTTGAGAAAAAATATTTTTCTTCAGATATTCACATAAAGAATTCGCTATTTCATACAATGTTTAAATAGTTTTTGAACAAGGAGGAAGTCATCGTGGCCTTTCCTCTCTAAAACCGGGTCTGTGCATAATGACGCAAGGTCTTTATCAGCGCTTATTTGAATTTGATTCATTGCATATTTTACAGTTCGGAATATACACCCAATATAGCAAGAACAATTTTTACAAGTATGCATTTAATAAAGGTAAATACCATTAATTAGTGTAATTCAGAGTTGGAATTGGGTGGTCCCTAAATTTTGGTCCGGCTGGTCTTGATTTGAAATAATAGTTTGGGCTGGGCTGGGCAGGACTTGGGCCTAATGTTTTAATTGATATTTGATAAAAGAAAAAATTTACTTGAAAACTTGAACTTTGCAAATGGCAAAAAAACATTCTCTTTATATTTAATCAGCCTTGCATTGTTGGCTGGTGCAATACTTATAACATCTAAATTTTGTCTGCTTACAAGCAACCAGCGTTTATGAAAATTCCACTTACTTTGTGCTGATGTAAGTTGGAAGAGAATTTTAGTAATTGAATATGTAAAATACGATGAGTTCTCTAAATGATAAAAAGGACGATTGCAATCCTGGCAATAATTAGTTGTGACAATACGTATATTACTAAATTTGTAGGCAGGAAGTACTCAGCAGAGGGGTGGTTACTTCAAAAAGACAATTATTTTTTCACATTCTGGTATTCAGGCTACCTGAGTGTGCTTAGCGACTTGTTGCAAGCATACATTTAAAGATTAACAAAACAAAAATACAAACATTATCTATATTTACTACTTCTTGTTTTAAGGGATATATTGCTTGGATATGCAGAAAAGTATTATTTTCCTTAAAACATTACATAAATTGTAACAACATTTTAAATGAAATTCACGTAAAAAATTTCAAAATTTTTTAGTGAAATTCCAGTAGTTTTGTAGAACATGAATAAATACATATAGAAATTAAAATAAGTACAAATTTCATTTTCATATGGGATTAATTTTTAAGAAATGCCTGGATAAAAGAGTAGCTGAATACAATGCTCTTATTGTAGTTCCCTTTTCTTGAGGTTTGTTTACATTCCAACGACTAATTGCAATAATCTATTTCAGTGTGAACTTGGCAGTTAAGTTTTAACATGCCCAGTTAATAATAAAATATCTGGAGATTTAACATATTGATAGATCGTTGTTAGTTATGCCAACAATCGCCATTACCTTACTTAAGATTACAATGCTATCAATGGCAACATTTTTATGTTCTCCATAAAAGTCTAAGCAAAAGATAAAATATAAGCAGTTTCAGTTTTAAAATGAAGAGACACTCCTAATTTACATCGCGCGCTCTGATTTTTGAGATTTTATTATTTTGTGAGATGAAAGCGTTTAACAATTTTAAAAAGAAACCAACAAAGAGTTTAAGAAAATTCTAAGTAATTTAATGTTAAGCTATGCACACATTTAAAACAATTTAATAAATTTTTGCCTTACTAACATTTGTAAAAATGGATATTCAATACAATTTGGTAGCCAAATGTAATCATTTACAGAGCGCTCGTATCTGCTACTGGAAGGGTTTAACTCCCTAGCCCCCATGCCTACGGCTTGTACGACACTTTTATTGTATTACAGTTACCAATGCAATTTGAGTCTCAACAGAATTCAATTAGTATTGTTGACGGATACGCACCTATCCACATATTAATCAATCCATTATGCATATTATCCAATCAAGTTCATACTGTAGTGCTTATAGGTCTCTATGAGGCAAAAGACACTATCAGTGGCGTAAACAGACTTGTCAACGAGCCGAGCTTGAGCACAGTATTTGATATACAACGAGCCCAAAACTAGCCTATTTTAGGCAAAGCAAATTTATAGTTCTCTTGTTAATTTGATTATGGAGATTTTTATTATTTTTTGTAGTCAGTATGCCTTTCCTATAATCTTATTTAAGAGATGTTTATTAAATAATAAGAAGAGCTATGTAAAAAATTCTTTGAGCACAATATTTTTAAAAAATACCGAGCTAATAAGAGCCTCATTCAAAGATTTAATTTGGCAAGCCGAGCTTTGAAATGTCGGCTCGTTGACAAGTCTGTGCGTAAAGGAATAATTTGGACCACGCCGGGCTGAATAATTGGTATTGTGAAATGAGCCGGGCTTGGACCTAAAAAATCTTCCCAATTCCAATTCTCGTGTAACTATACTGAATTTCTAAGTATGTAATTTGTTAATGATCAATATATGATATGTACTATATACAAGCCTTTCTTGGTTTAGATAAGCCTATAGGTTTTTGTTTGCAGATTTAAACACAATTAATTAGACAATTAGCAAATGTCAAAAAACTGAAGTCAATAATCGTGATATGAAGCAAGCAACTAAGTAAGCATATAATTTTTTTGGTTATGCATGGCAACAAGAACAGTTCTTCTGAGTAAAACGATTGCATTCAGCAATGGTTCTTTAAGGATCGCTGTTAAATAATCTTGTCCTGAGGTGCCCCAAAGCCAACAACAGAATGGATTCACGCTCTTCTAGTGCTGTGGCCATATATTGGATCCTTGCGAATTCGGCCGACTGCAATTCTTCCAATAATTGCAGTTTTGTAGGGAATTATTTTCAGCAGATTACTCTGTGGATAGACGACTTAGGAACATCACTTTTTGAGACTACACTAATTGACGTTGATTCAAAACTACTGCTGAGTCAGATTTAAAGGGGACACGTGCCCCCCCCCCGAACTTGTGCTTCGTAGGAGGCTCCAGAATAAAAATAATGTATATAATGCCATTTATTAGTATTTCAAATCAAAGTAGTTTTACATATTTGATTATTTTACAATTTCATCAATTCAGTACTCTATGATTATCATGATTATTATAAATGAAGCGTCATCAATAGCTAAAATATTAGCAGCTAAATTCAAAAAAAATATTAAGACTTCGAATAATTCCGTTGTATTTACCGCCAAATCAACAATCATCTTAACACTTTCCTTCACTGTTCGCAATTTTTTCTATTACATGTCTATAAGAAAATTGGGAATGGATATGGGTATACAGCTTTAGACAATTTTAGCGGCTGAAGCATAGTTTCTCAGTCATCCTTAATAATGGCTGCATACGGTTAGGTGAGACATGTAGTTATTACATTTAAGTTCGTGTACCTACCTAAAATATATTTCTTATTGCAATTTGAATTGAGCTGAGACTAGTTTTACGTTTTTCATCTTGCCATGGCAATAAAAATTTAATATCATAATTATAAATTTTATCCTTGTTTCTAAATATACGCCATTTTGGATTTAGATATGATTGATTATAATAATGTGAACATAAGAAATATAATTTTTACGCCCAAACATGGGGCAAACAAAATTAACAGCACTTGCTCTATTTCTTGTTTATCGAGAATACAATGTTTGCAAAGAAAACGTTGTTATTGTGTTTATAAGTCGATGTCCACGGAAGCTGCTCATGGAAAATTTTCTTTCCAATTGAAACGTTTTTATAAATAGTTGTTTTTGATTAAGTGTAATTTTTCTTTGGATGTCTATTACATTTTAAAGATTTTGATACAGACATTTGGCCTGGATTTAGTGTGGTAAGTGGAAATTTATTGCCCTAGATGAACTTTCATAGGGTTAGGTAGTGATGTGCCCGTGCCAGGGGCGGATACAAAAAAAATTTTGGAGGGGGTCCAATGTAGAATAAAATGCTAAGTGCATAATTGGGTACTAGAGAGGACATAAAACTATTGAATTTTCAATGCATCACCATCTACTGACTCCAAAAATGGAAATATAGAATTTGTGCAGTTTTTCAAAACTCAGCACAATTTTTTTCAAATTTCAAATTACGCTTTAATAATAGTATGTTGTGTTTTTAGGAGACTTCTCATTATGCACTACAAAATAGACCAGCACAAGATTAAGTAAATTGCAAAATTTTCACTTAATGGTATAAATGTGTGTTTAGTCTCAATTTCAATCTATATTGTTAAAGATGTTGATAAAATTAAAAAAATCTGCCAATTGAAAAATATAAAGCTCTTGCTAAAATCAATAAATTATAAAATTAAAAAAAATGGGCAGAGTTTTGATATGTCACACAAATTTTTTTTTGGGTTTTTGGAGTAGGTGCATGGTGTTGCATTTTTTTTCATTATTACTCATGCCATGCTCAATATATTACATTGTTCTTTTGTGTATAAATTAATCACTATAAGTTTATGTGCCACTGGATAGCCGTAGCTATGCTCATCTAATTCCATTAGTATTTTTTAAGAATAAAATAATTAAAAATTGTATGCTTAAATTAAAATACCCGACCGAAATCACATGTGTTCCTATTCAACCCCATCCAAAAAGGGTGAATTGAAATACATTTAAAATTTAAAACAATTCCTGAAAATTTAATATTCTTATTTTTTGAAATGAAATTTCAGGATCCATAGTACACATTATAGTGTAAAAGTTCAATGAAATACATTTTACAAATACCAGATCTTTGAAAGAAACTTAAAAAACTCCATTTGACGGTATTAGGAATTTTCTTTTATAATTTATATTGTACAATTTTAATGAATTTTTCTTATTCGCACCTTGACCCATGTCCCTCCGTAGTCTGATTTCTGGATCCGCCCCTGTATTGTTGGATTCTGTCTTCTTCGGCACTTTGACGGTTTTTATTTGGTTTGTCAAGGAGTAAACATTTCTGTTTGAATCTCTTAGACATTCAGTTAAACCATGTTTGCAATTATTTTTTCCTGACAGTAGGCTGGAGTACTTGCCATAGAACTATGGCTATTGGCGTGATAATATCGTAACAAACTTCTTGTAACCATGTCTATTTTCTAAATCAGTGCAATATATTTTTGTGCATTTTTTGTTTTCCAGTATTATTGGAACACATTATTGGAAAGCTCTGAAGATCTGCAACCTGTAATCAAATTGGTTTATAAGATATCACATTTTACCCTAAAGCCGTTATCATATATTCTTGTCTATGGTATGTAATGATATTTATTTTAGGCTAAAATACTAGCATCAGCTCCAACGCTTATTTTATCTTGCGACTTTCGAACAACTGCGTTTGGTTTCCCTTTTTGCGCGGGAATTAATGAATTATTGTTCAATTAGTTAATAGGTTTAAATGTTATACTATTCCAATTGTTAGTTTTCATTGCAAATTATTTCCTGTAAATTGGTTTTTTGTTATTTTAATTATTGCGATTCATTTGATGCTGAGATTTTAAATTCAAGGTCTTCATTTCTAAGAGAGTCATTTTATTCGTCCCTTCCCAGTTGCTTCTAACCACATCACGTTAATGCTTCCTAATTATTTTTCATCATTTATTGTCTGTGCTTTAAAAATATTCACGATATATTACGCTTTTTCCATCCAAAAATTTATATTCACCAAATTTGTCCCAGACACGTCCGTAAATCTCTAGTCAACATGAAATTTTTTAAAAACTTTGTTGCAAATTTTTCAGAACTCATAAATGTCTAATATAGAATGTTTGCTATCATATAACGATAAACATTCATAAGTTGGTCTGTCATTTCCACTCTAATTAAGCATTGACGTTTTCAAATACAAATATTTGACGAAAATTTTTAACTTTTGCTTATGTAACATACCCATGCAATTTTGGCTTCTCCTTATCATACATAATTGCATAGATTTCATCAGAACAGTTTTGCATGACGCATTGCCTTATTGGAAAATTAGGCTGTTATATACATGTATATTACATTCTCCGCTAAGTGCAACTCTCTTCAATAAATTTCTAATTTCATTATCCCCGCCAAAAACACATATGATCAATTTTATGAAGTGATTATTCAAAAGATAATATCAAGAATATTTCAATATTATAAGAGAATATAATCAATTATTTAAATATCTGGCAATTGTGCCAAAGTCTTAATTTTTTGCAAATTCTCGGAGATCAATTTTTCATTTGGTTGAAAACTTCATGGAATTAACCATATGTGCATTTTTTAATGTTGTATATTAACATGTGTACCCGAGACCTTAATAAATTCTAAGATATAGCAAATAGTATATAGTGGTTTATATTCGATATGAGTCCATTGTGCAAGTTCATATTAAATTTGTTTTCTGATTTTTCGGTGAAAATTTCTTTCACGAATAAAGAATTAAAAAACGATCGTTTATATATTTGTTTTAATTAGCGCTACTATTTTTTTAACATGCAAAATTTTAGGAATGAAAATGGTAATGTTATCAAAGGTCAATACAAATTCCACGCATTGGTTACTACTTATGAGGTTGTACTTGCTGATTGCTTGGAGTTATTCAGCGAGATACCCTGGCGCATTACTATTATTGACGAAGCTCACCGGTTGAAAAATAAGAAGTGTAAACTTCTTGAAGGCCTCAAAGTTATAAACACGGTAATTCCATGCAGCTATTGTTTTGCATCGCGTTTAGCTGTATTATACCGTCAATTCTATTCACATAATGATTTGGAGTCATGCACGCTTTTGAGTTTTTTATTCGAATTCTACTTTATATGCCCATTTGTGCGCATCATTCTTCAACTGTTTAAATTTATTCTGTTATTCACTGTTATATTCAACAGAAACTAGTCAACCAACTTTTACAATACTTTGCTTCACTTAACAAATATTGAGGGAATTGTTTCACTGGCAACTTTCAACTTTTACGCCTAAAAATTAGTTTATTTTTAAATTCACTAGTTTACTGATATAGGTTTCTCTTGTGAATGCGGATTTGTTTTCCTTCTAGATAAAACATGGAGTAATACTAAAAACGAATTTGGTATTTGTAGTGAAAAGTATAACCACTTTACGGGATGATTATTCGTTCGTATTCTATAGCGATTTCTGAAGTAAACTTGTTTTAATATATTTTGTGCTAATGCTGCGTTGACGATAAATGAGATAGATTCTGGTGAATGTTTTTAAAATTTACAGGATTTCAGAGAGTTTACTCAAATTTTTTCATAATTTTTTGTTGTAGTTATCATCAGAGCACACGTATTTATGAAAGATTTTTAAGCAAATTCCTTTACTAATTTCATCAACGTAAAATTTAGGAACACAAAGTCCTCCTCACTGGCACCCCACTTCAAAATAATGTTGATGAATTATTTTCGTTGCTCAACTTTTTGGATCCAGCTCAATTCAGTTCTGCAGAGGAATTTCTATCTGAATTTGGAGTATTAGAATCACAAGACCAGGTACATTTCGGAATTTACCTTATGAAAATATAAATGTTATCATATGTACATCAAAGGGATTTTAGATTAAATAGAGAAACGTATATAATATTCATTACCATTTTTAGGTGTCCAAGCTTCAGCAGCTTCTGAAACCAATTATGCTTCGTAGATTGAAAGAGGATGTGGAAAAGAGCATTGCACCAAAAGAAGAGACAATTATAGAAGTTGAGCTGACCATGATTCAAAAGAAGTGGTATCGCGCCATCATTGAGAAAAATTTTACACATTTGGCAGCAAAAGGGGCTTCCAATTTGCCTAGTCTAATGAACACAATGATGGAATTGAGAAAGTGTTGTAATCATCCCTTTCTTTTGCAAGGTGTTGAGGATCAGGTTTGTACCTTCAGTGCATATTATAATTATTTTACCTGTTTGTCATGTGGAGTTCTCAAAAGCTAGATGAATGGATTTTCATTACAAAACTCAATATAGATAATTGTCTGATACACATTAGATTTTCAATGATTTCTTATTGAAGTGCTTTATAAAAATTAATGTTCGCCTTTTTTTTCTAGTTTTCATCTTGTCACTAATAAATATTTGAACCATCTTATCTAGTCAATTGCTAAGCAAAATATCTTTCACTTTTGTGTAAGTGTTTTCTAATTTTAACTACGAAATTCGAGTTTCTATTATCAATTCTTTTGTTAACAATTTCGCAAGTTTTTCTTTGTCACTCATCAATTGCTCTAAATGCTGATTGTTTAGATTCTTAATGAATTTAACGCGAACGACAATTCTGAGAACTATTTGAAAGCCCTGATTCAATCTGCAGGAAAGATTGTCTTAATCGACAAGCTTCTGCCGAAATTGAAGGAAGGTGGACATCGAGTTTTACTTTTCTCGCAAATGGTGAAGTGCTTGGACATTATTGAAGAGTATCTGGTGCATCGTGGATACTCCTTTGAGAGAATAGATGGTGGTGTCCGTGGACTTAATCGTCAAGCGGCCATCGACCGTTACAGTCGACCTGACAGTGATCGCTTCATATTCTTGCTTTGCACTAAAGCAGGTGGACTTGGAATCAATCTCACTGCAGCCGATACATGCATAATCTACGATAGTGATTGGAATCCTCAGAATGATTTACAAGCACAAGCTAGGTAACTTTAATTGCTTTAATGGTGTTCTCTAATATACAGTAAGTTGTTTTCCTAAAAATCTCCATTCGTTTTGACTAGAGGAAGTCATTTTAGGCTCATTTTTGAAATCATGTCGCTGAAGTTCACATTAGTATTGTTTAAAATAAATATCAAATGCCTACTGCTGTTGCTATAGAATATAATGTCATTTTTTGTTATAAAAATGAGCTGATACATAACATTTGTTTCGCTGAATGTCAATTGTGATCTTATAAGTTATTTCGTATTTGTCAGAATTTATCAATATATTTGCAATTGTATCCGATAAACCCTATTTACGGCTGTATAGCCAGTATAAGTAATACTTTTGAGTGAATTAAACACGCCAATTCGACTCGCAAACTTGTGCTGAGGCTTCTTTTAATGGAATTCCTTGAATTCCTTGAATAGTCTTCCTTACATATGCGTTATACTGGTGTCTCACGATTGCTTTTTCTACATTTGAGACAATTTTGCAGTCATTTCCCTGTTAGGGAAAGAGGGAACTGCCTGTAATTGTGTTACAGTGTGATTTTGTGTTACACGATCCCTTTTTATGAAATCTCATGGATTTTGCTTTGAATCCCCTCCTGTTTTAGCGTAATTAATTGGCAACTGCGGTTAGATAAACAATTAATTGTTTGATTTTCTTCAACCACATTTGCATTGACTAGACGTGAGATGGGGATATAAATTGTTAGTATAATTTTTTTCAACCGAGATATGTAGCAAAGGAATGCAAAACACTATCAACTTTGAATACTTTAGAGCCTCGTTCATTAGGTTAATTATAAAATGAATCTTCCGATTTCATACGAGTTTTTGTGAAAATGTGGGATTCGGAAGTTTCTGTGTTAGCGTTTGTTGTTAATTATTTAATTAGGAATTAAGTTGCAGTCTGTGTGGGCGAGCTTTTATATTTCCCGTACAAAAATTTAAATTAATTTTTAATGCTTACTTTTCAACTTTGACTCAATTCAATTTTGCAATATCGTTTTATCCTGCATCACTTTTTTAAAAAAACAATCAATTTTCTCGTTTTAACCATTTTCCTCACGCGATCAGTTTATTTTATAAATTCCAATTCCTTATTCAAATTTTCCGACTATAAATTATCTGTAAGCTATGTTCAGCAAGTTATACACGACTTGTTTCTTATGATCTTTTCCTTTGGTGTATGTGCTTAGCGGCCATTTCGTATTGGTCATGATATTAGATACAATTTATAAACAATTTGTTTGATTCTTTGCTTGTACCTGTATGAATGTCTACTATTTACCTGTGCGACACACATTTTGGTTCGTGCCTGGACAAGGCCAAACGTAGTCAAAATTGTGTATTGTTTTACGAAACACTTCAATATCCATTTACACATTTTCTCTAGTGCTTAGCCTATATTGAAAGCCTAATTAAATAATTGGTGAATAGTATTTAGACCAAACCCACAACTTTTAAGCAAAATAGAATAATTAAAATGCTTTCAATTTTTTTGTTCAACGCTAGTTTTTAATTGTGAAATGTAAGAGAAAAACAATATATTTAAAAGTTTCTTAATTTTCTTTATTTTCTACAATTAGTTATCTGCAGTTGATGACTTCATCAATAGTAGTAGATATCTATTCTTGTTTAAATCTATTTCTTATCTATCTGCATGTATACATGAAAAGTTGTGTGTGTGTGTATATTGTGCAAGATCTCGTGAGCCATTTTTATGAAATTTAATGTAGGCTTGCGTATCTCGAAAGCAAAACTTGGTCTCAGATAAAAGCATTCTTCCAAATCATTATTTCAGCTGTACTAGCTTGACATTAGTAGAATTACTGTGTTATTGTTTATGCCTTAACCCAATGTTGTTGTTTAGTTAAAATGTTAGATTTAGTCAAAACTTTGATAGTTTAATTCAAAATATTCTATGCCACA
Organism: Hofstenia miamia; assembly: GCA_900660155.1. Lineage (NCBI taxonomy): Eukaryota > Metazoa > Xenacoelomorpha > Acoela > Hofsteniidae > Hofstenia > Hofstenia miamia. Next base: position 472,689 of record CABFPE010000599.1, read on the forward strand.
TCTTTGGAATATTGTACACAGTAAAAGTGAATTTCTTAATATACTTTTGTAAGCGCACAATTTTTTGACCCTAAAAAAATTCCCATTTTAACCATGAGCAAATTTTTTAGATATGCTTAAATTTTAAATGATTTGTTTTTCTCAATTTAGCAGTTAATTTTTTCATTGAACATTGAATAAAAAAAGTATCAGTATATATTTAGAGTAGAAGAGTCGTTTAGAAATCATATTTTTTAGATGTCATAGAATTGGTCAACAGAAACATGTACAAGTATATCGACTCATCACTCGTAATTCCTACGAACGCGAAATGTTTGATCGTGCTAGTCTTAAACTGGGTTTAGACAAAGCTGTTCTGCAAAGCATGAGCGGTCGCTCAAGCGATGTTAGTAGTGGTATCGGGAGAAACGCTACACTCTCTAAAAAGGATGTTGAAGATTTATTAAGAAAAGGTTATTCCGTTAACTTAGTTTCTTTAGCTTACATTATCGACAATTAGGCGTGTGCGATGCATTAACTGCTCTGTAAAAACAAATAGCAAAAACGAAATGTCTAATGAAGTTGAAGACTTTCTTGTTTTGCTTTGTATTGAGCGTAGCAAAAATTATCACACGTGCCCGCAATTCAACAACCATCTTAAAAATGCTCCTCCGTCTCTCAATGAAAGCTTGTCAAATATTCTATACTTAATTTTATACGTTTTGTTTCTTTGAATCGATTTGATATAGTTTTTTTAATAGAAATGCATTGAATTTGGCCGCATCGCACAAGCCTAATTGACACAATTCTTAAATTCTTCAACTGTTGCACCACGTAATACTTTATAATTTCTCATTAATTGATTTGCATTAGTTCTTTATTAATACATTGTTACTTGTTTTTTACAAGGTTTCTTCCCATTCCATCTTTTCCAATAGGAAAAAATTTAAATTTCTTCAAATATTCAAATGCTAAGTCTCCATTCGATTTTCTGCAAAACTTTGATAAACTTTTTTTGATCTAAAGTATTTTGTTTTGTTATCAATTATTTCCATTGTTACCCTATTTATCATGGTGAATATTTCTTCTGAATTACCAGCATACAGTACATTATTCCAGACATAGATTGGTGCTCAATAGTAATTATTGTTTTAATATTTAGGGGCTTATGGTGCTGTGATGGATGACGATGAAGCTGGGAAAAAGTTTTGTGAAGAAGATATTGATCAGATTTTAACTCGTCGTACGCAGGTTATCAAAATCGAAACCGAAGGTAAAGGGTCCACATTTTCCAAAGCTTCTTTCGCTGCAAGCCAAGCTGGCAACGATATTGCATTGGATGATCCTAGATTTTGGGAGAAATGGGCTGCTAGGGCAAACGTTGATATTAAACAAGTAATGAAGGACGATCGAATTATTGACGTGCCTCGTCAGCGGAAGCAAACGAGGCGCTTTGCTTTTAATGGAATGGACGAAGATCTTTTGGGATTGTCTGATTTTGATTCAGATGACAGCGACAGCAAACGAATTGGAAAACGTAAATCTAAAAAAACCGGTTCCGGCATTGATGATACCGTTGAATTCGCAGAGTTTTCAAGGCAAGAGCTTTATCAAAGTGAACGTGGCTTGCTTACTTATGGATGGGGCAATTGGCAACGGACTTTGCAAAATTGCACATTTAGGAAAGATTTCACTGAGGAGAATTTAGAAACACTTAGTCGTTACATTCTTGTATTTTGTTTACACTTTTACTCGGGTGATGAACGAGTGAGAATGTTTCTTTTTGAACTTATTGTTCCCCCGGGAATGTCAGACGAATGTATCTTTTCTTTAAGGCAATTATTTGGTGTTTGCTCTTCAAGCTCAAAGAGAAGTAAGCATGTAGCTGATGATCCAGCACCGCATTGGGCGTATTTGGATTATCTTGAGGTTGTAATAGCTGACCAACCTTTTCGGAAGCATTTACGATGTCAATGCAATAAAATTGTTACTCGTATTAAATTATTGTATAATTTGCAACACGAAATAATTGGGGAAAGTCTGTGTGATAAAATTTTGGCAGATGAATATTCATATGCTTCTTTGGCTATAGAGATTCCAGTTTTGGATGGCTTCCCACCAGTTAATTGGTGGACAATTGATTGCGATAAATGTTTAATTATTGGTGTTTATCGACATGGTTATGATAATTATATTAAAATCCGTAATGATCCAAATCTTTGTTTTATCCCTATTGTTGGTACCGTCGAAGATAGCAGCACTAATGAGATTTTTTATAATGATGGCAGTGAAGACCCTGATTACAAACCACACATTTCAATGAAGAAATTGTTTAAATTGGAGTCAGAAATCGATGATGACACTAATTCATCACCTTCAACTCCAGCTGCACCGGCAACACCGAGTGCTGCCAGTTCAAATTGTGATACTGAAGAATCATCTCAAAGTAAAGATGAAACTAAGGTCTGGCCATCCAATAATGATCTTAACAGTCGACTTAGAAAGCTCATTTCTACATGGCAGCGTCTAGCTAAAAAAGAACAATTAAGATTAGATAAACAACGAGCTAAAATTGGACTTTTACAATCAACAGGAAGAACAATTTTGGCTAGAGAACGCTGGGCGAAAAGAGAAGAAAACGATTTTTATCGGATCATTTCAACTTATGGTTTGGACTATCGTCAATCTGATGGGAAACCAGTTTGGGATAAATTTAGAATTTTGGCAAATCTTTCCAAAAAAACTGATGAAAACCTCACCAAATATTTTGATTGTTTCAGAAATATGTGTGAACGCGTTTGTGGACGTGAAACTGGACCCATGGATCCCAATTGCGACATTGTTATTGATCCTATCACTGAAGATAGAGCTAGACGAACACTGCAACGAATCGAACTAATGAAAGCAATTCGGCTAAAAGTTCTGCATCATCCTAAATTAGATAAAAGATTGAAATTGTGTCAGCCAGGTTTAGAACTGCCTGAATGGTGGATTTGTGGCAAGCATGATAAAGATTTGTTGTTAGGTGTTGCCAAACATGGATTAACAAGATCTGAAATAAACATTCTAAATGATTCACAGTTGTCATTTCATTTAATAAAAGATCAATATCTTAAAGCACATGGGAAATCACCTAAAATGGAGGATATTGAAGAATCGAAAAATGACCCTCCTAAAGAATCTGAAGGTCTGGTGAATCTTTCTAAAAAGGATGACCAAAGAAAAAATGAATCTACGGAAAATCAAAAATTAAAGCTTCGTAGTGAAACAGCTGCTAGTACGGCGGCTGCTACATGTGTATCGCCTTTCAGTGCGGCTAAGTCCAGTCAAGATGTGAATAACTTGTTAAATGATATGATGGGTATTGCGTATTTAGTTCAATGGCCAAAAGATCGCGCTCTTATTTATCGTCTGGAACAATTAGCGCAATGTGTTGAAACAGGTGTATGGCCAGCAATAAAGTTTCCTTTACCGACAGATCCTCTTTTGAATAGCTCTCCGCATTTGAAACCAGGAAACTCTCTATATCCTGATTCAGCATTGCCACTTAGTGAAACCGACTTAGCTTCAGAAATAGCAATGCAAGAATTATTTAACTTAACATCTAAGCGCAATGGAAAGCAACCAGGCTGTTCATCTAGAGCAAATTTTATGAAGCGCTCTACTTCAAATGATGATTCTACTATGAACAAGTTGCGAGAGTTGATTGAGAAGCATAAGCTATCCGGTTCTGAGACTGAATCAGGTGCTATTGATTTAAGTATGAAACCAAGAGTTAATGATCAGAGTGAAAGAAGTACACCAGATAGTAAAATGGATGACGATACCGAATCCTATGAAAATGCCGATCTCAACGATTTTAATAAACTGCGATATCAGTTAATGGAACATTCAAAACCTCGAAGTAGGCGGGGCCGCAAGAGAAAAATTCAACCACCAATGGACCCATCTAAACTTGATATTGATAGTATTTCAGGAAAGGAGCATGTGGCAGTAGTTGAGCGCCTGTCTGGGATAAAAATGTCAGGCGCAGATGCACCAACAATTGAAACAATAGTTGATTTCTTAAAAAGCAATCCTACTTTTGATATCGCTCCTGAATGGGAGGTAATTGTTAAAGCGAAAATTAAGCTACCTCCCGATTTAGACACGCGAGTCGCGTTACCAGGATCTGATTTTACTGATTTAATTAAACGTCAACGTCTCAGTCCAAAATCTGCAACTTCTTCTTCTAGTGCATTGCCACCTTCAGATTTATTGCCACCTGGACTGAATCTTGGAAATTTGGGTGTACCCAACTTATCCTCTGGTTTAAATTCCTCTTACTTATCGGACTTAACTTTGGCGGCAGCAGCAAATATGCCTTTCTTAAATCCTAGTCTATTGGCTAGTTTGCCAACTAGTTTATTTCCTGGAACCTCCGGAACCGACACCTCAACTTCAAGTGCATTAAATTTAGCTATGAGCTATCAACTAGCAAACATGAATTTAGCAGCATCAATGGGTTTCAATCCCTTGTTACCGTCTGGCGTCAATCCGTTAGGACTCGGGGTACCAAGCCTTCCGTCATTTCCAATGATGCCTGGTTTAGATCCAAATTTGTTATCATTGCTTAATCCTAGCCTTTTACAAACTCTTCAAACATCTACTATCACTACAACAACCGCTTCAAAAGAGAAAACCACAACCAGCACAAGTTCATCCGAAACACGTACTACTGAGAAATCAGCTACGGAAACAACTCCAACAACTAGTGAGGCTGAAACTCTTCCTTTCTTGCCAGGACTTGGTGCTGGAGGTCTTGGAGCTAATGCTGATGTCCTCGCTTCACTTTCTCTACCATTTCTGTTGCCTCAGGCTATGGATATGAACTACTTAGGACTCCTTCCAGCTCAAGATTTGGTAGCTGCTCAGCAATTATCAATGTTGAGTGGAATGGGAAATTTGCCTTCTGTATCCGGAGCAGGCTTACCATCAGTACCTTTCGATATTAACAAAATCCACAAAGACATTCTATCAGCACAAATTCGCGAGCAAACCGAGCAGCAGTTGCTACATTCCACTGATTCTAGCACTTCAACAACATCCGTCACAACTGCTACACCTACAACTGCGGTGACTACGAAGAGTACAGAAGAGAGCGACACTAACAGCAGTTAGCTTTCTATCTTATCAAATTTTTCTGTCTTTATTTAGTGAATGCTTTTGTAAAAATTCGTTTATAAAGATTTTTAATATTACATAGAATTATTTGAATGCAAATTTGTACACTATGTGTGTTCGCACACTAACTAGTCAGTGCAGTATGGTAAATTCATTTATTAAAATACAAAATATTTTAGTATTTGTTGTCCGTCTGATATTTGTATATTTTATAGTATTTTAGTTTGCAATGTTTTTATTAACTTTATAAAACAAAATTTCTTGTTGTTCTGTTTACATTTCATCATCATGCTTCAATATCTTAAATCCTGATACTTTTTCAAACCCCAAATCGTTTTTTCATCAAATTTTTTAATTTATTGTAATTTACTTTTTGCAATGCATTACACAAATTCTGTACTCAAGTAAAAAGGCGTCGATGCCCACTTAGTTCATGGAAATATGTTGCATCATAATACGTTTTCTTCGATTTAGTAAATTTATTTGATGTTTTGAATTTTAAATTTTGTGCCTTTTGGTTGTTTTGGGAGGCCTTCAATTTGAAAAAAATGCTATTTATAGATGTTTTATTGTATTTTTCAAAAATCTTCAATTCAAATTTGTTAGTTTTGGGATAGGATATAGGGCATTCATTCCTATTGAATTGTTAGACTTGGAAAAGAAAATTCAAGAATAAAGTATACTGTCATAGTATTGTTGTTGTAAGATAATGGCAAACATTAAACAAGTTACTTGCATTTATTAAGCATTGGACTTTTCCTGACCTATTAAAATTGGCAAATATTATTACCTCTTTATGTTAAAGTGATGACCCAAAGGATTGTTTGAACTATATAACAATATCTGTTACATCGCCAATCAGTACGATTTCGAACGACTATTTTTTAATAAAATTTACGAAACGTGATATGTACTCTCAAAATCAATATGGTTTTCGTAAGCATATTTCTACCAAACCTGCTTGGTTAACAGCTACTGAAAATGAGAGAAATAGCATAAATAATGAATTTTCAGCAGTTACACGTTTACATTTATCAAAAGCTTTTGACTCTATCGATCACCACATTTTAATTGAAGAATTTAAATTCTGGGCTTCAGACAAAAGTGCAGACCTAGTAAGCAGCTATCTCCATAATCGTAAACAAAGAGTGAAACTGAATCTAATTCTCTCTGAGAATTTTTATTAAAAATGGATGGAGTTAGATTTGTCTTTATTCTAAAAGAATTTATGGAAAATTGCAAATCTGAATGTAGTTATCTTCGATGTTAAAAACTCGTAATCGAAGTAATTAGGGCTTTAGAAATACGCGAATTTGCTATTTGACTCAAAATTAGAACAAAATAAAATAGAATTTATTAGGTCTAGTATGTTCGCCTAAATCACAGGAAACAAATTTTAGTCAAAGGAAATTGAACAAACAATGCTTCGCTTTTTTGAACCGAATAAGCGTGAGGAATTATGTGAGTTCAGAAAAATTGTAAAATTCTGTCCCATCGTTCAATTTTTAAAAATTCAAGATGCGCAAAATTTGGCTTTTGATTTCATAAAAAGCCTTTAGAGATCTATTGTTCCATGAGTTTTTATAAACAGTTTACATACGATTTTGGTATGCCCTGAATGGCTCTACGATTATTAAATTTTCAATTAGAGCAAAAATGAATAGATAAAAAGTCACCTTATTACAAAACAAATCTTTATTAAAACTTAAAATTGATAAAATTTCCATCAATTTTAGTTATGGCCTCCTCGCTGAATACTATTTTGTATATTGCAAAAAAAATATGAAGCATATCAACTTACTCGTGTTTACCTATTTCTCTCGTCTAAATAAGCCTTTAATATTGTAATTGGTTGTCTTCATCGAAAACAATTAAATATGGAAGTATTGAATTTTTGAATTTCTATAGTTAATAGATGAAAATGCCGATGTTAGAATCAGTTGCTTTTAAGCTCAGTAATGATCAAGAAGAGGAAATTACGAATATATTAATGTCATTGTCCTTGGGTATTTCATAAAAGTATGAATATTTTCAGTAAAAACAAATTGGACTGTAATAGTAATATTTCAAGAATAAAGAATTTATTTTTTGCCTTAACGATACAAGTAAGGAATTATGTTCTGCTATAGTAGAATTATGGGTCGTTTTTAAGGAGTTTAATTAAACTTAATAAAAACATGCAGAAATATTTCGACTTACAAAGTCATCGGCAGTTTCTTTACAAATAATTCCCTCTAAATTTACTAGATTTTACAATAATTATAATTGTCAAAATTTTAAAAAGTAGTGAGTTTAATTTATAAAGTCTTCTTTTGTGTTCAAACTTTGTTGCAAAATCAAGTTATTTAAAAAATATTCAAAGTATTTTTATAAAATTCTTGCAAAAGCAAAGCAGTAATTATACGTATATATATATATATATATATATATATATATTTATATATATAATCTCAAAATACCGCAAACAAGAATATTACACAAATTTTCCATAGCAAAACCAGTTTATTACTCAAAATATGCGAGTTTAGTAAAAATGTTCAAATATACATGTATAAAAATCCTCGGCTATGGAAGCAAATTTTTACACAATTCTGTCTTATAATAAGCGCTAGTGTGTATGCATCAACATGTACATGTTAAATTAAGCTATTAGAAAATTGCATTTACATCAAGTACATGCTAGTAAATGGCGAGTTTTAATTGTATTTGATTAAATTTTTATTTTCATGCAAATTAAGTTCTAAATTGACATAAATTAGTGGGTATTCATATGATGTACAAAAGCTACAAATGTTAATTAAAGCCTCAAAAAAATTTTAACAGTAACTTTTGTTACTAGGAATAATGACAATGATATTCTGTGAATTTGAACATCATTACATAAAGATGTGTTCAAAATGTAGGAAATATGGACATAAATTTACTTCCCAGAGTTATAAGTATCTGATATATTTATATTTTATGTGTTAATATATGCAAACCAAGATTAAGAATATGTAGTAAATGTCTCTTTTTTTATTCATGTCATATTTGGTTTTCTTTTCAGAAAATATCTAAAAAATATGAGATCGTAAAGATGTATCATATTGAATGAAAATTTAATAGGCAGTTTCAATTTTTGTTCAGGTAGAGTTGAATTACACATTTTGTGCAGGTGATGCTTGTTTTGGCGTCATGACAATGTCTGCGTCTACCCTATTCTCGCTAAGTTTTGGCAAGTGTGCAACTTGATCTTTCTGTACAGCGCAATTTTTAATGAAAGAACAGAATTTCTTATATTTAATTGTTCCTACTGCAGTTGCTGTAGAGAATACCTACCTAAACATATTAGAGTAACCTTTTATCTTTTTACATTTTATGAATCCTCCTGATAATTCCACTCGGAATTTTCTAAGAAAACAATCCTTTTCTAATTGTCTTAATAGTATCCAAGTATTTATAATGCATGCAAATTGAACTAATGTTCATGCTAATTGAACAATTGAACGAATGTTCAAGCAAATTGAATTTTTAACTAACTGGTATTCTATTTATATATAGTAATACATCAATAGGAATAGCAGCTTCATTGAGTGTCTTTTTATGTAATAAACAAAATAGTAACAAAAGAATAACGAAATAGTAATAATACATTAACAAAATAGTAACATAAAAAGCAAATTGCAATATTCCAAATCCTGAAGCTCATTGCAGGGTACATATTGTATTTTAACATAGTTGAAATTGCCAATGATTGTTTTAAAATATTTAGTCTTACCTGATGGCATTATTAAAATTTCAGGTTGACATAGTTGCAATTGCTATTTCACATTCCGTCTTGAATGTATTCCAAAACAAATCAATCGGAGATAATGGAGCAGAGTAAGGTGATTTGATTTAATTCAGTGTCATTGAAACGATCTTCAAGCTGACTGTGGCATGGTGCGTTATCTAAAATAATAGCCACATACTGAGGTAAAGTTGATGAAGATGAGATATTTCCCGAAAAAACACTCAAAACACGCATCCTTGTTGAAAGAACCTCATTTCCTCTCGAAGTATGCAACTCCATGATTGGATGAATACATAGTGTAACAACAGTAACAACAAGAATGAATAGTTGGCTGCAAAAAAAATGAGACTAGAAAAAAAGCATATTACTTTGGAACTACTGAACGTAACAACTCAAGAAAGGTACGATTTTAAAGATAAATTAAAGGACTATAAGTAAAAAGCATCAAAGTCTAATTTGTTTTCCTCCTGTAGAAATAACTTCATTCAAACGAACTGAAACTGATTTCATTAAATTGGACTTCATTTCAGATGTCAAAATGTGTTGACTTTCTTGGATTTTTTTTTAAATCGGATAATTTTTCGGATTTTTCTTCTCAACGTCATTTTTCAATATCTGCCACAGGAGTAGTTAAAGAGACTTCCGTTTTGTTACACTTTTTTCTGATTGGTCGAGAGGTGGGTTCCATTTCGTTACACTTTTTTCTGATT
>CABFPE010000600.1:33034-44325 GCA_900660155.1 Hofstenia miamia
CAAGTCTGTTACATGCTATTTAAATATCAGCTTAGATCTAAAACAACTACTGAGTCCTTTTATTTGGCTAGATAATACATTGTGAGACATATCGGGGAAGCACCACACAAGCAAGTTTCTGAACCTTTACCTATGGACATCGCTTTGGCGTGATGCCGTGGAATTGGCAATCTTGGATGTTTGTTTCTTCCGTTGGGAGATCTAAACAGTTACTAGTTACGAAGATAAATTACAAATGTTCTTTTCTTACCCATTAGTTCTGTTAGAACCACTGCTGCTCTTGTAAATATTCACCTAAGCGACCTTCTGCTTTGACATTAAGTGCTCTGGCTTAGTTCTCTCTGGATCCAACCCAGTGATTCTACAGTAATTTCGGTCAGGATTAAAAAAATTAGGAACAGTGTCATTATGCAACCAAGTTTTAGTAAATAGGAATATTGCATTTTGGCCTATCTTATTTATTTATATAAGAAATTCATTTGTTTGAATGGAGATTTCTAGCTTCAGATAAATAAATTTATAGTTATTATAATAATTTAATACTTTATGTTATATTTGCGATTCTTCTAGAATTAGTTCTGGTGTAAGTTTAATATCTCATGAGGGAAGTAATCTTGGATTCTTCGAGAGATTTTTTCTCAGCCTCCTTGGAATGTCTACGAAATTTAAACGACATTAAGTCCCAGTTCTTGAGTAAAAATTACAATAGTGTGAAAACAGAATAGTGTGTATTATCACGCTTGCTTTACATTAACAGTTCCAATTTGTTTTGCGATTGACCATAGATTAGGGCAGAAAACGGTTTGGGACAATTCTTTAAGTACTGACGTGGTTGATGATTGTTTGTTATCGAAAGACATTAGGCATTTATCTATTTTTTTAATTGTTTAGATTTCATTATAAAAACATTGACTTTTTAGTACTATTCATATATTCATTATATACTTTCCAAACGCAAAAAACCTGTAGAAATAGTAAAATTTTGTATAATTCGATAAGATTTTAACAAATTTAGTTTGCGTTAAGGACAATTAAAACGCAATAGAACTTTTCTGAACCACTTACAACTTTCCATAATTTTGCTGTACATAGCTTAAACCTGTGTAGCACAGCGTCCACTGGATAAGGATTTGAACTGAGTGGAATCACTGGATATTCTTCCAGCTTTGATGCTCTGATAACTTTGTATTTGTGGCAAATGATTCCTTCTATAGATCAACGCACTATGCCTTTAACAGTTGACGCATAAGAACCCAATTTCAGTGATCTACTGAACCATATGCTTCTTGTTATTGTTGAAAAGGTAGGCAACAGATTGAGAGAATAGAGGTGATGGAATATTTATATATATTTATCCACTGTCCAGTTCTTAATTTGGCAGATGATTGTTCGACGTTTTATTCTTAGTACAAGGGATGAAATTACCAACTTTCGGCTTTGCCATTCTGGGACATCATAATACCAAAGCATTCCAAGATGGATGCACCATAGAAGATAGTTCTTCTGATGAAGATCTTCTTCATTAGATGCAATCACTTAAATGTATTACCAAGATCAACTTGATTCCAAAAGTGAATCAGTGGAGCACTAATTGTTCATAATTTTATTAGCAGTTTGAGCTGTCCTAAGCTCTTGTGTACACTAGCTTTTTCTGAACAAACAGCAGAACGTGCAAATTTGTTATTATTAAGCAATTTAATTGCAATGGCATAAATCTAAAAGCAAGATCAAGGCCGTGATAATTTTCTTACACGAGGCGGAGAGTCTTATTTTAATTGTCCTAGGTCCCCGAAAAGCGTTCAACTGGTCTGATTTCACAAGTGTAATGTGTCATTATTCGGAATCATTTCGTGATTTTTCAAACAATAATGTAGTAGTGTAAAATGAAGGAAACCAAATTGTCTTTTTAGCTAGCATTCTTGGGTGAAAATATCCTGTCTCTTAACTACTCCTTAAGTAGTCCAGTCTAATTTTGAGTTTATATTTCAAACGTATATCAATAAAATGAATATAAAAGCCATTAGATTTTAGACCGTTTCAACACACTACTTACTATGGACAAATTTAACCGAATATGATTTTACTCTTGCTGAAAATATTATTAAAGGTGTGAATCCATATATGAAAAAATTTCCGACATGATGTTAAATATCACCTAATTATGAATTGAATAATTCTTGAATGCTCTTTGAAAAATGCGCACATTGCTCAATATTTTGCTTTAATAAATTAAAGGATTTTTTGTGTGATACAAAGGTCTGAAGCCTCACCCCCTTTTTGGTCTGCTAATGCATACTCTATATCAAAAATTTATCTCACTATTTAATTATTTGGTAAACTTTATGGAATATTAAAATACTTTATAATTTCATTAATGGAATAATTTGGTGTTTAGCTTTTTGCAGTGTCATAGTTGGCCAACTATTCTATGTGCCTTGGGTTTTTCAGTCAATGCAAAATAGCACAGGGTCATTACAAACCTATTACTATGCTTTGCAATGGACTGGGGAATTAGTTCAATTATCATTATCCATTCCAATTTCTTTATGCATAATCTTTTTTGCTGAAAGTGCTGTTAATGTTCTCCAAAGAAAGAATAATGAGTTGAAATCTGCATTCTTGGAAAACAACTATAATGAGATTGAAGCCATTCTTACAAGATACAGAGAGTTTTTGCCTCATTTAGCTGCCTTTCAAAATTATTTTTGTAGATATATCAATATAACTTGCAGTTTGACGTTTTTTAAAGTATTGTTAACAATAATTTATGGGTTTTCAATTGCAAGTCAAGATGTAATTAACGAATCTCATCTAACAAAGTTTTTCCATTTAATTGGTCTCTATGGCAGACTATTCTTCCTTTACAGCTTTTATTTCCGCAAACTTGTAATTATTCCCATTGAAAATGTTTTGAAAATGGTGAGTATTAAGAACTTCATTGTGGAATCTTTGACTCCAGCGGAATTACCTGGCATCAAAACAGTTCATTCTAAAGATTATGCAATGCTTCAAAAGAGTATCAATAGAACACTATTGACATGCTATCAAGTATATCTTGACAAGCCATTCATGCTTGGCTTAAATGAAAAGGAATACCTAAAAGCGTTTACAATCGTAGGAAAGTCTTTAGCTGGGTTTCTTGTTGCTTTTGTTATTGAAGGTATTTGGAGTTATGGGAGGTGAAAGATTCATCTTCTATTATTTTTCTATATCCTAACGATGTAACATTCAAGGGTTCTATCCTAGAATTTCTGCATTTATACGAAATACAATATTATGTAAAATTAAACAATACATGTTTTTTTCTGTATTTTTACTTGAATAATAACAATAATCTCATTAATTAATAAACATTTAAATAAACTAATTAAATAACAAATTTAGATTGTAAACCTTTCTAAAAATTATTTGAATTAAATTGGGTGAAATTATTGAATTTTTTAAATACATTTACTCTACTGGGCAATTTTCAATTTTCTTCGAAAATTGCTCTGAGGTCCCTAACGAAGCAGAAACAATGTAAATTCTCCCTCCCACATTTGCTTATATTAATAAATAAGCAAGGGTGATAAACTTATGGTGAGCTAAGCTTTCAATACTAAGCCATCATAGCTGTACGGGCATGGTATTTCGGGCATAAGTTTCGCCCGGAAGGGGTTTGCAGGTGCCTGGCCTTTCAGGACAAGCTTCATCCGCACCATCCGAATTAAAATGCATTAGTAATTATGGCCTAATCCGACAAATAACAAAATTTGTTTTATTTAATATGCAAAGCCAAAATTCAATTTTAGTTTATAAGAATAACTAATAAGGTTTGGTTATTGTCATCTAGAACAGTGAACCTTCTTTTACTGTGATGGTGAGATTAGCACCTCAACTAATAAAGTAGAGATAGTACCACGATATTTAAATAATTGCTTTTATACTACACATTAATTAGCAACATTATTTTCTATTAAGAAAATCTAATAAGCATATAGAATTTTAATTCAATTTTTTCTAATCCTCAAAAGCCAAAAGGGAGGGGGTAGTCACGGGATTCCAAGGACGCAAATTGAAGAAGGTAATTTATCCTTTTGCTAACATTTTTCCACTGAATTTCTGCAATATTTTTCTGCTCTTGTCTTAGCCTAGGAAACTAAGGCAGATATCCACACCTTCTGAAACATTTTTATTGATGAACGAAGATAAGTATAGTAAACGTCTTTATAAAACTTATCTGAGAAATGGAAGGCGGCAAGATTTTCTCAATTTTTATAAGATTTTATCTGACTTTTAACTGTAGTTGAGGGTTTATGCCTTTTCCATTTCGGTCTATGACTTTTATTGGACCTGTCTGTAAGCCTCTCAAGAATATATGATTAACAAATGCACGGGGGTGATTCATCATGACATAATGTGAATCAACGTGGTTCATGACCCATGAGTCGTTAAACTCATGGGTCAAATGGGTAACTTTTCTGTGGGTCAGTTGGGTAGTAGGTCACTCCTGATTTGGATCATAATTAAGGACAGCAGTTATACCTCTCCTGCCTGCAGTTATAATTTTCGTTTTTGTATTTTCTAGCAAAAAGGCAATGAAAATTAATTGTTGGTGTGGTGTTGGTAGCAGACTTCCTCTAACCATGTCAAGGTGCCACAACATTGACATGGGACTATTAAAATATTTAACATCATATCTTTCGACTCTCACATATCTTGCCTACATAAAGTGGAAATTACATCAATTATTTTGAGATAAGCATGTGTAAACAAACTATTAATTACTTCATACAACATTTCATGTCTTGAATTGAATTTTGATCTACACGGCCCATTAGGCGAAATTTATAGGCAACCTCAAAGCAATCTGGAACTTCCTTATTGTCTCGCTATATAAAAGAAAATGAGTTATGAGTACTATATTATATGGAGGCGTCATGAATAACTAAGGCCATTACATATTTTGTTTTCACACGTGTTGTATTTTATGTTGCATTGTTTTGAGATTATTAATACAATTTCCCGCGAGAGTTTAATAATAATTGTTCTATTAAAACTGAAGTAAAAAGATAAAATATAATGTAGCATAATCTCGGGGATATACATAACACATTTGTATTATTAATGGTCATTATGAAAGGTTTTTCGGTGCTATTTATTATGTGTTAATCCGTGTCATTTATGCTTAATTTGAATTATTTGATGCTTGATCGTCCGTCTAGCACTTTTTGTTCGCTGTAATTATTTATCATTGTCGTAAGTATTATATCTGATACTGTCAGAAGTTAATTTAAGTTTTCATTTCCCAATGCACAGTCACATTATTTTTACCTAAAGATTTCTCTAACCACTGATTTGATTAACCTTTTCGATATAAATTATTTTTCTAAATTGCCCTTTACTTTTTCAGATATCTTAATACATATTTTTTATTTTTAATTGTTATTTATGATTCATATTGTAACTAATCATAGGGCATTGCTTCGGGTACAGCAATGCTATTGGTAACCCTAACTGACTACCAATACCCAATCTGTACTCAAGGGAGGAAGTAGGAATTAGGGGAGTAAAGTATTATTTGCATGTATGATAACAAGCCAATGTGGCCTTTTAACTTTCATTGAGCTGAGCATATGTACTAGGTCTTTGCTTAGTTCTGCGTCAGCTGGCAGCCATCCAAAAATCAGAAGAATTACCACAATATTTCTTCTCTGGGTTGTTATTGGAGTGCACAATTGGTTCCACGTTATCTAGCTAATTTGCAGATAAGAAGCAAATTACAATTTATTTCTCTCTTATGTTGTTTTGGTAGAATGTTCCACTGTGAAATGAAGATTCTGAAGTAGTGAACATTCTACATGGTGGCTCTGACCTTAGAAAAATTCACGTGGGAGTAATTGACAGAAACCTTTATCTAAAATGAAATGTATCCGACGTTGCCAAATTTGGACTTTTAACACCAAAATTTTCAAATCTTTTACCAATAAATCCTCAATTAGAAAAAACTGAAAAGTTAGTACAATGACAAGTATTTTTTACTACAATTAATCTACAGAATCTGTTTGGGGGGGGGCAGTTGTTATAATTTTTAGTTTGGTATCTAATATTTTGTTGTACATAAAATGCCTTTTCGAATGAAAAAAATTGACAAATTTCCCAGTTGTTCGATTGAAAATCGCTCATTCCCTTTCCCTTCGATCATTAGCAAAAACTTCAAAGAAACAATTTACAGAAATTATTCTTAATCAATAAGAATAAATTAATATCTTGATGATGGAAAATTCTTCATTACAAAATCAAATCACTGATCTTAGAGTTGATAATTGTGCTCTAAAAAATCAAGTTATTGATTTCAAGAATGATAATTGTGCTTTGAAAAAACGAAATTGTTGCTCTTCATGATAAAATGACAAAATTAATGATTACTGTCGATAAGTTAATGAAGGATAAAACCATGATGAATACTTCCCCAATCATCAAATGTGAGACATGAAACCATACTGGACTGGATCCAATTGCAGATAATACTGACATTGTTGTTGATAATCAAGATCCAACAATAACTGTCGCATCATTACAACAAAGTGTGCATAGTAATGGTGATATAATTCAAGAATTACGTGAAGAAATGAAGCTTATGATTCAAAAAGTGGAAATTAAATTATCTAATGAAATCAACGATTTCTTTAATGATAAGGAACATTTAAAGAACTCATGTGTCCAAAAGATAAAGGTATACTACGTTTTACTGAATCAATTTTACCTGAAAGAACAACACATGAAGTTCCAAATAATATTTTGAAACCTAAGAAATTCAATGGTAAAATTGATATTTCAACTCCTACATTTAAAGAATGGTTATTTAATTTCAAAGATAACATGAAACAAATGAAACTGAATAAATTCACTGGATAATGCAACATCGTTATATTTAATAGGAAGAGCACAAATTTTATTTGACTCTTAACAAAACTGTTAGAAAAGATTATGAATTATTAATTGGAAATTGTCTGAATTATTTTAATTCAAGAACTACGCAAAAACAATACTTAACTATGTTATATTCATTATGATATTCAATAAAAGAAGATATTGGAGAATATATTATACAAGTTTAATGTTTACTAAAACTTAGTAGTGATAATGAAACTTTTTTGACAACCGATTTCGTATTATGCGAGGTTTACCTCCTCTTACTCGATCATGTTTAGAAGTGAAATGTGATATGGATGATACTTTAGATGCAATTATCAATAACGTTTAATTGACAATTGGAAATTCATTTAAAATAAATCGAGAAGCACAACCATTTCCTGTAAAACAGAAAATTGCAGCAACATCGGAGTCTACTACAACTGCAAAAGCTACAAATTCCAAAACACCAGCTACTGAAACTTTATTAAAATCTAAAGACAGTAACAATAGTTAAATTCATTGTTATCACTGTGGTGAAAAAGGACCCATTCTTAGTAATTGTACTAAATCTATGTATATCATTAATGATAACAAAGGATTTTATACTGACGAAGAAGAATATGTTACTGAAATTGACGATGATTTGGAAGTTGATTCCGAATCTTTAAACTAAAACGAGTGCGGCCTCTACACCGTGCAAGAGAAATATTATTTTCTACTACAATGACAGATTGAAAGTCCATTCCAATAGTTATTATTGGCGTTAGAATAATTCAAGCCATTATTGATACTGGAGCTGCAGATTCTGTTATTTGTGATACCTGTGCAAATATCATTGGAATAACTAGAGATTACTTACACAATAAAAATGTCCGATTGATATCAGAAAGTGGTGACTACCTAAATACAAAAGGTTATTTAAGAGATATTAATATGTCTATTAAATGTCAACAATTTGAACATGACTTAATCGTTATTGATACTACAAATTTTCAATTAACTTATCAAATTATTCTTGGAAGAGATTTCTTAGAGGAAAACCATTGCATCATCAACTTCGAATATAACACAATCACAATCAATAATGAACCTTCAATTCATAAAGATTTATACACTAAAAACAATGAAATAAAACAGTTTTTTATTACTGAAAAAACCTATATCAATTGTTTTTATTGGAAATTAGTTAAAGCAAAATCTAAAGATAATTTATAAGGGGATTTTATGATTTACAATATTTCTGGTTATAATTCAAAGAAATTGATACATTTATCAACCATAGTTATTTTTGAAATAGTGCAATAATAACAGCTTTGTTAAATTAAAGTGAAAATCCTATCACATTTAAAGCCAATTAGTTAATAATATACGCATTGCCTATTATATGTACAGATATTGTCAAAAGAAGAAATTGTTTATTAGTTCAAGATGACAAAGCTAGAATAAACAATGACATCAAGATACCTGAAATTTCTAAAAACACGCATTCTCATTTGAATGATAACGAAAGAAAAATCTTGAAGAATATATTAATTCAGTCCAAAAATGTTTTTAAGTTTGTCACAATAAGTGTAGGAAAAGCTGTCGTTGAGTACCATTAAAACTACATCTGAAATCCTATCAGTCAACAAGTACGCCGTATTCTTGAACAATATTAAGAGGAATATTTACGAAAAATTACAGAATTGCTTAATAATAGGATCATACATAAAAGTAATAGCCCATATGCATTTCCTACATTATTTGTTATGCAAAAAGGTAAATCTAGACTTTGCATTGATTTTCGCAAATAAAATGACATTACAGTCAAAGATACTTATCTGTAACCAAGGATTGATGATATTTTATATCAAGCAACTAAATTTAAATTGATTTCTACTTCGATCTTTGCAAAGCCTATTTGCAAGTGCCAATGTATCCGCCAGACATCAAAAAGACTCCTTATGGATTATAGTGAAGATACGTGACTAAAGTATTTATGAATGGAAATAATTGTTTAGAAGATGGCATTTCAGCTTATATAGATGATATTTTAGTATCAAGTTTTACATTCAAGGAACATACTGAAAAACTAGAATATGTTTTAAAAATTTTAAAAGAAAATCGGCGGTTTAAAAATTAACGGCAATAAATGTAATTTAGTTCAAAATTCTACAATCTTTCTTGGCAGAAAACTTACGCATGGTAAAATAACTATTAAGGATGATACTAAATCATTAATCAAATCTATCGAATGTCCCAAAAATCGTAAAGATATTCAATGATTGTTAGGATTTCTGAATTAATATCAGACATTTATACCAGATATTGCAAAGAAAACAGTAAACATGTCTAATTTATTACGATTTGGCAACATCAAGAAGAATTCGAATCATTAAAAACTGAGTTGAAAAAACTTCCATCATTAAATTGTCCTGCTTACACAAAACCATTCATCCTTGACTGTGATGCTAGTAGTGTAACAATTTGTGGATGTCTTAGTCAAGTAATTGACAATAAAGAGCAACCGATTCAATTTGTCAGCAAAAACCTCAAGAAATCCGAATGAAATTATAACAGTACGAAACTTCAATTGTTAGCACTAGTAGAATCTCTTAAAAAATTTAGATATTTTTTAATAGGCGAAAAGAATTTTACTGTTCATCCGGATAACAGTGGTCTTTCATGGTTTTTAAAAATTATTGTTACTAGATGAAATGAATTGTTAAATGATTTTAATTTTACAATTGAATATAGAAAAGGTGGCCTTCATGCGAACGCAGATCTTCTTACTATGCTTTACTTCAATACCAACGTGATCTACAAAACCAATCAGGAGAAAAAGTACAATTTTCTTTTATTCCTACAACACAATACGCTAATTTACCCAAAATTAATGTTAATCGTCAAGGACAAGCTCAATTATCTATTGAAATAAAAGACGAAATAAGCGAAGAAGAAATTGCTGAAAAGCAAAGAACTAATACCTTATTAAAGCAAATTATTAATAAGTTAAATAGCCTGAAACCGAACTAGATTCATAAGCTATTCATTTATGGTATAGATATCATTGGGCTATTACTGATAACAATTTTTTATATGCCAAATCCAGAAACAATAAAATTGCCATTCCTGATTATTTTAAACGAGATCTGGTAAGAAAAATTCACGAAAACGGACACTTAGACATTTTTCAAACTACAAAAGATTAATGCTATTTATCCCAAATGAGATCTTTCATACTGATATCATACAGTTATCTAAAGACATTGCTAACTATCAATGTATAGGGTGCAGTGGAAAGTTTTGTCTGATTTATATATAGCTATTTATAGCTATTGACAAATCACTATTTATATTTATATTGACAAATCAAGTTATATAAAAATTGATGTTAATGAAAACTGACTCGTGCTTATAGAATAGATGTTGATAAAAAATCGTTACGAATTATAATGTATTATTGCTGGTTAAGAAAACTAAATGGTGCAAAAATGGTACAAGAAATTAATCAAGCATTTAATGAAGCTGTGGTGGATGGAAGAATAACTAACGAAACAGTTGTGAATGAGAGAACATGTCAAAGATGGATAAGGAAGTTCAATGACATGATTTTGATATTGCGGATTCAGAAGGATCAGGAAGACCAAGTGTAGATATTGTTGAAGAAATTAAAGCTTATTTACAAGAATTTCCACAGCATATGAAGAAAATGGGCATGAAATATGTTTGTTGTAAATAGGCCTATTGTTAGAAATATTATTTTGTTAATTGAAATATAATTGTTGTCTTATAAACAGTGCTGTCATTTACGCTTTTCAAATCCGACAAAACTTTCCACTGCAACCTATATTATAGTTATGGTAGATAATTTCAAAAAATATTCAAAAAATTATTCCTACTGACTTGATAACCGCACAGAAGGTTGCAGTTATTATTATGCACGATTCATTAATAACTGATCAAGGTGTTCAATTTGAAAGTTCTCTGTTTAAAGAAATGATGATGCATATGGAAATTTTACATGAACACACTACAACATACCATCCACAAACTAATGGTAGGGCAGAAAGAAACAAAACGTTATAAAAATTAATTCACGCACTTACTCCTCATATTGGTGGTAAACAATGGCGCAAAGTAATTAAAAAAGTAGAATATTTTTATAATACGTCAGTGCATAGCACTACAGGTGTTTCTCCATTTAAAGCTATCCCTAGTTTGAAAACTTGGATAATCTTGGAAAGTTCTTGAATAAATCTATATTCTTGGATTTCTTGTAAAGATCTTCCAAGTTTCTTAAAAGAACTTAATAAGAAATATATTCTTGGATTTCTTGTAAAGATCTTGAAAGTTTCTTAAAAAAAACTTGATAAAAAATTTATTCTTGGATTTCTTTTAAAGTTCTTGAATAT
>CABFPE010000600.1:57762-68191 GCA_900660155.1 Hofstenia miamia
AACTAACACCATTGAAGTTGTGAGTACTCCCAAAATCTGACTCAAGGGCATTGGGATGAAAGCAGAAGAAGAATGTACATACAGAACACCTGAAATAAACAAAGTGGACTACCAACATCTAGAAGAATGGGAGATTACACAACAAAGGACACTGTTAGAAAAACACAAACGTATATTCAACTATGGAGAAATAAGCATAGGACAGGCAGTAGGCAAAAAACATAAAATTGTCACAACAACAGACAAACTGATCAACTACCAGTTAGAAGGGTACCTGAGCACCTGAAAGACAAATACAATCACATACTGGAGGAGTTAATTGACAACAAAATCATTCGGCCAAGTGAGAGCCCATATGCAGCACCAAACAGGGAAACAAGTATCATTTATGCATTGATTTTCATAAACTGAACAAAGTGGCAAAAAAGGACTCATACCCCTTACTGTGAATAGAGGACATGCTCTACAAAGCCAGTAAACACAAATACTTCACAACATTGGATTTATGTAAGGCCTACTGACAAGCAAAGATGGAAGAGAGCGACATTGAGAAGACAGCATTTATAACCCCATATGGGCTATATGAATGGATATATATGGCATTTGGACTCTGTAATGCACCAGCAACTTTTCAGAGATATATAACAAAGGTATTAAAAAATAAGACACACAGAATGGAGGAAGGGGTCGACGCCTATATAGATGATATCATAGTCACAAGCAACACAGTCCAAGAACATCTGGAGAAATTGGAAAGAATGCTAACAATCCTAGAAAATGCAGGACTCCGTATCAATGGGAATAAGTGCGACATTCTAAAAGAGAAAATAGTATTCCTTGGAAGAATGATAGATAAGGGAAGAATATGCATGAAGGACAATGCCAGAGAAATGATCTGAAAAATAGAAAAACAAAACAATAAAAAAGACATACAGAGGATTATGGGATTCTTCAACTATTATGGAACTTTTATTACTAACATAGCTAGCAAGACAGTGAAGATGATCAGATTGATGAGAAAATCAGTGCCATTTGTATGGAATTGAGAGGAGCAGGAGGAACTGGACAATATCAAAGAAGAACTGGCGAAACTACCATCCCTCAACACAAGGACTATAATGAACAATTCATATTAGATTGTGATTCGAGCAAAGTAGCAATCAGAGCAATGTTGGGACAAATAAAAATCAGAAAAGAAGTACCCATCCAATTTTTTGGCCGCAACTGAGGGCAAGCAAAGAAAACTATGGCTCTACTAAGGTAGAGATGCTCGCATTGATTGAGAGTATTAAGAAATTTCGACACTTCCTCATCAGTAGAGAATTTAGAATAAGAATGGACAATAGCGGCTTGGCCTGATTAAAAAAGTTCTCTGGGGATAAGTCCAGAATAGTATCCTGGTGGATTGAGTACTTAAACGAGTTCACATTTACAATCAAACACAGGAAAGGCACATTGCATAACAATGCGGATTTCTGGACGTCATTGCCAGAATATCAAAGAGACACAGCAAAACAGATGGAGAGAAGAATAAATTTCAATTCCTACTGCACACTGAGTATGAAGGACTACCAGAGATAAACGTGGACAAAAAAGGCCAAGCAGTACTACCAATACTGATGAGAGAAGAGATATCTGAACAGGAAATAATAGACAAACAAAGAGATGACATAATCCTCGGTGAAATCATAAAGAAGATTGGGGAACCATGGACAACACTATCAAAAATAACAGCAAGTTATTACGAATGTTACAAATGGAAGACTAACAGGAACGGATTACTATATGTCAAAGCTGGCAACAATCAAATTGTGATCCCCACTTACTTTAAGAGAGAACTAATATGTAAAATACATGAGAAAGTTCACTTGGAAATCACACAGACGGAGAAAACATTTAATGCAAGATTCATAACAACAGCAGTAAGGAAGGTAATCAAGGATATCATTAATAAATGCACGACATGCCTCCTCAATAATAAACAACATTTCCTGACACAAAGAGCGCTGTTAGAAAAAATCATTGCGACTCAACCTAATGAAATAGTCCACATAGACCTGGAGATGTTATCAAAGGATGCAGAAGGCTACAAATATCTACTGGTGATGGTAGACAATTTTACAAAATATGCAAGAGTGGTCCTAATGAGGAATACCATGACAGAAACCACAGTAGAACTGGTACTAAAAGAATGGATACTACAACTCAGGCTGATGGAGACAATTATGACGAATAAGGGGCCCCAATTTGAGAGTGGACTTTTTCAAGAAATGGCAAAACTCCTGGAAATTGCAAGTTTCACCATGCAAGGCAATGTTCAGAAGAGAAGTGGCAACCCCACTTTCAATGCAATATACTAACTACAGTGGAAAGTTGGACAATGAATATGTAAAACAATTGAAGAATCAAACCACAGGAATTCACGAAATGATGTGCCACAACATAAAAAATCAGCAGTGAGACAGCAGCATAATTACAATAAAAAAATTTATGGTCACTCACACAATGTAGGAAATAAGGTATACAAGTTCACACTGATCAAACTCACAGACACAAACCAAGTCTGGAAGTTGAAAATGGTATTTTCCGGCCCTCACACTATAACACAAACACTACTGAACAATGAATACATGTTAGACAACAATAGAATGTTACATTTCCACAACCTGAAGAGAGCAACAGTGGAACAAATGACCACATATCATCCGCAGGCCAATGGAGCAGTAGAGCGACTTAATCAAACATTAATCAAGCTAATCAGAGTAGTGACGACAAGGATAGGAGGAAGGAGATGGAGAGAGATTTTTGAAATGATAGAATATTATTATAATACCTTGGTGCATGCAATGACTGGAGTCTCACCATTTAAAGCCATGTTTGGAAGAGAAGCAGCAACCCTGCTCTCAATGCAATACACCAACTACAGTGGAAAGTTGGACAACGCATATGTACAACAACTGAAAAATCAGATAACAGGGATTCACAAAATGATGTGCCACAATATAAAAAAATCAGCAGTGAGACAGCAATGTAATTACAATAAAAAATCTACTGTCATGCACACAAAGTAGGAGATAAAGTATATGCATTCACACCAATTAAACTCACAGACACTAACCAAGTCCGGAAGTTGAAAACAATATGGTCCAGCCCTCACACAATAACACAAACATTACTGAACAATGAATATATGTTAGACAATAATAGACTATTACATTTTCAAAACTTGAAGAGAGCAACAGCAGATACTGAAGAGACGAAGATAGATGAGAACACCAAATTCAAAATATGCCGAATTAACGGCAATGAAATTATATACAACATGTATGATTTAGATAGCCTACATGAAGAAGAATTTGATGACGAATATACAGCAGACATCAGAGATGATGATTCAAGCCGAAGAGTGCTGCCCCAGAGTACAGCAAGAAATAAACCTATATATGACCCTGAAATATGGGATATAAATATACTAACTGCATTTAGGAAACTAGAGGAAAATGATGCATCCCCTAATGAAGAAGAGAGTACGAAAAAACCAGCAACTGGAGAACATCTCAGCCATGAACAGGAGAAGGAGAGTCCGAAGAAGTTCTCAAACCAGATGTTGAATCAAGGGCAGAAGGGACGAGAACAAAGAACCAATGAACAGACGACGTAGAGTGAGAAGGCGTCCTAGTAGTTCCCAAGGCTGATTCAAGGGCAGGGAGATCAACAGACAAGAAGCCTCACCCATCAGGGATTCAAGGGCACATAGAAAACTGGTGCGCAGCACAACTTCCCTCCCAAAGTCCACGACACCAATTCAAGGGCAGTGAGACACAAGGAGTTTCAGGGGAAGGTGTAAGTGGTGGAAGAACTGTGGAGATACAGAAGTGATTCAAGGCTGATGTTATCTCAGTCAGAACCACAACTGGTCAAGTTGTGGTAGAAGTAACTGTGAGCAGATTCAAGGGCAAATCAGTAGAAACTATCAGCACAGATTCACAGCCCATGGACTGTGAACTGAGCACCAGCATATTACCATTAANCAGAAACAACCTTGGAAAGAATGGTATGATCAAAAGAAAGATAAAAGCGGATGTCCAAAATTGATTGGGAAACCTTACATCCCTACTTTATGGCAACATCAAAGATGCATTATAATGCATTCACGAAGCTATCCCTGGAAACAAAGGCGCACATATGGAAAATCGTGAGAACCAAAGGGAAGAATTTAATGATAGTGCTCAATGCAAACAATAGACCCAAAGTGAATGTGCTTATAAGCTATCCTCAGGCAATGAGTGAAACACTGAAGAGGCCATACATGCAAAGCACAGTACATATCGTATTTGATGACAAATTTACAATGGACACAATGCAAGTTATAATGGCATACAAAGATAAAATAGTGGAGATACCAGAAATAAACATTGATGAAGAAAACCTCACAATTATACACATACTAAAACAAAAAGAGTACACAAAGAACTTAGAAAAGAAGATAGATGAAACGTAGAGAATGGTGAGAGTACAAAATGTCAGGACAGTAATTATCACAATATCAATGATCAAAGACACCCCAAGCACCTAAGAGAAATGTGCATGACAGCAGAGAATATCTTCCCATGGAACAGAACGCCAAAAACCACAACAATCTCAGAGCTAATACGTATTGATTTGCAGATAGACTACTGGGCACAAATTTATAGAAGTATGGTAGACACATATATTGCGATTGATCTCTACAAACAAACAAAAACAATCGAACTAATGTCAGATACAGATGGAATAGAAAAAGCCAACACATTATTCATAAAATGTAGCTTAACACAGAGACAAGAGCATCTCCAGCAAATTCAAACAATTTGGAGAAACGTGAAACTGCAACAAAAAGTAGAGGAAGGTTGGCCAGAGATAAAAATCAAAGCACCATCACAAAAATTTCATAAGTCAGTGGAAATGGTATTAACAGAAGTAAATAAAGCCTACGAGCTTAATATGAAAAAAGACTTCAAACAGTTAGTATTTGAAGAAAAGAACGCACCAGAGATACTTATAGAACAACTGCATGGATATTGGCAATCTTTGCAACCGAGGAAATGGAACTGAAGCTCCTGGTCTCACGACATACCTGGCATAAGTTAGTAAAAGCAAAGAAACACGAGATAGTGATAGCCCCGATAAATACGCAGACAAAAAACTGGCTACTAAAAGGTCACACAGGAAAGCTGGAGTCACCAAATAGAGCAGAAACGCCAGTACAGATGATAGAGAATATACTTAGCCGAATGATAATGAATGAAAATCCAATGGGAAAGATGTCAGTGATAAGTATTGCTAACAAAGCAGGGATATGCCCTAGTGAAATCACCATATTCAATGAGCTCATGAAAAAATACATGTGGGGTGCAATATCCAAAACACGGATGAAACAACTGGAGCACCAACCATGGCTGACAACCAAGAAAATTATCAAGCATAAATTAGCGAGCACAGTCGAGATTAGGAAAATGTTAACACAAAAAGAGGTGCAGAAGACCCTCGACAGTGAAATGGAATGCTATGAAAGAGACAGCCCATGGTGCACATTCACAAAAATTATACGAAGTGCAGAAATGATGAAACAAGGGGGCATAACAGAACCAGTCGAACTCTGCAAGATTGTCACAAAATCACAAGCAGAAATGATAGAGGAAGAACAATTGCTAACATCATCAAGATTATTATTATCTCTGAAGACGCAGCAAACAGTTGACAGGATAAATATCAAGAAATGGGCAGACATCAGCCCAGCAAGGACAATAGAGTGGATAGATACTGATCATGAACGGTTCCTAGTTGAAATCAAAGTCACGAGGGAAGCCAAAGATATCAAAAAGAGAAACTTCCAAAATATCAGAGAACAGCAAACAGTGGTGACAATGAAACTTCTGTTCACAGAGGCGTTCACAAGAACAGAATTAGAAGAGCTACTTAAGCCTTATAACCAATTAGCCATAGATGTTGAATGTATTACAGTGAGAATAGACATCAAAGAAGAAATACGACTAAAATTAAGTCAGAGGGGATTAATGCAAGCATTTTGGAACACCATATTGGAAGCCAAGATTTATTACCCCTCCACAATAGGCCTAGCTATGGCACCAACAATGGAAGGCTTGTATCCACATATAGAGAGACAAATAGAAACGAAAGTCCTAATCTGCTCACCACCAGAAACTATAACAATACCAATGGTCCTCCCATGATGGAGACTACCAAAAGAAGTGAAAGTAGTGAAAACATTTCTCCACAAGTACAAATCTTACATAAACACAGAAAGAAAAGCGAAAGCTATGGTAGAACAAGATGATTACAAAGATTGAAAGAGATAATGCTGAGAAATGATAACAGAGAGAGGGGCTACATCAAAGGCACGATAACGCCCAATCAGGTCTACACACAAGGGAGACCCATTAACGTACAGTTGCAAGATCTCAGAAAAGAGATAGAAGAACATAACCCAAGAGCCATAATGCTTTTCTCCAGAGTAAATGATATCGTTTGGACAGATATCTGGGAAAGAAAGTACTGATATTATGACGTCACAAAGAGAGTAGAGATTGTCACAATGATGCGGATCAACAAGAATGATCCTAACAACATAACAGAAGAAGAAGTAAGAGATAACATCAGTTTCTTTTACAAGGACATGGCAAATACCTGAAGTTTAAGAAAAGTATTCATGTTTTTCTATCCAGACAATCAGATAAGAGAAGATCTAGCCCACATGAGCAGGGCTGATGCACAAATGACACTGATGATAGTCATCAAGGGAATACAGCTGTACCACAAGTACTACGAAATATTTTCGCAGAAGATAAATGAATAATGAGAGATTAAGCCAATAGCAGAGGACATTCGGGAGACATGATTCTTCAAATACGCAAATACAGTAACAACGGAAAGAGAAGCGGTCTTTAAGATGACCAAACAAACTGAATTTGAAAAAACCTCATTGACTGATCAACAGGCTGAGTCAATAATTCGAAAGGCGGATGCCTTGGTACATGGAGAACGAGCTGTACTGAAAATAACGCAAGCTGAGGAGGGCATGTAGTATCATCCACATAAAATCTAAAATAAGCTGCAAAACGTAGAACAGAGGAGATTAAAGTCGAAGGAAAATGATTAAAAAATATTGTAATCAAATCAATTAGAATTATTTAAGATTTATTTGTATTATGCAACTAAGAAACAATATGTGTCAAAAAAGAGAAATTCAAATTTGAATCGACAGGTACTTCTTTTGGAAGTACTATAAATAGATTGAAAACCATTTTAAGAGTTTGATAAAGAATTTTATTCGGAATTCTTATTTTGTTTCATATTAATGGTTTGATTATTTAATACAATGTCGAGCTAATCAAGTGGTGTTTAGTAGTGGTCTGGATACATCACAGGGAACGATTCTAGGGTCTCTGTGCCAGATCATGAAAGTGCACATAGGTTAGGTATAGGGGTTTTCTCTTGATTAGCTGACTAGAATTTCATTACTGCATGCATTAAAATAATTAAACATCAACAAATGGTTGGATGACCAAAACCTAGGAATTATATTAATACTATTTTAGATATAAATTTATGACCTATAATCGACTGATAAATGACCGTACATGTAGTAAATTATAAATGTAGGTTAGGAAGTTGTTCAAACTAAATATATTTAATCAAGCCAATATATTTTCAGTAATGGCTACATATAATAATTAACGAACAACTAGTAACAAGTCAGGTTGCAAATAGATATAACACTTTCACAAAATAGTGTTTAAGTCGAGTTTTGCCATGCTTTGAGTATGCACTGAGCTAAAGTAGGGTACACATAAACTGTATCGATTGAGCTGAGACATGGCACTCAACCATTGGATAGAATAGTGGAACTGGATATGGAGATTCACTTTGGGCAGATGCCCATCAGGAGATCATTATACTTTCTGCTTGGCTTCGTCATTTAAATAGTGAATGGTTAATTCTGGGTTACATAAGCTAACAGAAGCAACAAGTCAAGCAGTGTGTAATAAGTAAATCCTTACCTGCAATAACATGACGAATGTTGTACAGCAACAATAGATAAACATTGATAATGCCTGGTAGAGGATGTTACACTAAGCTTGGTGAATATTTATTCCATTTTTTTATTTGGATATTGGTGAAAATGAACTTGCCTTTGTCATGTATATCAGACATTTCAATTTTTATTAATTTATCAATGGTATATTTCATATGCTTTGGTGTATATTTCTATCTTGTTTTTGAAAATGTGCATCTATTTCAAGCAACTATAGTGTCTAAGTTTAGCAAAATGTTTCTCCACTTTGTGTTTGGATATCAATTGAAATGAGTTTTGCTTCTATCAATTATATTCCTTGTTGCATGATTAAACATTGTTAAAAGAAACATGGCTTAAGAACTTCATCACTCTGAGTTGTTGTGTAATGTATGCTTTTACAATTTATACACAATTGCTAAAGAAATTGTTGTTTTCCACCTCTGGCATATTTGTTTTGATCAATATTAACGTGGTTAGAAACATGCTCTAATGCAAATAACAAATCATTTTTCATTTGAAATATTTGGGTTTTCAATCTATGAACTGTTTTCCTTAAAACATGGTGATGCATGTTTAAACATTGTTACAACAAACACACCCTAAATGAAATTTGTCATCAAAAATATCAGTTTGCCTAAATTCTAAAAATCAAAAATTCTCACTTTCATCTGAACAAAATTGTCAAAAAATTAATTTGCTCATTTTAGTTTTGTCAAAAATATTTCGTCACTAGATGGCATCCAAAAGAATCGCTTCATTTCCACATGGCAAATAGTCATGGGTGTCCCAATGTAATGGGGTCTCCCTGTCACCTTACTACTATTGTTGACAGTTTAACAGTTTCACGGTTTTTTCTTCATCTGCTGTTAATTACACACATCAGCATTAATTAGTGTGTGCAATATCTTCTTTTGATTTTTGTCAAAATACTGCAAAGCAAATTAATATCAAATACTGTTTTTTATAATTTTGTACAAATAATCAAATTATAATAACCATGTGTTTACAATTAATTATTATTACAATTGAGTCTTAATTGTTCCCATTCTTCTTCTCATCTTGACCACACATGGGATTATGCCACAATAATTTTCCTTCTAACATCTTGCATTTAGTTTCATTGCTTGGGCCCTACATATATTTCTTTACCCAATATAAGAATTTATCAATATCATTCATGTCAATGCCAAAACCAAATGCTGAGATTGTGATTGGTATAATACCTTTGGGATTAAATTGACAAATTAATCAAGAAATATATTTTTCATATTTGCAAAATATTTTTGCGTCTGTTTTCAATGGTGACGTTTCAATTGGTATATGGTGATATACCACTAACCAATTTTTTGTCTTTGGAGGCATTTGAGCTATTGCTTTTTTGAAATGACATTTTTCACTATTGTCATCTGTAAAACATTTTTCAATCAGTAATCATAAATTTTCTATTTTTGTAAGAAAAATGCTAAAAATCCATGTAGCTGCTTTAGCATTAATTAGAGGGATTTTATCTTTGACAAATAAAATTTTTTCTAAAATCTTTGTGATCTCGTAGACTGTATGACATTTAAAATAATGTTAAACATTTTCCACATATGGAGCATATTGTAGCAATGGTGATTTAATATCAATTTCAGGCCAATTATAATCAAAAGTATCATATCCTTTAAAATTTTGCTAATATTGATTTTAAAGAAAAACAAATTATTCAATATTATGTAGCATTAAAGTAGTTCAGCAGTTTGATCATATAAACATAAATCGATAGCAGCCCTAATATCAACCATTGGACGTGTTAATGGTAGTTTTGTATGAAGTAAAATATCAGTGTAGATTATTTAGTACTATGTAATCTGATAGATGAAAAGCAAAGAAATTTCCAACCCTTTTTTCTAGCATTTCAAATAATGAATGAGTATTGATATCAGATCTAGGAATGTAAATAAATGTCATGGAAACTTGTGACTTTTAGCTGCCATACTAACACGTTCTAATTGTTGATGTAAATCTCAAAGTAATAATGTAACATCCTCCACCTAGCTTGTTACGCCGTGTCTAATCACTGTTAAGGGATGCTTAGTAAACTGCGGGTGAGGTGTTACCCATTTGTTGATCCATCAAACTTCTCTTTCGTATTAACTAGTTATGTTAATTAAGTACTTGAGTATTAACCATCACTGTTTAGGTGACTGGGCAGTATGATGTTTCCTCTTCAGTCGTTCCGTGGGCTCCTGCCCGAAGCCGATCTCCACAACACAGCTCCTCCTCTTCTGCAATGATGGTTGAGTCCACATCACCATCTCAGCTCAACTGGGATTAATTATGTATGCCTTACGTTAGCTCGGTGTGTGCACT
>CABFPE010000600.1:69191-97816 GCA_900660155.1 Hofstenia miamia
TAAATGTGGGAAAGTAAAACTAAAAAGTAAGTAAGTAAATGTGGGAAAGTAAAACTTGTAAAGTAAGTTAATGTGTGAAAGTAATACATGTAAAGTAAGTTAATGTGGGAAAGTAAAACTAAAAAAAAGTAAGTTAATGTGGGAAAGTAAAGTAAAAAATACAAACTAAATTAAATTAGACCACATAAATACCACAAAAACTAGTAAAAGTACATGCATGACGTCAGTACAACACCTCCAGCAATATCCATGGTGTCTCAGGTCAAAGGCCACCCCTCTCGACCAATCAGCAAAAAGTGAGACGAACTTCTGCCCACCTCTCGACCAATCAGAAAAAGTGAGATCTCCTTCACTCAGCTATTACTACTCTGCTCCCATGTCAATTGTTGCCTTCATTAATATTCCATTTATCATTATGGTTATTGTGTTGATATTGTCCAGATTCATCATAATCCTTATGGGTCAAGAGGGGTGACCAATCACAAAAAAGTGACACCTCCTTCTACCCACATCTCGACCAAACAGAAAAAAGTGACACCTTCTTCTTGCAGCCATTACTACTTAGCTAATGATATATAGTAAATCAGTTAACACAGACAACAATGATACAGAAAGAAAGAGTTTGGAGTATGTCATGCATTAAATAATAGGAATATGGTTACACAATCCTAAACTAAGTTGAAATTAGTGTTGGCAAGATTCTACACAGCAACTGTGACAGGCGCCCAACATGTGCAAGAGAGAGAAAACCAAGGAAGAACATATTTGAGTCAAAACAGTTGATTATTTTTGAAATATGGAGAAAGCCTTACAGTAGGAAAACTCTTTTAATGAGAATTGGTGCAAAGAAAAATTGATTCAGTCTACAAGAAATGAAATAAAATAAGAGGGAAATGAACATAGTCACCTAATTTAAGTACATGTAGAAAGGGACCAGTGGAGGAGTACTCAAAGCTGAAAGTAATAATGGTATATTCCAAAAAGAAAATGAGAAGCAAAGCAAAAACCCCCCAATCAAGAAAAACCCTGGAAATGTAAGATGTTATGATGTCTCCTGGAAGCAAACCATCTCTGATGGAATTAGTGCTTCAGCCAGTACAATTAAATTGCAAACTAACAATAGTTCAACTAACAGAGATCATTGAAAATAATAATAAAGAGAGACAAGAGTTAACAAAGTGCATAGAACAGTTAACTCAACAGATGTTTGCAATAGAGGTAGCAAATGCTGAAAAAGAAAAACACATCAATGAAATTTTAGAAGACACAAGTATACAATTAACTGAGCAATGTAACTTGTTTCAAAAACAAATAGAGAAACTAACTGTAGTGAACAAAGAAATTAAAAATCAAAGTGAAAGATTGCAATGATTGATGACTGAGTTGCACAAAGAGAATGCAAATCTTAAGGAAGATAATATGAATAAACAGATAGAAATCAATAACCTAAAAGACGAAATACAGTTAATGATGCTAACTAATGAAGAGATATGAGATTAAAATATAAAGACAATAGAGAACACTATAGTTGAAAAGCCTCAACAACTAGACAATGCAATACCTTATAGAGACACGCCAATGAAAAGGTATAAACAAAGTCAAACTGAATAGGAATTCATTGAAAAATTAGTAGGAGACATAACAAAGCAAGTACAAGAAAATTGTGCAAAGCTAATAGAGAAAAAACCAACATTCAAGAACACAATACTAGCAGAAGATGAAGATAACAACACGTTTGTATGTAAGGCAATACTGCCTAAATTCAGTGGGAGAGTTGATAATTACTCACCAACATTTAATGAATGTCTACAGATTTTCGAGATGAGTATGAAAGAAAGAAAAGTGACACAACAACAAGCAGCAGCAAGATTCCCATTATATCTAAGTGGAGTAGCTTACCAACATTATTTAGTATTGGATGTACAGACAAAAACAAATTACAAAAAATTGATAGGAGAGCACCCACAATACTACAATGATGAGAGTTTCAAAAGTCAATACAGAATGTTGCTAAATGGAACAAGAATTAATAATAGAGATGACTTGAGAAACTACATGTCACAAGTAGAGAGGCTACTAAAACTCAGCTCAAGAGAACAAAACTATTCAAAATACAATTTATTCCGCATATTTCTAAAGGTTTACTGGAGGCAATTTGTCAACAATTCCAGATTAAATGTGATGCAGATGACTCTTTAGATAAAATGATTTGAAAGGGACTGGCAATACAAATAATAATTAAAACAATGCAAGAATTAATGAAAAATCATTGATAGGCAAACTGGTAGTAAACAACATGACACCTATGATTAGTAAATCAATAGGAAAAATACCAAATATGAAATCAGGAGAAGAAATGATAAAAGTAAAACTTAAGGATGGAATGATTAAACAAATAAAACAGAAGGACCTAAAATGCCAGAAGTGCTGCATTAAGGGACGCAATATTGGATATTGCAAAAGACAAATCAACTGGATAGAAGAAGAGGAAGCTTACTTTGATGAGGAGGATCTAATTGAAAATGAAGAAGAGCAAGAAAATATGGAAGAAACTAACTCTGCAGAAATTGATGATTTAAACTAGAGGGAGCAATGTCTCTGATAAAACTAGTGCCTGCATTAATAATCACAGACCTAATGAAAACTAATACAATAACAGTTATGATTAATGGGGTTATGGTCAACACTATGATAGATATGGGAGCAGTTATATTGATAATGACTGATGATTGTGCAGCAAAAAAAGGATTTGAGAGGAAACATTTGAATAATGAGAAAAATAGACTAATAAATGCATCTGGAGACTACATAGATGTGAAAGGGCAAACACAGGATGTACCAATAAGAATAGCAAATACAATGTTCCAGCAGACTTTCACAGTGATCAAAACTGAGAAAAATCAAATGCCATATGAAATAATCTGGGGGAATGATTTTTTGACAAACAACAGGTGCATTATAAACTACAATGATTTGATGATAACATTACAAGAAAAGATTGTAACAATGTACAAAGAAGAAGAAAATGAAACAATAATGTTTGAACTAACACAAAACACAAAAATTTTGCCAAACAATTAGAAAATGTGCAAAATTGAAACAGTGGAAAAAATAAACGTAGAAATAATGATGTATGACCAGGTAGGAATTATTACAAAGAAATTTTCAATTTCATCTAGTCTATGCACAGTAAGAAAAGGGAAAGGAGCCATACTGATACTGAATGCAATGAACGACACCATTAATCTAAAAAAAGAAAAAGTGAAAATTAAAGTGAAGAGAATAAAAACAGAAAAAATAATGGTAGATAAAACTATTTACATAATTGAAAAGGAAGAGGAGCAAAACTATCAAATATGAGAAATTAAGGATAGTGAATATGAAGACCTCAATGAAGAAGAGAAAAGGAATTGGTAAAAGTTTTGAACAAACACAGCAAAATATTTAATTTTGGTGAAATTAGTGTCAGTAAGGCATAGGAGAAACATAAAATAATTATTACAATGGATGAACCAATAAGGTTACCATGCAGAAGGGTACCTGAGAAGTTGAAAGATAATTATAATTCAATACTCAATGAGTTAATCAACAATATAAGACCAAGCAAGAGTCCATATGTGTTGCCCACAGTGTTTGTAAAGCAAGGTAACAAATATAGACTTTGCATAGACTTTTGCAAATTGAATGATGTGACAATGAAGAATGCATATCCACTGTTGAGAATAGACAATATGATATACTAAGCAACAAAAAACAAATATTTCACATGCATTGACCTGTGTAAGGCCTAAATGAATTTAAATTCACAATAGAACACAGGAAAAGAACACTACACAAGAATGCTGACTTCTGGATGGCGTTGCTGGAATACCAAAGGGATGTAGAAAAAATGGAAGGAGAGAAGAAAAAATTTGACTTCATACCGCACAGTGAATATCAAAGATTGCCCAACATTAATGCTGATAAAGAGGGACAAGCCCTAATGCCAATTATAGTCAAAGAAGAAATAACAGAAAAGAAATCATTGAAAAAACAGAATTCGGATATAATATTAAGGGAGATAAAAGACAAATTAAAAGACAAACACAGGAAGTTAGGAAAAGAAGCAAGTAGCTACTTCCAAAGGCATAAACGGAAAATGAATATGAACAGACTACTATATGTAGAAGGCAAGCCACTATGAATAGCAATTCCAAAATATTATAAGAGAGAACTGGTTAGAAAAATCCATGAAAATGGACATATTGGCATAATTCCAACAGAGCAAACATTTAACTCCAGATTTATAACAATAGCAATATGAAAAACAATAGAGGATGTTGTTAATAAATGCACATGTTTGATAAATAACAAGAGTCATTTTCCAAAACAAATGGCACCACTAGAAAAAATCATGGCTACAGCACCAAACCAAATAGTGCATATTGATTTGGAGAAGTTATCACAAGACAATGAAGGGTATCAGTATATTCTAGTCATTGTAGATAATTACACTAAATATGTGAAAATGATCCCATTAGACTCACCAGCTAAAGTAGTGGCAGAAAAAGTAATGAAAGAATGGATATTAAAATTTGGACCTATGGAGGTAATAATATCAGACAAAGGTGTGCAATTTGAATGTAAACTGTTTGAAGAAATGACAAAATGGATGGAAATAATAACAGAGAATCAACTGCATATCACCCACAGAAGAATGGAGCTGTGGAAAGATTAAACAGAACAATGATTAAGTTAATAAGAGTCTTAACATCAAGAATTGGAGGAAGAGATTGGAGAGAAGTGGTAGAGTATTTCTATAATACCTCAGTACATTCCACCATGGGATGAGAAGCAGCAACACTGATATTGATGCAATATAATACATATTCTGAAAAACCAGATAATGAATGTATCATGAAAATCAGAAACCAAATAACAGGAATTCCTGAAGCAATGTGTCATAACACTAAAAGATCTGTGATATGACAACAAAGAAACTTTAATAAGAAAACTTATGGGAAACCACATAAGAAGGGTGATAAGGTTTACACATACACATTATTGAGAACACAAGACATGAACCAAGTAAGAAAATAAAAACACAATGGACAGGGCCATTCACTATCAAGCAGACACAACCAAATATAACATACTCTACCAGGCATTATCACTGTTTATCTATTGTTGCTGTACAACATTCATCGTGTTATTGTGGGTAAGGATTTACTTATTGCACACTGCTTGACTTGTTGCTTCTGTTAGCTTATGTAGCCTAGAATTAACCATTCACTATTTAGGTGACAAAGCTGTGCAGAAAGTGTAACGATCTCCTAATGGGCATTTGCCCAAAGTGAATCTCCATATCCAGTTCTACTATTCCATCTGATAGTTGAGTGCCATGTCTCAGCTCAATCAATACAGTTTATGTGTACCCTACTTTAGCTCAGTGCATACTCAAGGCATGGCACAACTTGACTTAAACTCTATTTTGTGAAAGTGTTATATCTATTCACAACCTGACTTGTTACTAGTTGATTGTTAATTATTACATGTAGCCATTACCAAAAATATACTGGTTTGATTAAATATATTTAGTTTGAACAACTTCCTAACCTACATTTATAATTTACTACATGTACGGTCATTTATCAGTCAATTATAGGTCATAAATTTAGATCTAAAATAGTATTAATATAATTCCTAGGTTTTGGTCATCCAACTGTTTGTTGATGATTAATTATTTTAATACGTGCATTAATGAAATGCTAGTCAGCTAATCAAGAGAAAACCCCTATACCTAACCTATGTGCACTTTCATGATCTTATTGATTAGCTTGACATTGTATTAAATGATCAAACCATTAATATGAAACAAAATAGAAATTCTGAATGAAATTCTTTATCAAACTCTTACAATGGTTTTCAATCTATTTATAGTATTTCCAAAAGAAGTACCTGTAAATTCAAATTTGAACTTCTGCCAAGATGGTGGCTGAAAATAATGAATGTGTCATTTAGTCAAAAAGTATTTTTATCAACAGATACAAATATCTCTTATTTGACACATATTGTTTCTTCATTGCATAATACAAATAAATCTTAAATAATTCTAATTGATTTGATTACAATATTTTTTAATCATTTTCCTTCAACTTTAATCCCCTCTGCTTGACGTTTTGCAGCTTATTTTAGATTTTATGTGGATGATGCTACACACCCTCCTCAGCTTGCATTATTTTCAGCACAGCTTGTTCTCCATGTACCAAGGCATCTGCCTTTCGAATTATCAACTCAGCCTGTTGATTGGCCCACAAAGTTTTCTCA
This sequence comes from Hofstenia miamia, assembly GCA_900660155.1. Lineage (NCBI taxonomy): Eukaryota > Metazoa > Xenacoelomorpha > Acoela > Hofsteniidae > Hofstenia > Hofstenia miamia. The sequence goes on from CABFPE010000600.1 coordinate 75,498, forward strand.
AATTCAGTTTGTTTGGTCATCTTAAGGACTGCTTCTCTTTCCGTTGTTACTGTATTTGCGTATTTCAAGAATCATGTCTCCCAAATGTCCTTCACTATTGGCATAATCTCTTGTAATTCATTTATCTTCTGTGAAAATATGTCGTAGTACTTATGGTACAGCTGTATTCCCTTGATGCCTATCATCAGTGTCATTTGTGCATCAGCCCTGCTCGTGTGGGCTAGGTCTTCTCTTATCTGATTGTCTGGATAGAAAAACATGAATACTTTTCATAAACTTCAGGTATTTGCCATGTCCTTGTAAAAGAAACTGATGTTATCTCTTACTTCTTCTTCTGTTATGTTGTTAGGATCATTCTTGTTGATCTGCATCATTGTGACAATCTCTGCTCTCTTTGTGACGTCATATTATCAGTACTTTCTTTCCCAGATGTCCATCCAAATGATATTGTTTACTCCAGGGAAAAGCATTATGGCTCTTGGGTTATGTTCTTCTATCTCTTTTCTGAGATCTTGCAACTGTATGTTAATGGGTCTTCCTTGTGTGTAGAGCTGATTGGGTGTTATCATGCCTTTGATGTAGACCCTCTCTCTGTTATCATTTCTCAGCATTATCTCTTCAGATCTTTTGTTATCATCTTGCTCTACCATAGCTTTTGCTTTTCTTTCTGTGCTTACATAAGATTTGTACATGTGGAGAAATGTTTTTGCTACTTTCACTTCTTTTGGTAGTCTCCATCATGGGAGGACCATTGGTATTGCGATAGTTTCTGGGGTGTGCAGATTAGGATTTTCATTTCTATTTGTCTCTCTATATGTGGATATGAGCCTTCCATTGTTGGTGCAGTGGCTAGTCCTATCATGGCGAGGTAATTCATTTGGGCTTCTGATATGGTGTTCCAAAATGCTTGCATTAATCCCCTCCAACTTAATTTTAGTCATATTTCTTCTTTGATGTCTATTCTCACTGTAATACATTCAATGTCTATTGCTAATTGGTTATAAGGCTTAAGTAGCTCTTCTAATTCTGTTTTTGTGAATGCCTCCATGAAAATAAGTTTCATCATTTCCACTGTTTGCTATTCTCTGATATTTTGGAAGTTTCTCTCCTTGATATCTTTGATTTCAACTAGGAACCATTCATTGTCAGTATCTATCCACTCTATTGTCCTTGCTGGGCTGATGTCTCCCCTTTTCTCGATATTTATCCTGTTGACTGCTGCATTTTCAGAGATAATAATAATCTTGATGATGTTCGCAATTGTTCTTCCTCTATCATTTCTGCTTGTGATTTTGTGACCATCTCACAGACTTCAACTGGTTCTGTTATGCCCCCTCATTTCATCATTTCTGCACGTTATATAATTTTTGTGAATGTGCACCACAGGCTGTCTCTTTCATAGTGTTCCATTTCATGGTCGAGGGTCTTCTGCATGTCTTTTTGTGTTACCATTTTCCTAATCTCAGCTGTGCTTGGTAATTTCCATTTGATAATTTTCTTGGTTGTCAGCCATGGTTGGTGCTCCAGTTGTTTCATCTGTGTCTTGGAGGTTGCACCTCACATGTATTTTTTTATAGGCTCATTGAATATGGTGATTTCACTAGGGCATATCCTTGTTTTGTTAGCAATACTTATCAATGACATTTTTCCCATTGGATTTTCATTCATTATCATTTGACTAAGTATCTTCTCTATCATCTGTACTGGCTTTTCTACTCTGTTTGGTGACTCCAGCTTTCCTGTGTGACCTTTTTAGTAGCCAGTTTTTTGTCTGCGTATTTATTGGGGCTATTGCTATCTTGTATTTCTTTGCTTTTGCTAACTTATGCTGGGTATGTTGCGAGACCGGGAGTTTCCGTTCCATTTCCTTTGTTGTAAATTTTGCCAATATCCATGCAGTTGTTCTATAATGTATCTCTGGTGCGTTCTTTTCTTCTAATACTAACTGTTTGAAGTCTTTCTTTGTATTAAGCTCATAGGCTTTATTTACTTCTGTTAATACCATTTCCACTGACTTATGAAACTTCCATGACATTGCTTCGATTCTTATCTCTGGCCAACCTTCCTCTACTTTTTGTTGCAGTTTCATGTTTCTCCAGATTGTTTGAATTTGTCTCTGTGTTAAGCTGCATTTTATGAATAATGTGTTGGCTTTTTCTATTCCATCTGTGTCTGACATTAGTTCGATTGTTTTTGTTTGTCTGTAGAGGTCAATTGCAATACATTGATCTACCATAATTCTATAAATTTGAGCCCAGTAGTCTATCTGCAGATTGAAACATATCAACTCTGGGATTGTTGTGGTTTTTGGCATTCTGCTCCATGGTAAGATATTCTCTGCTGTCATGCACGTTTCTCTTATGTGCTCAGGGTTGTCTTCCATTGTTGATATTGTGAAAATTACTATCCTGACATTTTGTACTCTTGCCATTACCAATGTTTCATCTATCTTCTTTTCTAAGTTCTTTGTATACTATTTTTGTTTTAGTATGTGTATAATTGTGAGGTTTTCTTCATCAATGTTTTTTTCTGGTATCTCTGCTATTTTATCTTTGTATGCCATAATAACTTGCATTGTGCCCAGTGTAAATTCATCATTGAATACAACGTGCACTGTGCTTCTCATGTATGGCCTCTCCAATGTTTTGTTCATTTCCTGAGGATAGCTTATGATCACATTTACTTTGGGTCTATTGTTTGCATCGAGCACTATCAGTAAATTCTTCCCTTCAGTTCTCATGATTTTCCATATGTGCACCTTTGTTTCTGGGGAAAGCTTTGTGAACACATTATAACACATCTTCAATGTTCCCATAAAGTAGGGATGTAAGGTCTCCCCATTGATTTTGGACAGCCATTTTTCTCTTTCTTTTGATCATACTGTTCTTTCCAAGGTGGTTTCTGAGGAGGCATGTAGCTGAGTCATACTTAATGGTAATCTGCTGGTGCTCAGTTCACAGTCCATGGGCTGTGAATCTGTGCTGATAGTTTCTACTGATTTGCCCTTGAATCAGCTCACAGTTACTTCTACCAGCACTTGACCAGTTGTGGTTCTGACTGGGATAACGTCAGCTTTGAATCACTTCCATATCTCCACAGTTCTTCCACCACTTACACCTTCCCCTGCAACTCCTCATGTCTCACTGCCCTTGAATCGGCGTCATGGACTTTGGGAGGGAAAGTTGTGCTGCGCACCAGTTTTTTGCATGCCCTTGAATCAGTGGTGCAGATCCCTGGTGGGAGAGGCTTCTTGTCCATTTGTCTCCCTGCCCTTGAATCAGCCTTGGGGACTACTAGGACGCCTTCTCACTCTACATCGTCTGTTCATCAGTTCTTTGTTCTCGTCCCTTCTGCCCTTGAGTTGACATCTGGTTTGAGAACTTCTTCGGACTCTCCTTCTCCTGTTCATGGCTGAGATGTTCTCCAGTTGCTGGTTTTTTCGTACTCTCTTCTTCATTAGGGGATGCATCATTTTCCTCTAGTTTCCTAAATGCAGTTAGTATATTTATATCCCATATTTCAGGGTCATATATAGGTTTATTTCTTGCTGTACTCTGGGGCAGCACTCTTCGGCTTGAATCATCATCTCTGATGTCTGCTGTATATTCGTCATCAAATTCTTCTTCATGTAGGCTATCTAAATCATACATGTTGTATATAATTTCATTGCCGTTAATTCGGCATATTTTGAATTTGGTGTTCTCATCTATCTTCGTCTCTTCAGTATCTGCTGTTGCTCTCTTCAAGTTTTGAAAATGTAATAGTCTATTATTGTCTAACATATATTCATTGTTCAGTAATGTTTGTGTTATTGTGTGAGGGCTGGACCATATTGTTTTCAACTTCCGGACTTGGTTAGTGTCTGTGAGTTTAATTGGTGTGAATGCATATACTTTATCTCCTACTTTGTGTGCATGACAGTAGATTTTTTATTGTAATTACATTGCTGTCTCACTGCTGATTTTTTTATGTTGTGGCACATTGTTTTGTGAATCCCTGTGATTTGGTTCTTCAATTGTTTTACATATCCATTGTCCAGCTTTCCACTGTAGTTGGTGTATTGCATTGAAAGTGGGGTTGCTGCTTCTCTTCCAAACATGGCTTTAAATGGTGAGACTCCAGTCATTGCATGCACCAAGGTATTATAATAATATTCTATCATTTCAAAAATCTCTCTCCATCTGCTTCCTCCTATCCTTGTCGTCACTACTCTGATTAGCTTGATTAATGTTTGATTAAGTCGCTCTACTGCCCCATTGGCCTGTGGATGATATGCAGTTGTTTGTTCACTTGTGATTTCCAGGAGCTTCACCATTTCCTGAAAAAGTCCACTCTCAAATTGGGGCCTCTTATCTGTTATGATTGTTTCCATTGGCCCTAGTCGCAGTATCCATTCTTTTAGGACTAGTTCTGCTGTGGTTTCTGCCATTGTGTTCCTCATTGGGACCATTCTTGCATATTTTGTAAAATTGTCTACCATCACCAGTAGATATTTGTAGCCTTCTGCATCCTTTGATAACATCTCCAGGTCTATGTGGACTATTTCATTAGGTTGAGTCGCAATGATTTTTTCTAACAGTGCTCTTTGTGTCGGGAAATGTTGCTTATTATTGAGGAGGCATGTCATGCATTTATTAATGATATCCTTGATTACCTTCCTTACCACTGTTGTTATGAATCTTGCATTAAATGTTTTCTCTGTCTGTGTGATTTCCAAGTGAACTTTCTCATGTATTTTACATATTAGTTCTCTCTTAAAGTAAGTGGGGATCACAATTTGATTGTTGCCAGCTTTGACATATAGTAATCCGTTCCTGTTAGTCTTCCATTTGTAATGTTCAGAATGAAAGTTCCATAATAGTTGAAGAATCCCATAATTCTCTGTACATCTTTTTTATTGCTCAGTTTTTCTTGCATTGTCCTTCATGCATATTCTCCCCTTTTCTATCATTCTTCCAAGGAATACTATTTTCTCTTTTAGAATGTCGCACTTATTCCCATTGATACGGAGTCCTGCATTTTCTAAGATTGTTAGCATTCTTTCCAATTTTTCTAGATGTTCTTGGACTGTGTCGCTTGTGACTATGATATCATCTATATAGGCGTCGACCCCTTCCTTCATTCTGTGTGTCTTATTTTTTAATACCTTTGTTGTATATCTCTGAAAAGTTGCTAGTGCATTACAGAGTCCTAATACCATATATATCCATTCATATAGCCCATATGGGGTTATAAATGCTGTCTTCTCAATGTCACTCTCTTCCATCTTTACTTGCCAGTAGGCCTTGCATAAATCCAATGTTGTGAAATATTTGTGTTTACTGGCTTTGTAGAGCATGTCCTCTATTCACAGTAAGGGTATGAGTCCTTTTTTGTCACTCGTTGAGTTTGTGAAAATCAATGCATAAGCAATACTTGTTTCCCTGTTTTATGAACACAGTTGGTCCTATGTATGGGCTCTCACTTGGCCAAATGATTTTGTTGTTGATTAACTCCTCCAGTATGCAATTGTATTCGTCTTTCAGCTGCTCGGGTACCCTTCTAACTGGTAGCTTGATCAGTTTGTCTGTTGTTGTGATAATTTTATGTTTTTCACCTACTGCCTGTCCTACACTTATTTCTCTGTAGTTGAATATACGTTTTTGTCTTTCTAACAGTGTCCTTAGTTGTGTGATCTCCCATTCTTCTAGGTGTTGGTAGTCTTCGTCATTTATTTTGGGTGTTCTGTATGTATCTTCTTCTTCTGCTTTCGTCCCTTGAGTCAGCTTTGGGAGTACTTGTGACTTCAATGATGTTTGTCCACTCGCCCTTGAGTCGGCCATGTGGAGTACTATCAGCTTTCCTTTTCAAGTCCTTGAATCAACCATGCAAATTACACGCTCCATCGTCATCTCTGATTGCCTTCCAAATGAGTCTGATCTTGGTTTTTATGTATCTCCCGTATATTCTTATTTGAGATTTTTTCAAGTTAACATTCTGATTTGTAGTGTTGAGAATTGGTATTCTTCCCTTTCCTTGTTTTATCATGCAGACACTGGATGGCATCAATACTCGTTTAGTGTTGATACCTTTATTGTCATACAGCATTATGTCAGCTGTTATAGTATCTTCCATCTCAATTGTATGCATTTTTCATTGATGCAGTTTTAGGTGGATGTCTTCTTGCAGTTGAAATGTAATTCTTTTCTGCTTCTCTTGTTCTTCCTCAATTTCTATCTCTTCTTCTTTTATCTTTATGTTTCTGTTAGCATAATTAATAACGCATCCATTTTTCATTAGAAAGTCATTGCCTAATATAACTTCATATGGTAGCAAATTATTGCATGTGTCCACCGCCACCAATGGTTTGTCAAATGTTGTATTCACAATCCTTATTTGTGCTGTTTTTATCATTCCTTTTGTATCAATATTATCCCCTGATGCATTGATTAATCTCTTATTGCAGCTATTCAGATCCTCTTGTTTGAATCCTAACTTCATGGCGCATTCATCAGTAATTATAGATGTAGCTGCTCCAGTGTTGATTGTTGCTTTTGTCATTACTCCATTAATAGCTATCGTTATGGTATTCATCATGTCAAGGATTGTCAGGATCATTATCAATGCAGGGTTGTCATGACTTGGCACTCTGATTAGTTTTCTGACTCCTCATTGGTTGGCAATGTTTCATTGATTTCGTCTTCTGTCTGCAATACATCCTCTTCATCATAATAAGCCTCTTCATCCCCAATTACGTTTATTTGTTTCAGGCAGTCTTGTTTCTTGTGTCCCTTCTGTCTGCAACCATAACATTTGACGTCCTTCTCTTTTACTTTCCTGGTTTTACCATCTTTTCCTTTCACTTTTATTATCTTATCTTGCTTTGCCTCTGTATAAGCTTTGTTGGGGGTACGTGATTTGAGATTGTTTCTCCAGGTTGGTGATTCTCTATGCCATGTGGCTCTCTCATATATTTAGGCGTTGTTTTCAATGGTTGCTTGTATGTCAACTGCTTTCCTGATCATTCTCTCCAGCTTATTGTCAACATCACATTTGATTTCGAATTGTGTTCTGATGCTTTCAGGCATCCCCTTGCAGATGTGTGAGAACAAATCGTATTTCCAATGTCTGTTTTCTCTTGAACTGAGCATTAACAGTCATTCAACTTGTTGCATATAATTTTGAATGTCATCAATTTTCTTCATTTTTGTCACATTTAGAATAATTTGATATTGATTTTTGAAGCTTTCATTCTCATAATGGTTCATAAAATCTCCAATTAGTAGTTGATAATTTCTTTTTGTTTCTGCATCTAGAAGCAGGTAATGCTGAGAAGCTGCTCCTGTTAGATATAGTGGGAGTCTCGCCTCTGCTGCCTGTTGGCTAACTTTTCGTTCTGCCATCGTTAGTTTGAACATTTGTAGCCATTTGGAAAATGTGGGGTTGTAACCATCTACTCTTCCATTGAATTTGGGTAGTGTTGCTTTACAGGGTATTGTATCACTGGCAGTTGATTGCAGTAATATTGAGTCCTCATATTTGGGTTTTCTGTGGTTTCTTATAGCATCCTCCTCATGCAGTTGAGTGGTAACTGCTTTTGTGATTTCATTTATGATTTTCTGTTTCTCGAGATCTGAGTCTTTGTCTGATTCCTCATAGGGCACCCCTTTGTGGGTTGGTATCTGTAGAGCTTGCAATTTGCTTTCTCTTCTAGAATGAAATTCTATTTCATGGGTTCGCATGCTGCTCCTGTTTTCCTCTTCTGTTAGTTGTAGTAATCCCAATTTGTCTTTCAACTGTTCCAATTCTCCCGCCTGTAGGTCATTGTCCTCAATTAACTGTCTGTTTGTTCTTTCCAGCTCTTGATTCTTTTCTTGCCATTGCTGGTTTTGCTCTAGAAACCTTTTATTGGACTCTGATAGTTGGTGGGTAAGGGTTTTGATCTCGTTTTGGAATAATTGGCTTTGTTCATCTAGCTGCATTTCCATATTTAATCTGATCTCAGTCAGTATCGTTTTGCTTTGCCATTCCATCTCTTTGACTTTCTCAGTCAATTGTTCTACTTGCTGTTTTAAGAGTTCTTCATTTTCTTGGCTCTTCCTTAGCATACTCATTATATCCAATGGGTTTGTATCTGGGGGGTTCGTTTCTGGGGGTGAACTAAGGGATTGTAATTCCATGTCCATGGCTGAGTTTTCACCAAAATATGGCGATGATCATATTGTTGTGGGAGTTACTGCCTTGATTGCAGTTTTCTTCGTGCTTCCTTTTTTTCCTTTTGTCATATTTTCTTTCTGGTTCAGAGTGGTCTTTCATCCTCTTGATCATGATTCCAGGATCCTGGTGAAGTGCTTTTGTTCAGTTTGGGGTATCTCTCTCTAGTAACTGGTTGTTAGTTTATATAACTTGTTGGTTGCTTTTTCCACTCTCACTTGTAGTTTTTGTTGTCTTGTGTGGGTAGTTTCTCTGAATATTTCTTCTTTAGGATTGCTGTTCTTGGCTGTCACAGTCGCCATGTAACATCCTCTACCAGGCATTATCACTGTTTATCTATTGTTGCTGTACAACATTCGTCATGTTATTGTGGGTAAGGATTTACTTATTGCACACTGCTTGANGATTTGTTGCTTCCGTTAGCTTATGTAACCCAGAATTAACCATTCACTATTTAGATGACGAAGCCAAGCAGAAAGTATAATGATCTCCTGATGGACATCTGCCCAAAGTGAATCTCCATATCCAGTTCCACTATTCTATCCAATGGTTGAGTGCCACGTCTCAGCTCAATTGATACAGTTTATGTGTACCCTACTTTAGCTCAGTGCATACTCAAGGCACAGCACAACTTGACTTAAACACTATTTTGTGAAAGTGTTATATCTATTTGCAACCTGACTTGTTACTAGTTGTTCGTTAATTATTATATGTAGCCATTACTGAAAATATATTGGCTTGATTAAATATATTTGGTTCAAACAACTTCCTAAACTACATTTATAATTTACTACATGTACAGTCATTTATCAGTCAATTAATTGTCATAAATTTAGATCTTAAATGGTATTAATATAATTCCTTGGTTTTGGTCATCCAACCATTTGTTGATGTTTAATTATTTTAATACATGCAGTAATGAAATGCTAGTCAGCTAATCAAGAGAAAAACCCCTATACCTAACCTATGTGCCCTTTCATGATCTGGCACAGAGACCCTAGAATAGTTCCCAGTGATGTATCCAGACCACTACTAAACACTGCTTGATTAGCTTGATATTCTATTAAATAATCAAACCATTAATATGAAACAAAATAAGAATTCTAAATAAAATTCTTTATCAAACTCTTACAATGGTTTTCTATCTATTTATAGTATTTCCAAAAGAAGTACCTGTTGATTCAAATTTGAATTTATGCCAAGATGGCGGCTGAAAATAATGAAAGCATCATTTAGTCAAAAAGTATTTTTATTGACAGATACAAATTTCTCTTTTTTGACACATATTGTTTCTTAGTTGCATAATACAAGTAAATCTTAAATAATTCTAATTGATTTGATTACAATATTTTTTAATCATTTTCCTTAGACTTTAATCCCCTCTGCTCAACATTTTGCAGCTTATTTTAGATTTTATGTGGATGATGCTACAATTTATTAATACATGTCCAGTCACTTTATCAGTCATTTATTGGTCATAAATTTGGATCTAAAATAGTATTAATATATTTCCTAGGTTTTGGTCATCTAACAATTTGTTCAAAGTTAATTATTTTAATACATGTATTAAATGACTGCTAGTCAGCTAATCAAGAGAAAACTCCTATACCTAACTTATGTGCACTTTCATGGTCTGGCACAGAGACCCTTGAATCATTCTCTATGATGGATCCAGACTACTACTAAGCACCACCTGATTAGCTCAACATCATATTAAATAATCAAACCATTATAGTAGAACAAAATAAGAATTCTGAATAAAATTCTTTATCAATTGCTTACAGTATTTAACTTGTATTTTTAATAATTCCATAAAAGTACCTGTTGATTTCTATTCTAAACTTTTCTTCTGCCAAGATGGTGGCTAAAAATAATGGAAGCAATTTCGCCCCCTCATTTTGCCAAAAGTATTTTTATTGACTGATATTAATCTCTCATTTTTGACACATATTGTTTCTTAGTTGCATAATACAAATAAATCTATATTAATCTAATTGATCTAAATACAATATTTCTAATCATCATTTCTTTGATCTTATTCTCACTTCACTCACCATTTGCAGCTTATTTATTATTTGTTTGAATGATGCTACATTAATTGCATTTTGTGATCAGGGGCAAAGTACCTAGAATCATTCCCTTGCCATTGTAGTATCGTCTAAATCAACCTAAAGCTGCTAATATTGATTAAGAATAAGAATAAGATTGAAAGCAATTATGATTAAAAATATATTGTAAAAATATATGATCAGTTTAGATTAATTTGTATAAATGCAACCAAGTAAGAACAAGTGTCATTAATTAGAGATTAGTATTTATTGATAATAATATTGTTCTTGAAACAAAAATGGTAAAGTTGCTTCCATTATTTTTAGCTGCCATATTGGCAGATGAGTGATTTAAAATTCAAAATCAACAGGTAATTTTCTGAACTACTATAAATAGATTGAATTCAATGTAAGCAATTAATAAAGAAATTCATTTGGAATTCTTATATTGCTTCTTTATTATGGCTTGAATATTTAATATGATGTCAAGCTAAATGAGTTGTGTTTAGTAGTGGTCTGGATCCATCACAAGATTTATTCTAGGGTCTTTGTGCCAGACCATGAAAGTGCACCTAAGTTAGGTTAGTTAACTACTGTTCATTCACTACATGTATTATAAATAACAAATTTGAAATATGGTTGGAAAGCCAAAAACCTAGGAATTATATCTATATCATTTTAGATCCAAATTATTGACTATAATGTGACCAATAATGTGACTCTACATGTAGTAACTATTAAATGTAAGTTAGGAAGCTGCTCAATCTTAAACTAGTTATTAAAGTGTGACATAATCCATTAAAACTATAATGTGTGGTCAAAATGAGAGAAAAGGATGAAGGAAACAAAGACTAAAAATATTTATAATGATTATAATGATTTAAATGTAAACACATGATAGGATTGATTATTTCATTTTGTAAAATATTTTGTGCAATTAGATTTAAAATTATGCTCAACAGTATTTGACAAAATGTTAGATGGTCAAACAGCATAGTCAAATTAACGCTGACGTTGCGTAATTGTAGCAGAAATATTAAACGAGGGAAAAACTGTAAACAAGAACGATTAACAGGTACTAGTCGAGTATTTAGTTGTTTATTACCAAGTGCTATAAATATACTTGAAGTGATGTAATTATTGATGAGCAAATTTACTTGGATTTACTTTTCTCTTGTCAGGTTATTTTGTATTATAATGGAAAGCTAAATGTTTACAAGCTAGGGTAATTGTATGGTGGTTCCCACATCCAGTTAAAGGTATGCTGGAGCAGCCTCCTAATAGCTATTCCACAGTGGGGAGGGCGACAGCTGTAGTTACCTTGTGTGCTCTTAGGTTATGGATAGGTGTAGGAGTTTTTTACCGTTATAGCTTTCCTACTCATCATTGCTTGCCTGTTATTATGATTGCAACTATTATGTTTTACATGTTAACTTCCCCATTAAAGAACTTCAGTTATTTATTATGTTATATGATGATTGGTGATTTAATGTTACTTACATTTGGATGGTTATTTAGATCATATCTCTATATTCTATTACATATACATTGTTTAATAGTCACAACAAGTTGCTCATTGTTTCTTATGGTAGACCTTTGGCCAACTCACGTCTATATTTTTCTGCAGGCGGCATTGATTGTTTACATGTATTGAGGGCTATTNGCTACTCAAGCATCCTGGTTGCATTACTTTGTTTCTTACACAAATTCATAATAACAAAAACAATCAATGCACTAAATTCTTAAGTAGTTGCAAATCCCATCACACTGAGTTCGCTATTCACATACCAATTCCTTCTATGGTTTCTATATCACAATGGCAGCTCCATTTGTAGATGCAGCTGGTCTATGAGCTCCTGAATATGCATGTCTACCTTTGAGTGTTGATCCTGTCTTCTATCCTCTCTGCTTTACCTAAATTAGTTGGAGTAAGTTAAGTAGCTAAAAGGCTCACGCATATTAAATTAAGTTAATAAACCCAACACTTATTGTAAAGGAGAGAATTAGAAAAGTGCCAACTCTGTTTATTGTTTTATCCGAGAAAAATAATAGTTTTTCTACTAGTGACACACTAATGGTGAGTTGGCAGGATTCTACAAAAGCCAATATATTTCAGTAATGGCTAAATGTAATATTAACTACGCAGCTAGTGACAAGTCAGGTTGCACGAACATATAACCCTTTTACAAATAGAGATTAAGTCGAGTTTTGTCTTGTCTTAGGTATGCACCAAGCTAGGATTAGGTACACATAAGTTATATCAATGAGCTGAGAAGTGAAACTCAACCAAGTGGATCAATGGCAAACAAGTGAAACTGGATGTGGAGATTAGCTTCAGGCAGATTCCCACTGTTGATCATTGGAGAAGATACTGTGTGGCTATGGCACCTAAATAACAAAGAGTTATGTCTTGTTAATTTTAGTTAATGGAACTAGGAAAAAGCTAAAGCAGTGTTGAGTTAGTATATCCCTGCAAATACACAACAAATGTTATAGAGTAACACAGGAGAGCAGTGATAATGCTTGGTAGAGGATGTTACACTAATTTATAGAAAATATCGAATTAAATTTGTACATAGACTAGCTAAGCAATAGAAATGTGTGGAATTTTTATGGATAGGAAAATTATTAGTTGACAATGTATCATCACAAAAGCAAAGTAAACCTCCAGCTAACCATGTCACATATAGTAACAAAAATAGACATGCATGTAATAAAGTAAAGGCGTAAACTAACTCAGTCTTCATAAATAGCTTAGTCACTATAGCAAGTATATGAATCATTGTAAAATTGACCCTGTAAATATCATAAACATTAAAAATGAGTCAGGAATTACATTAGTGCTAGATGGCATTCCAACACCCCTGTCAATATTCATGAATCAGCCATTTTGTCATTTTATGACCAGGGTGCTGCTTGTTCTCAAATACTAATGCATGCTATCCACAAGGAAACTTCATATGTTAGAGAGTTCACCAAACCTTCGCCAACTGTTTGAGATGCATGACAGGATCATGGTTAGAATACTTACCCAAGCCATTTACTAAATCAATAGGATGTATTACCAAAGCATTGGGTATTCACCTATGGAGGCACTACTTGGGTGTGTTGGATATCTTGCTGAGGATTGGCCTGAACACTCAGGCATCCATCACTCACACACAACTGAATGCTGGAATGGTTCACAGGCTGGAGAGATTGTGTTCTTCCACAACTTTACCCCAAAAGAAAATATGGATGCAAGACTTCACAATGAAAAAGTCGTTCAGAAACACATGCCATTTAGTATGGTTTTGCATAGTGGTAAGTCAATTAACGTCAAAGATTTTAAAAGAAAAATGGATGGACTCATTTTGGGTGAGAGTGGTGTAAGAGTGACGTCTTACACTCTCAACACAGTGGGTGTTTTTAAATAAGTGTGTAATATGTTATATTCACATTAGAGCTTGTGACACACAGTAAACAGTTGTTATCTTGAATACATTGAATAAAAATGAATTTGACCTTTCTTACAGAAATAATTGCATCAATTGTTCTATGCTTAGTGCAGAAACTATATTGCTTAAAAAATCTAGTTATATAGCCCTTCTAGAATTAAGCAAGGCTTTTAAGTAAATGAATTTTGAAATTTTGATGATTAAACTTAAAAAATAATGATTTCAACAAAATTAAATTAAGTTACTTAAGAATTTTTTAGAAATTAAAAAACACTGTTATAGTGAATAAAATGAAAAGTAATGATATTACAACCATTCTTGGAGTGCTTAATGGCACAGCACTAGGTTAATTTTTATTTGCAAGATATGTAAATGACATAAATACAGATAATGATGCATTAAGGCCACAAAATATTTGCAAAGTGATGTTGAAAATCTTTTTGGTATTTCAAACCACTTGGCATTTTATGTTTTTTGGTGGCAAAGTCAGGTAATTTACGTGGCATTGTAACGAAATTTAAGTTGGTCAAGTCATTTTTTAAATAACGTGGCAAATTTGTAACATTTTTTACCAAAATGTCACTAACTATCAGATAAAAAAGCAACTACCAACATGTGTTGCTTAAAGGTTTGCTTACATAAGAGAACTATTTTCAGTTACATGGTAAAAAGGAACCAAAATGCCACATGGCATTGCTATTGGGGATATTGAAAAGAGCTATGTCAATGGACACATGGAACCAAAAGGCTAAAACATTTTCTAAAACTAGTAATTTGACATATAGTACTTAGAACAAATAACTTAAGACTACTTAAAACAAAAAACAATAAATGTCATTAGCAATGTATTAGAACTTAATATCTTAGGTAATCTATGCATTAGCTACACTTTGAATTAATGTAATAGGCTTATAAGTTGAAATTCTTATAAACTAGACTTCGATGTCCAGCCTGGGTGAGCACCTTCTTAGCAGTGCATCTATTTAAATTCTAATTGTCAATAATCTTATATACTGAGCATTACTGCCTGAGAATTTCAAAAAGATAACTCTCAATATTGCATCTTATAGGATCTATGAACATTATTATTGAAGCATTGAAGAACAATGAGAGTAAGAACATTTCTGTTCCCTCAGAAATGCAAAAATGATACTAAAGTGCATTGAGAAATTTTAATTGTGAAAAGAAACTGAATTTAACTAAATGTGATTTATGCTGATCATTGCATTTAAGATTTAGGAAATTCATAAAATATATTTTTGCTGTGATATAAATCTTGAAAATCTCCAAATACAGTGTATAAAGCTTCAATTCTTCACAATTTTGCTTGATTCCACATTTATAATTTGCTGAAATGAAGAAACATTAGAATTGCAAAATACGTCCACACGTTTTCATGAGTTATCAAAAATTTCAACATTTTCTGTAAGGGTTTGTAATGCATACAAACAAAGCCAAGCAATAATAGGTACATATTATTGTATAATAGCTTAGTAAAAGAAGGCATGCTTGTTGTAACCAAGTAAGTCTGGTGAATGAAGCCTCCAGGTAAAGGACTCAAAAGCATTGCATTACAAGCTTTAAGAATTTTTTCTAGTTTAGGATTACCTACCTTTATTTGAGAAGAATATGTCATTAACATCCAAAAAAAAATCAAGCAGATTATTGGATGCTTCGAAATTTTTCTTGCAAATACTTTTTTTAATCTTGGTGGCAATATTCTTTCAACAAAAGACATGAGATATGATGTTTCCTTAGTTCCAAAAAACCATGCAATCAATTTTTGATTATTGCTAAATAAACGTTGCTGAGGAGTCTGGGTTTGATAACTTCTCTCTGTTTCTGAAAAAAGTTCAGAAACCTCTCTGTAATTCACAAGGCTTTCATTGTAATGCCATACATATTTACGAAATTTGTTATTTAAATCCTCAACAAAGAGACTTAAGTTCTTTAAGAAATAACTAATATGGCTGTTAGACATATTAATAAACTTGTACTTTTTAAAGTTAACAACGTACTACAAAATTGCATGTGAAATTTTTTTTAATGAATTGTGTGCAATATTCAAAAATTTATCCAGCATTAGTTATCAAGTTATAGTCATTTGCAGGATCAATTAACACTTTCATAAAAAAATTCGTCAGAATTGTCTTCGTTTTTTACTTTTAAAAATTTGGTCATTAAGTGTTGATAATTGTTTTTGTCAGTACAACTGTATTTTGGTATGCTAAGATTAAGTCTTAAATAGTTTCTTTTCCATATATATTGCTGATATTTTTTGCAGTCGACATAGGACCAATAAAGAGAGTTATAGTGAGTCAACACAGTTGACAAGGTATCTTGAAATTGTCAATGTGAATGTTTCAAATACCTTAAGTTTAGACACTAACCTACAACATAGTTATTCTACATGCCAATGTACCATTTATCACTTTGTAGTACTTTGTTAACAGCAGATGTCGAGTATCCCAATTTCCTAAACACTGATTGCCAGTTGTGTGAGCCAATTTTTGGTAAAGCCACGGTGATAATTACTACTAGAAACATAGCAATTACATGTTCACTAAACTCCCAGTTATACATTCCAAGTTTAAGAAACAAGAATCCCAATGCCAAAACAGAGCTCATATTTACAGAAAATGTTACTAAACTAATGAGTAATTCTATCAATGGCGTAAGACAAAGTAAACATGATATCAAGATATTTCGCAATGTTAGATAAACATAGATTGTGTTTAGAGTAATGTTCCATGTTTATTTCCAAAGACTAGACAAAAGTGGAGAATTGTAAGAGAAATAATAATAAATTAGAATTCATTAGAAACAAGTGCCACAGAAAGATTGATTCTGGACAAGAAGTGAAGAAGTTAAGGTTTATGAGCTAGAATCAACAGAAGAGATCAAAATGTGATAAAGGCAATAATGATAAGAGAATACAAAAGGAGAGTAAAGGTATTGCAAAGTCCATGGACAGAACATCAAAAGAAAAAACTGTACGTTGGCAATGCCAGTTTTGGATACTCTAAGAGAACTAGAAATGGAATAAGAGTGAGTTGAGAGCACTAGACGTGTAGAGCAGAAACTCACAAGCAGTAGAAAATCATTCAAACTAGATGGGGATGCGAATAAATAGCAAGGAGAAGGAGACATATTGGCGTCAGACTCCATGAGCTGATGTCTACAACTAGATATTTTATGTGAGGTAAGTAATATGAGAACTTTTTATTATTTAATTTGGGAAAGCAATTCCAAAATAATTATTATAATTATGCTTTTTTAAAGAAATTTCATATTGCAATGTTTGTAATTCAAAGACAGATCAAAAGAAATTTATTGATCACAAAAAACGTCTAGCACCCCCTGAAATTTGTATTTGAAAATTGAAATCAAAATTAGTATAAGTTATGAAGAACAAGTTTTTATTATTATTATTACAAAAACAATATATTGCAATCAATGCCTTAAATTTCAAAGAGTTTATTTCTAATTCCTAATATATATATATATATATATATATATATATATATAAAATAATATAAGGCTTCGGCGGTATGCCATTTCTACAGACAGTACAGTGAAGGAGCTGTATACGGGTATACGGAATTTTACAAAAGCTTGCTTAAACGGTCTTTCGTCAAAAACTTTATTGAAAATTTAAAAATTGAGATTGTGATTTATAAAAACCAGTTCATTTTTTGGTCAGTCTTTCACGTTGCTCATTGCTCATTCAACGTTTTCACTCCTTTCGATTGCGTAAGTGGTGGTATCACCCAGTTGCCATACCCTAACTTCATCTTCAAATTTTTGCATTTTCCTGTAGGCGGAAATTCATTAAATTGAAAAGGCACATATACCGTGAAGTTTGAAAAAAAAATAAGTCAGATCTTCACAGGTCAAAAACAAGTGTTAAGAACGGAATAGGGCTATAAGTTATGCCGCGCTTAGCATCAGTATATGATAAGCTAAGTTTCAATGTTACCCTAAAAATTCAGTGATTGTAACACGATTGCTTAAAAGTTAATTTCATATTCATTATATACAGAGATATATTGGGGCTTTGACATTGTTTCTTGGCAAAGACATTCAATTTTAAAATCTTATTAAAAATCTATTTTCTAGAATTTCTTTGCCAAGTAATTGCCAATTCTTTGCATAAAAATTAAAATAAATTTAAAGATTTTCAAATAGGTTATATTTTCTTAAATAAAAGTATAACAAAAACGTTTAGTTAAAACACATTCTAAATGATTTCGTAATTACATATATGAATGCTAAGATGTTTTATAAAATATAAAGCATTATACAAACACCAAAATATCTTCTAAGAGAAGACAACTATATTACACAGCGTACAAAATGCTAGATATAGATAATGAAAGCGCTCAGATATCATCAATGACATACTTAAAAATTTTAGCATTGACATTCTATTAGAACAGTGAAATTTGTCATTATATAATTATCCAATAATTATATGTACCCAAAATTTCTCGGTATATTTTTTTAACAATGTGATAGAAATTTCGCACATAATGAATTTAAATTGAATATTTCTATTATAAATAAATTTGAAAACATTTTTGGAAGCAACATAGACAAGCATGTTGCAAAATTTTATTTTTCCAGCAATACTCACTTAGTGCTGAAAGTTATTCTTATAATGTCTAAAATATTCAAATTTCAAAAAAATTTAATTCAATAATATAAATTTTATTGAAAATATTTAATAGATCTTTAGAGACATTCAATAAGAATGCAATTAAAAGCCAAAGTTCTTTGATAAAAATTTAACAAAATTTCAAATTCGATAAACTATGGTCGTCGTTAAACAAACTGAAGAGAGTTACTGCAAGTGCATTAGCGAATGAAGCTTTAGATATGGTAATTTAAAAGCGATAATTAATATAGACAATAATTTGCATAACAGACATTCATACATTTTGCAGCATACAAATAGTAGACAACCTGTATATGTGGTTGATTCACCAAATGATCCCATTGAAAAGCTTTTTGCGAAATTAAATTGCTATAATAAAAAAAGGAATGCCATGTGATGGAAACTTAGTAATATTCTTAACCAAAGATTCCTGCGTTAACAAAAAGATGTACTGGTACACTCAGAATTCGAGATTAAAATAAGAAGCTTAATGTTTCGGTAAATATATTTTTGTAATTGTAAATATCTTTTGTAAATGATTGGTCCATTAATATACATGTATGTAGTTCATAGCTGACGGTCGCTTTATAGTTAACAAAATCTTCTGCTGATCACTTAGTGTAGAACTCTTCAATTACATATAGATGGCGGCTTTCTTAGTGCCTGTTTGGCGCAATGTTGCATGTAGCATCTAATATATTGACGTGATGGTGGTCAAAGAAAGGCACTACTTCTAAGAACCTCATGTCCAAATATATACATTTGCATAATGTTACAAAAACACAAAAAATTCGTGGAAATTTTAAAAACTTCGTAAAAATCAATGAATTCTTAAAAAATCAATAAATTCATGTATCCAGTTTGGAAACAATGTAAATTTATATTTTTCAAGAATTAAATTACAAATTTCGAAGTTTCAAAATTTGCAAGCTTTTAACATGAGACTTGCAATTCGATACCTAAATGATTTGCTCGTACACGATACCAGCCTTGTGCTGTTTGGAGGTAGTGAATTGTTAGTGCTTTAAGCTATTGATATAATAAAATCTGAATGTAAAAATTTAGAAAATTAACAGTCACAAATGAAAAGTTAATTTTTTATGATTTTAAAACATAATCAGCATAAATAGGGTTTCAACCTGAAAGTGACTGCATGGAAGTGGGACATGCATATTGAATACTTCTGCTTGTTTGGCTGGAGAAAAGGTACCATTTCAAATAATATTAAAACTTACAAAAAAAATTAAAACTTTTAAAAATTTCATGCAAGTTTTGTTTTTTCCGCTTCAAGCAAGCAATAGTCGGAGGGATTTATTTGTTTTTTTACTAATGATATCTTAACAATATGATTTAAGTTTAGAATGCTACATTGCATGAACAAGTTTTTGAGATTGAGATCATTAACAAAATACTAAAAGAGAAATACATGTTAAAAACAAAAAATTGAATACCTCAATTCAGAAAATCTATTTTTTATGGATTTAATGTTGTGATGTGTTGGAATTCTGCATTTGTTGTGTAGACAACACAACATGTTGTGTAGGACATAAAAATCCAGCCTCCCACAATTTACTATTTTTCATTAGATAGGAGAAATAGCTCTTATTATTGTGTTCAAATTCAACAAGAAATTAGCAAGCGCATTATTTTATTAACATTAATGTGAACTTAGAACATCGTTAGAGAAAAATAGCTTATATAAAATACTTTTATGAATTTGTTACTCACTCAATTATTTTTATCAGCTTAACAATTTTAGGCATAATTCTAAGCTGAAAATGAAAAATATTACAATTAATTAGCAACTGTTTTTGTACGCATTTGGGTTTATCACATTTTGCACAATGTGATTAGTATTTTTTAGTAGTAAGGAAAATGAAAATAGAGGAGAATGATATTGTATCTTAATCTTTATGAATCGATTTTATTTAATTGTGTTTGATAAATTGTTACTTTTACAGATCTTGGTTCTTCTAAACAATTCAATGAACTCAAGTGTTTCTGTTGAAGGACGTGGTCATATGTCGTTGATCGTCAGGATTTTCTGAAAATATTGAAAAAATAGAAGAAAAAAAATAACTTCACCACCTTATATTTTAAAACTTGTTAATGAAGTGTATTAATTTTCTTCGAAAAGTTCGATTCAACCAATCCAAATCAGTTTTTAAAACCTATTGTCAGTCCATATTAAGAATAATTACATTCTGATTGCGCCCTTGATGCTTGGGCTGAAAAATAACTTTGATAGCACATTGAATATTGTAGTATAAGTTTTATAAATGTGCTTTCTTAAATTTAGCTGTCGTAATTTCCTATACTTATCATTATGATCATGGATTACTCAATTGAAATTGAAAGTTAGCAATCAATGTGATAATTTCCTTCTAAGGTTAAAGAAATGTCATTTAAATGTATATGAATTTCATTTAAATATGGCCGGCCTTCTTTAACCTATCTAAGAAATATTATTGTTCTTTTCGCAATTTTATCTCAATTGGAAATTTCCAATCGTAGCCCGACCCGAATATTGGAAATAGAGACCTGCGCGACCACACATTGGTCAATTTTTCTGTTCAGTCCCATTCCATTTTTGCTAGTACAGTAAAAAATTAAATGTGCTAAAATTAGTCATTAGCGCTCATATTGAGTAGGCCTTATTGAATTGAGATATATTTTGTCTAATCAAATAGCTTGGTATGATTGCATACGTAAAATCAAGTAAAAGCAAATATTAATTTAAGTTGGGCCTGTAATGTGTTTTGTTTTTGGTCCGTTCACACTCTAAATGAAAAGGTATATTTTGTTGCTTAAAATGCTTGGTGTAAAAACAATAGCTTGGCATGTGAGATCCTTGACCGTCTTTTTAGTGGATATCTTATAAATATATTTATGACTTTGTTGTGTTCGTGTCGTTTCTGCTGTTTGACACAACATTCTTTTGCTGTTGAGTTGTTGAAAACACCTATACAAATTAAGGCCTGATAAATGAATAAATAAATAAATAAATATATTTATATGTATGTATGCATATATAAATATATATATATATATATATATATATATATATATATATATATATGGGAGCATAATCCAAAGAATAATGCTGCTAAGAAGAGAAGATCAGATGATTAGTCAGTATTAAGATCGAATTATGATTTATTGATCCCAATAAACAATAAAACGTTTAGAAGACGTCTTATAACACGTCTTAAAATGGTTTAGAAGACGTTTAGAAATGGCATCTATGTCAGGTGTAGAAGACGTCCTTAAGACGTTTAGAAATGGTTTAGAAGACGTCTAGAAGACGTTTAGAAGATACCAAGGAAATGTTTAGAAGTTGCTTAGAAACGTTTATTAAGCATTTAGTAGACTTCATATTTAAAAATTACTGATAATTTATTTTTTTATAGTTCTGCTACAAACAAACAAAACTGCATAGCACAGCAAAAAATTGCTGGAAGTCAAAGAAATAATCAATGACAAACGTATTGTCATTGCATTTTCATTACAACAGTCAAATTCATAATTTTATAATTATGAAATAATTGTATTAGTACTTTTAAAAATGCACTGGGTTATATACTTCCACAATGCACTAATAATTTTGCATATAATAAATTTAAATTGAACATTTTTATTCTAAGTAAATTTAGAAACAAATTTTCGAAGCATCGCTAAAAAATATATTGTCAATAAACTTTGTTCTTGTTAACGGGCAATATTCACTTAGTGCTAGAGCTTTGCATAAATTATTCTTATAATAACTTGAATATTCACATATTAAATATCTAAAGTATCGATTA
Source organism: Hofstenia miamia (assembly GCA_900660155.1). NCBI lineage: Eukaryota > Metazoa > Xenacoelomorpha > Acoela > Hofsteniidae > Hofstenia > Hofstenia miamia. The sequence continues at coordinate 97,636 of CABFPE010000600.1, forward strand.
TATTGGTTCAACACCGATTCCCCGTGTAGATTTCATTTGACAATTGCAATGACGGGAATTTAGTTCACATTATTCCTCATGTTTGTTTAATTTGACGTATTGAATATTGAAAGCGCCTGTTTACATGGTTTCTTTTTGCTGATATTTATCAAGCAATATAAAAAATAATAGGCTAACGTCA
>CABFPE010000600.1:99374-118078 GCA_900660155.1 Hofstenia miamia
GTTTAGAAGACGTCTTATAACACGTCTTAAAATGGTTTAGAAGACGTTTAGAAATGGCATCTATGTCAGGTGTAGAAGACGTCCTTAAGACGTTTAGAAATGGTTTAGAAGACGTCTAGAAGACGTTTAGAAGAGGTTTCAGAACATTATTTGGTGCACACTAGATGGCATTCAGCAACGTTTAGAAATGGTGTTTAATAAGACGTTTAGAAGACGTTTAGAAAACGTGTAAGAACATCATTTGGTGGACACTAGATGGCATTCAGCAACGTTTAGAAATGGTGTGTTATACGACGTTTAGAAGATGTGTGTTAAGACGTGTTATACCATTATAAGAGGGCTATAAAACGTTTTATTGTTTATTGGGATTAAAAACAATTTAAGTTTAATTACCATCATTATTTTTCTAAATGCAACTAAGAACAAAATAGCAAATTAGTACTTGTCGATGAATAATTTGACTAAACGAATGGGGCGAAATCGCTTCCATTATTTTTAGCCATTTTGGCAGACAAACTAAATTCAAATTTCGAACGACAGGTACTTTTTGAATTATAGTATAAATAGAGCGGAATTCAATTTGGAAAACTGTTGAAGTAAATTCTTTGGAAATCTTTTTCTTAGATTTAACTTGGTTTGCTTATTATTAATCAATGTCAAGCTAAACGGTAAATGCAGTAGTAGTGGCTTGGGCACACATCGGGAGTGATTCGAGGGTCCTTGATCCAAGCCATGAACCTGCATTTAGGTTAGGTGTACGAATAGGAGTTTTCCTCCACTTAGCTGACTATCAATTCATTCATTTCCATGCATTAAATAATTGATATCGGAGGTAAGGCTGGATAGCCTACCGTAGGTTATATCTGTATTACACTGTCAAATTAGGTGACCTATAAATATAGACTGATAAATAGACCGAGCATGTACTGTTATTTAATTGTAAGGTAGGAAGCTGCAAGTGATTATTTACTTTATCTAATTATATTAATTAAAGCCAATAGTTTTCAGTAATGGCTGAAGTAATATTTATTAAGCAGCTAGTGACATTGCCAGGTTGCGAAGTATCATAATGACACATTAAAAATTGAGTTTAAGTCACTTACAACATCATTGAGAGCTGCACTGAGTTAGGATAAGGAACACATAAGTACTTCGATGAGCTGAGACTTGGAGCTACTAGATCCACGATGGAGGCACATGTGGATTGATTCAGAGATCGGAGTCAGCCGGAGGCCATAGCCAAATCAAGAAGAAGAACTGAGATAGTGGTATACCTAAACAGTATCGAGTTACTTTAAGTTATGCAAAGGTTAACGATACTGTATCTCATGTCGGAGTAAAAAGTTAACATCAGTACATCCCTACCCGCATATAACAAGGAACAATGATTTAAAAGAATAATTTACTCTCTGTTAAAGCTTGGTAGCGGATGCTACAATATATATATATATATATATCGAACGATGAAATATTTCATCATAAATATGAATATAGAAAGGGAATCTGATATGTAATGTGTCATTGTTATTTTAGAGCTGTTACGAGCCGAAATTGAATTTAGAGTTCCGAATTGAGATAGTTGGTCTATGGTATGTAAATGAGAAAAGCGCAACTGCATTGAAAAGCAAACACAATTTACACAAAGACCCATTTTCACAGTCAACAATATCTAGATTGATCACCAAATTTGAAAAGACTGGAAATGTAGTGGATCATCCTGGCAAAGGTCGTAAATCTCTGCAGGAATTTCGAGCAGAAGTTGTCGTCAACACACTAAAGGATATTCAAAGCAGCAGCGATTTGCGTCAGTGTTCCACCTCAGCAATTTACAATACAACCGGAATTCCTCAATCTAGTGTCTACCGAATTTCACGTAATCACCAGAATATGACTCCTTATCGGATTCATCATTCACAATCCATTACGGAATGAGATAAGAAAAAATAGACTTCAATTTGCCCAGATGATGCTGAACAATCGTCACCTAATTCCTCAGATCATTTTGTCAGATGAGGCCTACTTTTCAATTGCTGGTGTGATCAATCGTCACTCTATATAATTTAATTTGTATCTAATCCTCACCAGACAATTTCAACTGGATTGTACTCACTGAAAATTTGTGTAGAGATGAGGATTTCTACTCAATTGAAGATCGAACCATTCTTCTTTGATGGAACAGTTTCAAATGAATCATATCTGGACATGTTACAAAATAATATGGTGGCAAAAATTCCGGATTTACACTCGAATGTATTCATGCAAAATGGTGCACCACCTCTCTATGGAAGGCTAATGACCTACTTTCAAAATTAGAAATTTGGTAGGGATCGGGTCATGGGCAAAATTTATCATGTTAAAGACAAACTCATGTGACTATCTCCGGCATTTGTTACCAGTGCAATAAAAACTTATCATTTGTTGATTTTCCTTTCTTCTCCTATGAAGTTTGTTGTAAATTGTTCTCATTGAGATACATTAAAGATGTCAAGAATAGAGAACATTTACTTTTGCGCAAGTATGGCCAAAGTAAAAGCTTGGCCTTCTAAATCACCTGATCTGAATCCCTTGGATTTTTTGTTTGGAGACCACTGAAGGCAAAAGTTTATCATATCAATAAACCCAGTACTCCGCAATCACTTGTGGTAAGAATAAAAGAAGAATATGAAAGAACAACTTTGGATGAAATTGCTAATGCTGTTGCTCATTTTGTCATACGCTTGGAAATGGTGATAGAAGCCGAAGGTAGCCTGGTAGAAACTTTTTTATAATCTTTTCATAAATTCCTTGTATTGAAATACTTAATTAAAGCTTGTTACACTTATATTTAAGCTTTGGGAATTTGCTTACAATTGTGCGCCAATTTTGAAAGACCCTGTATATTATATATATATATATATATATATATATACAGCTAACGAAATAATTTTAGCACCAAACTTTGTTTTAACTGCTTTTGGCAGTTTTTCTGTTTGATAGAGTTAATGTTTACCTTGGAAGTATTAAATATTTCACTTTAAGTACATTGTTGAATTGGAAATAATATTTATCATTAATATTACCTTGCTATAATAAATTTCATTCTCTACAACTACTTTATCCATACATTTTTACTCTGCATCTCCGCTACATTCGTTCTGAGTGTAGTAAAAAACATATACGAACAAATCGTTTTCTCGAAATGAATTTTGCCAATGAAAATCACTCAATCAGTCAGTACTTCGCAGGATAGCCTTTATTAGTCAGGGCTTTCTTCAGACATCGAGGTATTGATCAAACGAGCTTTTGGCATTGCTTGTGGGTGACTTTCAAGCACCAACACCAGTGATCAGTGTGATTCCCATTGAGTTTTTGTTTAAAAACTTGTCACAAATATTTTATAGGGCTGATATCAGGGTTGTTTGGTGGCCAACTCAGAACCGTGATATTTTTATTTCGGAACCATCATCTTTTTCGACTTGTGCATGGAGCGTTGTTTTGTTGGAAGACTGAACAATCCAGGAGACTCATGAAGATACAGAGTTTCTCATCCAGAATGGCGATGTAGGTGTTGTTGTTTACACGCTCTCCTTTTTTCCAATATCTTGAGGCCACCACGGCCATTATAACCAAAGCAGCCTAAATCATCACTTCTAGTGAATATTTCACCGTGTTCGCTGTTTATGCAGGATTAAAACTAGATGATCCAGGAAGTAGTTGAACTCTTTAAAGAAGACAATCGTATTGTAGGAATATGCTTTCATCCCTGAAGGGGACACTTTGCAGTCAGGCACTGTCCAATGACGATGTTGTTTGCAAAACGCAATGCACTCAGTCTCATTTTTCTTGTTAAGAATAGATCTTTAATAGCTCTCTCGACGGATCAATGAATGTCCTTTACGAGGTTGCCTTTGGAAGTCCACATCGCTTTTTGACATCCCGTCTTTTTATATGAATTTATAATTCGAGTTACAGTGGAATGACAAATGCCAAACTGTGCTGCAAGTTGCTGATATTTCAACGATGTTTGCTCATTTAAAGTTTGATTTGGTTTCAACTAGTAAGCACTGACTTGTTTCACTTTGCACAAATCAGACAAGATGAAAACACTTCTTTCTTACAGTTCTGAGGTAACTGGGAACGTGTGATTCGTCATTTGCCAGAGCATCGTCATCCAATCACCAATTGCTAATTGTAATTAGAAAAGCTGTAACTGTAAAGGACATACCAGTCGTCAATAATAATTTTCTTCCGAACTCTTTTCCATTGCACAAAACATTCCGTCATACAGAAAAAAAACATTTCATATATATAACCTCAAATTATACTAAAAAATTTGGTCATAACGGGATGTGCTTCACCAGATTTACAATTCCTCAGTTATTCTTATATCCCCATTAGGAATTCAGAATTTTGCTTTGCATTGCTAGATTGATGGCGTAATATAAAACCGACTCTGCAACAACCTGATTTGCATCTTGGAGCGAAACTTATTTTGTTAGCTGTATATATGTATATATACATATATATATATATATATATATATATATATACAGTACTGGCCAAAAGTTTGGGAACAGTAACCTGTCTAAAGCGTGTTTTATGCTATTTCCTGGAATTCCCAATTTTTCTTAGAATTGTGGCATAATCCATCGAATAATCATGTGTGATCAAAATAAAAGAAAAGATGGATACAAATAAGACTAAAGTATTATAATGATTAATATGTAAACACATGTTTATGATTGATTATTTGATTTGTAAATTGTTTATGCAGTTTATATTTAAATTTTGCTCGACAGTATTTGGCAAAAACAAAGATGGCCAAGCAGCGTACTCTAATTAACACTGACGTGGCGTAATTAATAGCAGAACTAAAATACGAGGGAAAATTGTAAACAAGAATCGATCAAACAGGTACTAGTCGAGTATTTGATTATTTACTAAAAAGTGCTATAAATATGTTAAAATTGTTAAGATAGTTGATGAATGAATTTAGTTTGGATTTACTTCTTCTCTTGTCAGGTTATTTAATAATTTATGGAAAGCTAAACATTTAAGCACTAGAGGTAATTGTACAGTGGTTCCCACATCCATTTAAAGGAATGCTGGAGCAGCCTCACAATCAGCTATTCAATGGCAGTGAGGGAGATAGCTGTAATTTCCTTACAGTGCTTTTAGGTTACAAATAGGGATAGGGATTTTTCTCAATTATAGCTTTCCTATTACTCATTGCTACTGTCATTGTTATTATGATTCTATTTACTGAAATCATTTTACTCTACATGTGCTTGTTAGGGTTTAGAATTTTGAATCCTACATTGATGGTTTATATTGTAGTTAGTAATTCAGTATTGAATTTAATTAGCTCATGCTATTACCTTACAGTTATTATTACTTTGGTATTAGATTTAAGTTGCTCACTGTTTTATTTCATAGACCTTTGCCAACTTATGCATTTGCTTTCTTGCTGATGGCATTGATTGTTTACATGTATGAAGGGCTATCATGTATTACTATATCTATAGGGCTATTATATGTAAGGCTTGATAACAAGCTAAAGCATTGTGGTTGCTGTGTTTGATTATCTTTACATAGTCATAATAACAAAAACAATCAATGCACTAAATTCATAGGTAGTCACCAATACACAATCACTGAGTTTCCTATTCACACACTGATCCCATTAATGGTTTCCACTGCAAAGTTCAAGCACAAGTTGTAGTTGTGGCTGATCAACAGATCTCTGGAATCGCATGGCACCACTTCAGGTTTCGACCCTGTCTTCCATCTACCACTCTCTATCTAAATGAGTCATTGTTAGATAAGCTGTTTATTAATATAAGTTAATCAGACTAACACTCAAACAAAAGAAGAGGATTAGGAGCTTGTCAAGCTTACTTGTTGTATCAACTATGAAAAGTAATAAGTTACTATGAAATAAGTGCAGAAATTGGATTGGCAAGATTCTACATTTGGTTGCCTTGCAGGGTATGGTATTGTAGAGTAGCTCAGGCCTCTGTTTTTGATTTTACTCTTTTGATTATTTTCACACTCAGAAAATTAGTGTTATGTCACAGTAACATCATAATTTGTGATTTGTTGCTATCAATTTAAATCAATTTCTTTTAAATCAATTTGTAAAATTTTCAATCACAATTATTTTGATCAATTTATTATTTGTTCCCTCAATCTAAACCTATGTGTAATGGCTCATTTAATTTTGCAAGGGAACTCATGTGCAAGTTGTAAACATTAAGTAGGTAATAATTACAAAATTGTAATAAATACTTGTTAGACTTGTAGCAAATGCACAATATAATTCACTCCAATTGTGTTTGATCTTCTCTAATTTATTTAAATGCTAACCCCTTTTAGACTTTGTCATGGATTTTAGTTTGATAATTTCTGCTTAAGATCTGGTGACAATTTGGGAGCAAGCTGCACTGGGTCTGGGGCAACAAATAGCTCCTTAACAGTGACAGCTCAAATCATGGTCACTTTAGGTTACAGCTATGAGTAAGTGTAGGGAATAAGAGCTTTTAATTCAATCATTTCATTTTGTACATGCACATAATAATATCCTATGCTGTTGGCAAATGTGAATGCACAGCAATTATGTGCCTTTTGTTTCATTATTTATTTACATGAGCTGAGATAATAGAACTCTGAGAAAAACTGTTTATTTGAGCTAGAAATTAATAATTGAGACACACAATTAGCACCTTGGAGAGTAAGGATGGCTTCATGGATATGGCTTAAGCATGATGCTGTTTTAATTGGTCACTGTTGGAAGTCTGTTCTCTATAGATAATTTCTGTTTTCTTTATGTGCATCAGTGAACCAGTATCCTCACCTTGTAATTGGGTAGTCACTGCCCTCATAATTTTGTTTATGAGTTTCTGCTTGTCTCTGTCCATTTCTTCATCAAGTTCTTCATATATTTTGTTTGCTATCATGGTTGGTGCTTGCAACTCATTTTCTTTCAATTTCTGAAATTCCATTTCATGGGTCTGTATGTTTCCTCAATTTTCTTCTTCATTTAATTGTATAAGTCTCAATTTGCATCTTAGTTGTTCAAGCTCTTCTGATTGTATATCATTGTCTTGTATCAGCTGCCTGTTCTCTCTTTCCCATCACTGATTTCCTTCTTGCCATTGCTGATTTTGTTCCAGGAATCTTTTGTTGGATTCTGATAGTTGTTGAGTGAGTGTTTTAATTTCATATTGGAATAGTTTGCTCTGGCTTTCTAGTCTCATTTCCATATCTGTTTTAATTTTGATTAAAATATTTTTGCTCTGCTCCCCCATTTGTTTGAATTTGGCAGTTAACTGTTCTATTTCCATTCTTAGGAGTGTTTCTGTTTCCTGGCTTTTTTTCAACATTTCAACTATTTTTCAGGGGCTTGTCTCAGGTGTAAGTGTAGTGGCTGTAACTCCATAGCAGGAGATGAATCTGTGTCTCCAGAGTATGATGATGAGCATGTGGCTCTGGGAGTTACCATTCTGAGTGCATTCTTCTTGGTGCTGCCTTTTTTCCTTTAGTCATTTTATAATCTGGTTTGTAGTGGTGCCCCTCTTTGGTCACAATTCTAGAATCTTATTAAAGTGCATTATGTTAGGTGTGGGTAAATTTCTCCATTGACTATTGACTTCTGGTGTTACAATCATGGTGCTTGTAATTCCACTTTTACTCATAGGTAATGTCAGCATGTCCAAGTTGTTCCACTGGATGTTTTGTAGGCGCCTTTTGATGTAGAAGAAATTATTTGTGTTCTGAGAAGAAACAATTGTCTTGACTCATGTAAGTAAAAGAAAATTTTTTTTTCCAATTGCCTGTTCTTTTTGGCTGACACAGTCACCATGTAACATCCTCTACCAGGCATTGTCATCCATTTCTAATTGCTATTTCATTATAACCATATTAGTGTACTTGTGGGTGGGGATGTACTAATTTTATACTGCTTTACTTCCATGTCTGCAGTTCCATTAACTTTAATTAACAGACATTATCACAGCCACTATTTAGGTGACAAAGCCTCACAGCATCTCTTCTAATAGTTGGTAATGGGCATCTGCCTGAGGCCAATCTCCACATCCAGTATCACATACTCACTGATGATCCAGTTGGTTGAGTTCCACTTCTCAGCTCATTGATATAACTTATGTGTACCCTATTGTAGCTCAGTGTATACTCAAGACAAGACACAACTCAACTTAATCTCTATTTGTAAAAATCTTTCATGTACTTACAGCATGACTTGTTACTAGCTGCATAGTTAATATTATGTATAGCCATTATTGAAATATATTGGCTTTAATAAACTAATCTAATAAGTAGTGTAGCACAATCCAAAGCATAATGCTGCCAATAAAGAAAGAACATCAGATGATTAGTTGAAACTAAGATCAAATTATGCTTGTTAATTGGAAAAAAAATTTAAGTTTAATTATCAGATTATCTTTGTAAATGCAACCAAGTAATAACATAGCAAATTAGTACTTGTCGTCAAATTTTGACTAAATGAAGGGGACGAATTTGCTTCCATTATTTTTAGCCATTTTGGCAGACAAACAAATTTGAATTTCAAACAACAGGTACTTTTTGAATTCAACTATAAATTGAGTGAAAATCAATTTGGAAGTTGTTGAAGTAAATTCTTCGAAAATCTTATCTTTAGATTTTATTATTGGTTTGCTTATTTATACAGAATGTCAAGCTAAACGGTAAATGCAGTAGTAGTGGTTTGGGCACATATCAGGAGCGACTCGAGGGTCCTTGATCCAAATAGGAGTTTTTCCCCGTTTAGCTGGCTACTGATTGTTTCGTTTACAAGTATTTAATAATTGATATTGGCAAGAAAGGGCTGGATAGCCTACTGTAGGTTATACATATTTTATCTCATAGATTTAGGTGACCTATAATAGACTGATAAATAGACCAAGCATGTATTATGTTATTTAAATGTAAGGTAGGAAGCTGCAAGTTATTATGTAACTTATTTTAATTAACTTATCTAAAGCCAATAGTTTTCGGTAATGGCTAAAGTAATAATTATCAAGCAGCTAGTGACATTGCAAGGTTGCGAAGTGACATAAATACACAATACAAATTGAGTTTAAGTCAGTTACAATTAGCATTGAGAACTACACCAAGTTAGGATAGGGAACACATAAGAACTTTGTTGAGCTGAGGTTGGGAGCTACCTAATTCAGCAATGGAAATGCGATTGAGGTGATGCAGAGATCGGAGTCGGCCAGAGGCCACGTATACACCAATCACAGAGAAGAGCTATGATGGCGAAGTACCTAAACAGTATTCAGTTATTTCAGTTAAATGAAGATTAATGGAAATGTATACAACAAATAGCTAATATGCATACATCCCTACCTGCATAGAACAGGGAATAATAATTTAAAGAATCATTTAACCAATGTCAATGATTGGTAGCGGACGCTAAATTGTGACTGTGACAGTTAAAGAACAGAAGAAGAAAACTCAGTTCAACATCCAAGCTTGAAACTTAAAATCACTGAGTAACCAGAGCAACTGGAATAGCAGAAAACATGCAAGGAAGCAGAGACAGCTTATAGCCAGCTACGAGTCAACAACTACAACTATACCTAATGTAGAGCAGGTGAAAGAGAGTCACACCAATATACCAGCCACTACTATTTGTACTTAAAGATGCCAAACACACAAGGAAAAAAAGGTAGCATCAAAACAGGCACAAACAAAACAACCCCCACCCCAAGGAGAGTGCATTCAGAGACAGACGTATCCCCCATAGAACTGGAAACCCTACACATGTCCCCAGAAACAGGATCCAATGAAGTTTTAAATATTCTATGCCAAACAAATGAAATGGAGACAATACTGAGATCTGAGATACAACAATTAATGAAGAGAATGTTGACATTGGAACAAGAGAATGAGAACACACTAAGCAAACTAAAGTTTGAAATGGACAACCATTTGGATAATCAAAGAGATAATTTCCAGAGAGATATCAAGGCATTAACAAACCAGCTGGCACAGTCAAACAAAGCTTTTCAAGAACAGAACCAGAAATGGGAGAAGATATGCCAACAATTAGAAGACACAAATAGGCAACTAATCCTGGACAACAATATCCAAGCCCAAGAGATAGAACAGCTCAAAGATAAACTAAGATTGACAGAGTTAGACAGAGATGAAAATCATGAAAACCAGAAATAAGAAATAGAAGATCTGAGATGGAAACTGAGAGAACTACGAGAAAAGAGAGAAGAAAATCCGAAGATAACAGCAATACACAGAAGGAAAATCAAACAGAGGGAGGAAAGGAACCTACAAGCATCACCCATGAACTTTAAAAAACACCTCAGAGAAATGGAGGAAGAAGAGGAGATGGAAAAAAGAAAGATCATCAATGAGATAATGAGAGCAGTGACAAGTCAACTCACAGTTAGTGAACAAATAAATAGAGAAAAGAAACCAGTCTATGAGAACTTGATGCTGCCAGAAAATAGTCACAATGAGACAATACCATGTAAGGCAACTCTGCCTAAATTTAATGGAAAAGTGGACAGCTATAACCCGACATTTCTGGAATGGCTGCAAATGTTCGAGATTATGATGGCAGAGAGAAAAGTGAACCAAAGGGCAGCAGCCACAAGGTTCCCACTGTATCTAACAGGGGCGGCCTCTCAACACTACTTGCTTTTGGATGCAGACATAAAATGAGATTACAAACTATTAATCAGAAACTTTGTAGATTTCTACAAAAACGAAAGCTTCAAAAATCAATATTGAATCATATTGAACTCTACAAAGAAGTGAAAGATGGTTGATATCCAAAACTATATCCAACAGATAGAACGACTGTTAACACTTAGCTCAAGGTAAAACAAGTATTCCAAGTATTATCTCTTTTCTCACATCTGCAAAGGCATGCCAGAGAACATCTGTACACAATTTGAAAACAAGTGCAACATAGATAATAAGCTGGAGAAGATGATTAGGAAAGCTGTAGACATACAGGCAACAATAGAGAATAACGCCCTCATTTATGAAAAGGCAATATGGAATAAGGAAAAGCTGACAGAATGGAGAAATAACTATAAACCAAAAACAGGGAACACCAAAGCATACAAAGAAAAGAAGGTGGAGAAATTCATCAATATAAAATATAAAGATGGGAAATCGAAAATAATAAGAGAAAGAGACATAAAATGCTATGCCTGTGGACAGAAGGGGCACAGAAAGGATGAATGTAGAAAACAAATTAATATGATCAGAGAGGAAGAAGTGTATTATGATGACGAGGATATAAAAGAATCTGAATCAGAATTGGCAGAGGATCCACAAATGGAGGAAGAATTGGAAAACTAGCCAGAGTGCTGACTCAAAAAAACCAAGCACTGATAATGATCATGACGAATCTGGACAACATTAACATGATAACAATAACAATAAATGGAATTTTAACAAAAGCAACAATTGATACAGGAGCAGCAACATCAATAATAACAGATGAGTGCGTGACAAAACTGGGATTTAAATGAGAAGATTTACAATGTTTGAGCAAGAGACTAATTAACTCTTCTGGAGAGTATATAGACACAAAAGGCAAGATTGAGGCAGTACAGATTAGAATAGCAAATACAACCTTTGAGCAAACACTAGTGGTGATAGACACCCATAACAACTTACTCCCCTATGAGGTGATATTAGGGGATGACTTTCTGACAAAGAATGGATGTGTAATAAATTACACTAACAGAATGATCAAAGTATGAGAAGAAGAAATTGAAATTGAAGAGCAAGAAGGAAAACCATCAACAATAGTCTTCAAACTGGAGGAAGATATAAAATTGCAACTATATCAGTGGAGCATGCATGGAGTGAAAACTGAAGAAATGTTAACAGCAGATATAATGATTTACAACAACAAAGGGATCAATTCAAAAAGAGTGTTGATGCCATCAAGTGTGTGTGTGATAAAAAACGGCAGAGGAAAGGTCCCAATATTAAATGCAATGAATGAGAATATCAATGTGAAGAAAGCAAATGTACAAATATTCGGACAATATGTCAGATCTAGTATCAAAGCTATTTGGAGAGCAATGGAGGACATTGATGAGCAGAGTAGTTTTTATGGTCAATTCAAGGACTTACAAACAAAAACAGGAGGTACTCCACACTGCTGACTCAAGGGTGAGTGGACAAAAACCATTGATGTAGCATGTACTCCCCACAGCTGACTCAAGGGCAGAGGGACAAAAGCCAAAGAGGAAGACCAATACAAAATACCTGAATTGTTGGAAAAGGAATACCAACATTTGAGTGCAGCACAATTGCAACAACTGCAAGAGGTACTAGAGAGACACAAATGGATATTCAATTACAGAGAAATTAGTGTGGGACAAGCAATAGGTGAAACACACAAGATTATTACAACAACAAACAAACCAATAAAACTGCCAGAGAGGCAAGTACCAGAGCAGATGAAGGACGAATACAAAAGGATACTCAATGAATTGATGGATAACAAAATAATACGACCCAGTGAAAGCCCATATGTTGCACCAATAGTATTCATGAAACAGGGAGACAAACACAGGTTATGCATAGACTTCTGGAAGTTAAACGAAGTAATGAAAAAAGACTAATACCTGCTGCCCAGGATAGAGGATATGTTATATGAGGCGAGCAAACAAGTACTTCACATCAATAGACTTATGCAAGGCATATTGGCAGGTGAGAATGGAAGAAGAAGATATAGAAAAGACGGCATTCATAACTCCTTACGGCCTGTATGAGTGGATATATATGGCATTCAGTTTATGTAAAGTGCCCACAACATTTCAAAGATATATATGAAAGTACTGAAAAATATGAAACATAAGATGGAGGATGGTGTAAATGCATACATTGATGATATCATTGTGACTAGCAATACAATCAAGGAACACCTGCAGAAACTGGAATGAACATTATCAATCTTGCAAAAAGCTGGCCTGAGAATCAACTGAAATAAATGCGATATTTTAAAAGAGAAAATCATATTTCTAGGATGAGTCATCAAAAAAGGGCGAATATGTATGAAGAACAATGCAAGAGACATGATCAGGAGAATAGAGAAACCAAATAACAAGAAGGACATCCAAAGAATAATGGGCTTTTTCAATTATTACAGCACATTTATCTCTAACATTGCAGGGAAGACTGCCAAGATGACGTGGCTGATGAGAAAATCAGTACCATTCATATGGACATGGCAGGAGGAGGAACTGGACAATATAAAAGAGGAACTAGCAAAGTTGCCATCACTAAACACGCCCAACTAAAATGAAACCTTTATATTAGACTGTGATGCTAGCAAAGTAGCAATTGGAGCAACACTGGGTCAACTAAAGGATGGCAAGGAGGTACCCATACAATTCTTCAGTCTCAAGTTAAAATCAAGTGAGGAGAACTATGGATCAACAAAACTAGAGATGCTGGCACTGATTGAGAGCATAAAGAAACTTAGGCATTTCTTAATAGGATGACAATTCAGGGTTCACACTGACAACAGCAGATTGGCATGGCTCAAAAAGTTCTTGGGTGACAAATCATGAATAGTGTCGAGATGGATTGAATATTTAAATGAATTCACCCTCACCATTGAACACTGAAGAGGAACACTGCATAAGAACGCTGATTTTTGGACTGTGCTTCCCAAGTATCAGAGGGATGTCACCAAGAAAGACGGAGAGAAGAAACAATTCAAATTCTTACCACACGGAGTACAAGGAGCTCTTAGAGATGAATGTTGATAACAAGAGACAAACAGTACTACCAATCGTGATAGAAGAGGAAATATCAAAGTCAGAGATCATAGAAAAACAGAAAGATGACATTATATTAAGTGAAATCTTAAGGAAATCTTAAGGAGCCAAGTGTAAAATTATCAAAGTTAACTGCGAGCTACTATGAGAGGTATAAATGGAAGAGGAATAGGAATGGAATCCTATATGTGGAAGGACAAAGTAACAGGATCGCAATACTGGAGTATTTTAAATGCAAATTGGTAAGGAAGATCCATGAGAAGGGCCATTTAGGCATTACACAAATGGAAAGCACGTTCAATGCACAATTTTTTACAATGGCAATATGGAAGGTCACAGAGGAAATAATTAACAAATGCATGAAATGTCTCCTCCATAATAAACAACATTATCTGACACAGAGGGCACCTCTAGAAAAGATTATAGCAATGCAACCAAACAAGATCGTACACATAGACTTAGAAATGTTGTCAAAAGAGGAGGAAGGATATCAGTACTTGTTGGTGATGGTGGACAACTTCACCAAATACGCGAAGTTAATTCCAATGAAGAACGCAATGGCTGAAACAACCACCAACATCATAATGAAAGAATGGATCCTAAAATTTAGGCCAATGGAGATGATAATCACTGATAAGGTACCGCAATTTGAAAGCAACCTGTTCCAGGAAATGGCATGCCTATTGGAAGTCATAAGCAAAAGAACAACAGCCTACCATCCACAGCCGAACATTGCAGAGGAGAGACTGAACAGAACCCTTATAAAGTTGATCAGAGTGACAACTTCAAGGATATGGGGTCGCAAATGGAGAGAAGTAATTCAAATGATTGAGTACTTTTACAATACATCTGTGCATTTGACAACTGGGATAACACCATTTAAAGCCATGTTTGGGAGAGAGGCGGCAACACCATTATCAATGCAATACTTTGCCTACAGTGGGAAGTTGGATAACCAATACTTGTATCAACTGAGGAATCAGATAACAGCGATACATGAGATGATATGCCATAACACAAAGAAATCAGCCGTGAGACAACATTAACAGACACAAACCAGGTCTGAAAGTTGAAAACAGTGTGGTCAGGTCCATATAAGATAATGCAAGTATTACCAAACAATGAGTGCATGTTAAATAATGATTGATTATTGCACTTCCAAAACCTAAAATGGGCAAAAGCAAATATAAAAGAATCAATATTAAATTAAAATGCGGAGTTCAAAATAAGTCATGTTAATAGTAATGAGATTGTATATGATATGAGTGAGTTAGATAGTCTACCAGAAGAAGGCTTTTACAAAGAATTTGAGGCAAATATAAGTAATAAGGGATATACAAAGGAGAGTGCTGCCAAACCAGGCAGCAAGAGATAAATATATATATGACCCTGAAATATGGGATATAAACTTATTGTCTGAATTTAGGAAAAAATCAAACAAGATGCATCAGCCACTGAGGAAGAGAGTGGGCTGAACCTGAAAACCTGAGGAGATGACAACGTCAAACCCATGGAGAAGGATACGAACCAGAGGTCTAATGGGAGGCCGAATGGAAGACAGAAGGGCCGAGAATCAACCCATGACTAATCAAAGGCACAGAGTGAGAAGGCATCTGAGTAGTCCCCAACTCCATTTCGAGAGCAGGGAGACAAAAAGACATAATGCCTCTCCCACTGGAGATCTGCACTGCTGATTTGCAGCACAACTTTCCCTCCAGTCCAGTGGGCAAAGGACAGTGCGTATACAAAAGTGATTTGAGGCTGACATATTGACGGAACCCACAACTGGTCAATTGCTGAAAGCGCCAACTGTGATCCAATTTGCAGGTGATTCAGTTGAAACCATCAGCATTGACTCACTTGACGGTGAGCTAAACACCAGTAGACCATTATGGATTACACAACTACATGCCCAGTCTGAAAGCACATCTGAAAGAACAGTGCACTCAAAAGACACAGAGAAAAGAATGTCAATAATACACGGGGAAACCTTGCACCCCTACTCCATTGGCCACAATGAAAATGAGAACCAATGCATATCAAAAACTGGCACTGGAAACAAAGAGTCACATTAGAAAGATAGCAAAGACAGAGTGCAGCAATCTACTGATAGTACTAGGCGTTCAGAAAAGACCAATGTTTAACATGATTATAAGCTACCAAAGAGAACTATACAAAACAGTAGAACGACCATATATGCACAGGATAGTTCATGTAATGTTTGATGACAACTTCACACTAGAAACAGCCCAAGCAATCATGGCATATATAGAACAGATTGTGAAGATACCAGAAATTAACATTGATAAAGACAATCTAATGATCATTCACATCCTAAAAAAGAAAGAGTATAACAAAAATTTGGAAAAACAAATAGATCAAACTTTAAGAATGACTAGATTGCAGGGCATATGAGTAGTAATCATCAGCAGAACAATGGTCACAGAACTACCACCATTCCTGAGAGAACTACAGATACAGGTCAAAAACATGTTCTTGTGGGAGAAATTAACAAAGGAAAAAGAAAAGATTCGCTCTAGGAACTAGCAATATGTAAAGGAGGAGCAAACATGGAAGCATTCACAGGAACCAAATTGGAAGAGATGCTGAAACCATTTAATCAAATAGCAGTGGATGTAGAATGCATCACGTCAAAATTAGAAGTGAATGACGATATCCAAGTGAGAATGAGCAGGAGAGGCTTGACGCGAATATTGTGGGAAACACTGAAAGAAAGTAAAATGAATTATCCAGCCATGATCAGATTAGCAACAGCGCTGACAACGTCACAAGATTATAGAGAGATAGAGCAACAGATAAAAACTAAAATCCTCATATGCACCCCACCACAAACAGTATCAATCCCAATAGTGCTCCCATGATGGAGAATACTGAAAAACGTGAAGGTTGCCAAAACTTTCTTACATGAATATAAAATGTATGTAAATATGAGAAAAGATGCAAAAGCAATAGTTGAACGAGATGATTATAAAAAGACAAAAGAAATACTACTAAAAAATGATAACAAGGAAAGGGTATATGTTGAGGGAGTGATAACTCCTTATCAACTATACACTCAAGGCAGACCAATACACAAACAGCTGAAAGAATTGTGAGAGGAGATTGACAAACAAACAACAACAACAATCATGCTGTTTTTGGGAGTAAACAATGTGGTGTGGTTAGATTTATGGAAATAGTAACAATGATGAAGATTAAATAAGAACAATCCAACAACAATAACAGAGGAGGAAGTGAGAGAAAACATAAGCTTCTTTTACAAGGACGTGGCAAACAAAAGAAGCCTCAGGAGAGTGTTCACATTCTCTTACCCAAACACAATGGTACATGAGGAAGTGGCGCACACAAGCAGAGCAGATGCGCAGATTACCCTAATGATAGCAATAAAAGGGATTCATCTATATAAGAAATTCTATGAGATCTTCTCAAAAAAAATGAACAAACTCAGAGAGATAACACCAACATCTGAAAATATTAAAGAAGTTAAATTCCTGCAATTCACAGCACAGTCACAACAAAGAGAGAGAGGCAGTATTGAAAATAACCAAACAACCAGAATTCCTGACAACAAGCTGGAGTGATCCCTGAGCAGAAATGATAATTAGAAAAGCAGACAAGTTAGTCCATGGAGAACACGCAGTACTAAAAATAATGCAAGCTGAGGAAGTTGTGTAGCATAATCCAAAGCATAATGCTGCTAATAAAGAAAGAAGATCAGATGATTAGTCAAAACTAAGATTGAATTATGATTATTAATTAGAAAAACAATTTAAATTTAATTATCAGATTATCTTTGTAAATGCAACCAAGTAATAACATAGCAAATTAGTACTTGTTGTCGAATTTTGACTAAATGAAGTGAGCAAATTTGCTTCCATTATTTTTAGCCATTTTGGCAGATGGACAAATTTGAAATTCGAAAAACAGGTACTTTTTGAATTCAACTATAAATAGAGTGAAAATCAATTTGGAAGTGGTTGAATTAAATTCTTTGAAAATCTTATTTTAGATTTTATTATTGGTTTGCTTATTTATACAGAATGTCAAGCTAAATGGTAAATGCAGTAGTAGTGGTTTGGGCACCTATCAGGAGTGACTCAAGGGTCTTTGATCCAAACCATGAACCTGCATTTATTTTAGGTGTACAAATAGGAGTTTTTCTCTGTTTAGCTGGCTATTGATTCAATCATTTACATGTAATCAATAATTAACATCGGCAAGAAAGGGCTGGATAGCCTACCATAGGTTATACATATTTTACCTCATAGATTTAGGNCATCACCGTCACCTCCCCCATATGCGCATCCCTGCACACATGGCAGCACTTTCTTTTACCCTATTGTTTAACGTCCACTTTTGGTTCAGGACTCCGCAAAGTGACGCGCCCATCAAGTATTGGCTCAGCGTCTCCGCCTACCCAGGAACCACCACATGGAGGTTACTCTCCAGGACGATTCAGGCATAGCCCTTGGGTTCCCCAGTAGTAGTGGTTTGGGCACCTATCAGGAGTGACTCAAGGGTCCTTGATCCAAACCATTAACCTGCATTTATTTAAGGTGTACAAATAGGAGTTTTTCTCCGTTTAGCTGGCTATTGATTCAATCATTTACATGTAATCAATAATTAACATCGGCAAGAAAGGGCTGGATAACCTACCATAGGTTATACATATTTTACCTCATAGATTTAGGTGACCTATAATAGACCAATAAATAGACTGAGCATGTACTATGTTATTTAAATGTAAGGTAGGAAGCTGCAAGTTATTATGTAACTTATTTTAATTAACTTATCTAAAGCCAATAGTATTTGGTAATGGCTAAAGTAATAATTATCAAGCAGCTAGTGACATTGCAAGGTTGCGATGTGACATAAATACACAATTCAAATTGA
>CABFPE010000600.1:194819-211139 GCA_900660155.1 Hofstenia miamia
ATCGAATTCTTAATACCTTTTCCAGCAGTGAATTTTTCACAAGAGATAGTTAGAAAAATGCCTGAGTTCCAACTGAATCTTGAGGGTAAACAAGAAATCTGTGTAAAGAAAGAATCAGAACGAGAAAGCATAGTAAATTGGTTGGCACGTCTCATAAATAGAGAAGGACAAGACATTGAAAAGGAACTGAGAGAAATGAAAATTCAAGCCAAAATGTTAATTCCTGAAAGTTTGCCAGAATCCAGGATGCAACCTTACCCTCCTCACAGTCACAGCAAGCAGTGGTGAGCTTGGCAGTGGTGGGGATCCTTGGGACAATGGGAATTGGAGCTACTATTGCAGAACCCATAAAATGCTGCTCTAGTAAATAAATTTGGAAAATTTGGCAAAAAATTGCCAAATATTTGGAAAGGATTTGCAAATCGGATCCAAATATTTGGCAAATTTTCCAAATTTTATGCAAACTTTCCAAATATTTGGTAAATTTTCCAAATAATTTGCAAACTTTCCAAGAATTTGCCAAATATTTGACAAACTTTCCAAGTTTTGTGCTAAGTGATTTTTGTAGAATTTATGAAATATATTAAACAATTACACTCATACATTTATGAAAAGCATTAAACTTTCATCAGCTTTAGTTATTTATAACAGCAGTTGATTAAGCTGCCATCACAGTATACATTAAGATATATAGTATACATTAAGATGTATAGGCCTAATCTAGAGCAATCAACTGCCAACCAAACACATTAATGCATTGGCATGCAAGTCAACATCATAATTCTTAACTAATGCAACATTGAAAATTTTCCAATTAATCTTGTTTATATTCCGTAACAATTTGCTCAAAATTTTGGCAGTTATGAATTATAACTTAAGCATTTATAAGTATGTTAGATTTAAAAATTATTTCTGGTATGAACATAAAAAACTAAAAGAATACAGGTTATAACACTAGTCCATAACTAGTACTAATGGAGTATTTAAATGTTGCATAAATTATTCTTGTATATATAAATACTTTAATTGTTTATAACAGTAGTCAATGAAAAGTTGAAATTTGCATTATATTGGTTTCAAAAATGTTTGAAATAGTTTATTATATATTATGTACACGTTTATTTATTCAAATAAGCTTTAAATTAATGAATGTACAAATTGTACAAATTTGGAAAATTTNGGTTATAACACTAGTCCATAACTAGTACTAATTGAGTATTTAAATGTTGCATAAATTATTCTTAGATATATAAATACTTTAATTGTTTATAAAAGTAGCCAATGAAAAGTTGAAATTTTCGTTATATTGGATTCAAAAATGTTTGAAATACTCAATTATATATTATGTACACGTTTATTTATTCAAATAAGCTTTAAATTAATGAATGTACAAATTGTACAAATTTGGAAAATTTGGCAATTATTTGGCAAATATTTGCCAAATTTTCCAAACTTATTTACTAGGGTATGTAAGGTAGGAAACTGCTACGCCATTTACTAAGTAGATTTTTTGTATTAGCAGTTAGTGCCAATGAACGGTTGCATTAATACGCTAGTAGTAATTACACTGTATCCGAGAATGAGTCATTAAGTTGAATAGTGCCTGCATTACTGTTTCTTATCACATAGTTAGGGTACACATAACAAAACTAAGTCAAGTGAGAATGAGCTGAGTCTGTCGATGGATGGAACATTACTCTGTTGCGGGATGGTAGATGGCTTCTTGGTGATCAGACACCGCTTCGGGCAGCGAGCCCATCGTTAACTGGAGTATCTCTCACGTGGTTACCTAAATAATGGCTGTTACATGTAACTTTCGTATTGTGTGTACATGAGACAACGATAGTTAATCTAGATAGACATTACCCCGCTTGTTAGAAACTGTAGTTCGATACACCTAAATAGTTATGGATTATTACACATCTGAAGTTTGGGTGATGATTCTACACTACATCATGATCATGTGCGTTAACAACCTAAATGACACTCAAGCGACTAATTGATGCAAAACAATACTTTTATTATTCGTTCTTCTTCCTTAATGTACTCATTAACCCGTGCAGGGCATTTATACTTTTTCCGATGAATACATTGGTACACAGTTCTGCACCATCCGTTCTTTAAATAGGTTTCCTTCCCCTGAATTGACATGTCTTCCAATTTATTCATGACTATAATGAAAGTTTGTTCTTTGTGAAATCTTTAAATTAAAGTTATGTTCCTTTTCTTTTGTCCCATAGAAGTCTATTGTACACATAATATGTAATTGCAATATTTATGCAGTCGTTTTGAATTTTTGTAGTTCGTTTTGCTATATTTGCACAGTCGAAAAATGTACCAACCATGCTTTTATATCAAATAACCATTTTTGTAAACTAAGCAGTATTACAAAATTATTGCCTATAAGTTGAAAGCTTTTGACAAAAACAGTTGACTGGAAATGCTTAGTTAAATTAATAACGCGTTGCATAAACTAGCAGACAAAGATTTACGTATTAAATTAAGATATTAATGATAGGCAGGTACATGTTGTTTTGTTGTAAAGAATTACTATAAAAACTGTAAACGAGTTAAAAAATTTAATAAAATAAATCGTTTAAGGTGCATTCAGATGAAACCTTTTGATGCGCATCTTTTGTTAAAAGTGCGTTCAAACGAACATCTTTTTGATGTATGCTTTTTTGATGCACTAGTCAAAATTTGTGAGCATTCAGGCGAGCGTCTTTTCTATGTACATGTACAGCCATTTGATAAAATTGCGTTCAGACGAGCATTATTTTGATGCAATATATATATATATATATATATAAAATAGTTCCCCTCCTCAGAAAAAAAGCTGGGTGCGCCCCTGGTAACGAGCCTTTATTAAGCTAAGAAAATTTATAGTTCTGCTTCTTAATTTGTTTATGTAGATTTGTCTTACTGATTCATTCAATACACCTTTTTTTTAATCTTATTTTAAAAATCATATTTTAAAATGCTTGTTAAATAATAGCAAGAGCGATGTAAAAAATTTATGGCAAAATTTATCATGTTAAAGACAAACTCATGTGACTATCTCCGGCACTTGCGATCAGTGCAATAAAGACTTATCGTTTGTTTTTCCTTTTTACTTCTATGAAGTTTGTTGTAAATTGTTCTCATTGAGATACATTAAAGATGTCAAGAATAGAGAACATTTACTTTTGCTCAAGTATGGCTAAAGTAAATATTGTGAGATATAATGTTAACTGATTAATTTTGCAAGTTCTCTTGTATATATTGCGCCGTTTTTTTTTAAAGTGCCAACAATTTGTCAAAAAATAATTTACAAAATGGCATGCAGTAATACA
Organism: Hofstenia miamia; assembly: GCA_900660155.1. NCBI lineage: Eukaryota > Metazoa > Xenacoelomorpha > Acoela > Hofsteniidae > Hofstenia > Hofstenia miamia. The sequence goes on from CABFPE010000600.1 coordinate 198,152, forward strand.
AATTTGAAAACACTAATTTGAGAGTATTTTATTTAAAAGTGATGGTTGCTCAAAGAAAAAAGCAAAACTCAAAAAGTCATACTAAAATTTTTAAGGACCTTTCATTGTCTATCCGAATCTGTCTTTAGAAATTGGTTAAGTTCAAAACCAGATTACACATCATATAACCAATTAATTTCATGATGCCTCCTTTCAAACCAGGGTGAATGTTGATATTTTAGTTAGACCGTCGACCTTGTTGTCCAGCATTGCCAAGACCATCCGGATTTGACCTAATACTGCAATTAACATTTCTGTATATCCTTTAGGGTGGTTACGGGTCAACTCGTGCGACAGTCTAGTAAAAAATTCGACGGTGGGTTTGCTCGAAACTTTTACACAAATCGAGTCTCGGGTCATTCATAATTGTTAGGGAGGATGAACACTAAATGAATTAAGGAACAACTGAAGAAGTCAAACCCTTCAATCTTTAAAATTCTTAGACTAATAGTATTTTATTAAATTTGTATTTTTAATTGATTTTGTCTTGTTTTCATTGATGCTTTTATGCTAAAACATTTTTGCGCGTATTATACTAGTAATCCTTCTTTGATTAGTTTGGGGTACGGATCACTTTTAGACAGACCAGGTCGGGTCAAAGGTTAAAAATTGAACATATTTCCTGCTCATATTAGAGTTCAAAATTTCCTAATCCTAGTGAACTACCATCATCAAAATATCTTCATTATTTGATTCTTAAATCATGATTTAAAGAGCTTCATCACCAACTTCCTCAACAATTTACAAGCAACATTAGAGATTTGAAAGGAGAGTTGTATATATGCAATGTAAGATATAAATTGATTTAACATAATACAGTATTCTTAATATTTGTTAGATCAAATAAATTGGGTTATAAAGTTACCCCATATGGCGATAATCATAGAAATGCTACAATATTGCTATATTAGGCATTTAGGTTGATATAAAAGGTCATAAGTTTCGTTGGTTTACAGGAATTTCCCGTCTTTCAGCAACGTAATTAAGCAGCGCGGGTTAACAGAAACACCCCAAACGACGAAGAAGTGCTAAATATTTAAATACTGCATTTGTATATCTTGTGTTAATTACAGTTTTATTATCTGTACCATGGTACTTCTCTATTAAGGCTTAACAGCACATAAAATATTTCTAAGAAACTGATGTAATGCTGTTGCGCAATGTATTTCTATATACACAGTCAAGCATTTTATTTGTTGTGATTCACTATGATTTATTTCATTTTTTACAAACGCTCTTTCACTTTTAAAATTGAAAGTAAGGTTAAGGGTCTATCTGCCTTATTATTCATTATCATGGCTGCCGTTGGTATCAGTGAACTTCTTGCTGATACAATTGCGGCTTTATGCTTATTTTTAGATTCTAAAATGTACAATTCGATGGCATATTGCAAAAAGGTGCAATCTGTAATTTTTTGCATATTTTCATGTTTTGTTGTTTTCTGATAGTGTTTTATCTATATTTTATTATTATTATGGTAAGTATGAGTTCTTGAAATCAATGGCTATTTATATGTTACTATTAAGATTACCCACAATAAGTGATTCATGTTGCCAATATGATTTTGTTGGAGTTCTAGCAATGACTTTCTCAATTTCATTCCTTGATGCATTCCACTGCTCTCTGCTAGGCATCTCAAGTGCTGCACAATTCTAAGCCATGTTCTGTATCATGCTGATGATGTTGATAGACTTTTATTTAGTTCTGCCATTGGCAGGTTGATCATGTGCTATTTACATTTACTTTTAGTTTAAATAGGGCAGTTCTGCATGTGATCATTTAAAAAAGTTTTAGTTTAGCCCAAGTTACTCACTATTTTATCTGCTATATTCTAATAGATGATCATGAGCAGCTAAACTTTCTATGGAATTGAGGGGGCACATAGGTTGCAATTCAGCCAAAGGATGTGCTCAGCCATCTTATGATTCTATGCAGACCTCTTCCTTTCTGGGGTGTAGATGATGCAGAATAGTTCATTATCTGTTTATTGGTGTTCACTATCATGCTTCACATCTGCAAGTTTTGCCATTATGTTTCTCATGCCTCCTATAGCAGGCCATTATACATGATTTAGTCCAGATCTTTAGTGTAGCATCCTCTACCAGGCTTTGATATCCACTTTCTCTATTATACTATTATAATTAGAATGATACAATAGCATGTATGGATGTACAAATTTTACACTGCTTGACTTCTACATTATTAAACTCCATTAACTGAAATTAGTGGATGATATAATGTACTCTATTTAGGTAATGAAGCTTTGCAGCATCCTTTCCAGTTGTTGGTGATTAGGCATCTGCCTGAATCTGATCTCCAAACCAGGTAACAACCACTCCTCTATGATCCAAGCAAGTAAGTTTCCCATCTCAGATCAGTGAAGTAACTTACATGTGCCCTATCCTATCTCAGTGCTTACTCAAGACTTGGCACAACTTGATTTAGTCTCAATTCGTAAAGTTTACTATATACTTGCAACCTTTATTGTTACTAGCTGCTTGTTTAAATAAATACATGGTTACCCATTACTAAAATATATTGGCTTTAATTAAATAAAATAGCAGCTTCCTAACCTACATGTATAATAATTGATACATACAAGGTCACATTATCAGTCACATTATAGTCATTAATTTTGATATAAATATATATAAATATAAATCCCTACATTTGGCTTACTAGCCTTATATAAAATATAAAAAACAATTACTGCATGCACAAGCCGCCAGTGATAATTACCATGCATAATATCATCACAGTGTAAGTTGGTATAGGTGTCGTCAATTTGCATTCAAACAAAAGATTTTGAATTTCTACACATACACATATACCTAACCTAATGCAGTCCATGATTTGGGCTACCTTTGTCAAGGAACAAGTCGTCGTCCCAGGATCAAAGGAGTAGCACCCAAATTGTTGCTGGAAGCTTAAGCATTTATAATAACCATAAGTCTAGAAAAACTGAAAAACTGTAAAGTGAGAGTAAACACAGTTTTGGTGACAAGCAATAAATTGCAACATCTCAACAATGGTTTTCTCACATTTATACCAAGCAGCAATAACTACCTGGTCTTTGTTTACAAATTCAAACATTCAATTTCTCTTGAAAATTTAATTGAGCAATTACACATATAGTACAGTTCAAGGGGACAATTTTATTAGTTTGTAAAACTGTTTTTGAAATTAATGCTATGTCACACTGACATCACTACAAAAATAGCTAAATAAATAAAAATAAATAAAATACTCTTGATAGTCCATGAGTGACGCTACATGCCCACTCTTACTCACATTAAATTTGTGGTAGTAGTTGGAGAGGCGGCCCAGAGATTAGCTTTGGCGTTTCACTTTAATCATCTCAATGGCAAACACATCATCCCAACTGATGATGTCTGCATACTGGGTCCTTTTTGTCACCTGGATCAAGGCTTCTCTCTGGGTGACTACCTCATAAAATTCTCCATACAGAAACATAGTGCTTTGATTGCCTCAAGGATTTTGTCTTTGTACTCTTCTCAGAGAATCATCACCAGATGGATCTTTTTGATCTTAGCAAGTTGATAAGCTATTTCAATATGTTCCATTATATTAGGCTGTTGCACCTCATGCACTTCAAACACATAGGTCACTAATAGATTTTTGAAGTTGATGTTGACACATCCAAATTTTTGGATCTATCGCCAATTATTGATAAACTGATATAGGTGAGTGATGGTGAAGTCCTCATCAAAAGAGGGGTGAACAGTGCTTCTCCAATAGTGTCTACTTAGGCCCTCATCAATATAACGTATGTGTACCCTATCCTAGCTCAGTTTATACTCAAGACAAGACACAACTCGACTTAATCTCTATTTGTAAAAGTGTTTCATGTACTTGCAACCTGACTTGTTACTAGCTGCATGGTTAATATTATGCATAGCCATTACTGAAATATATTGGCTTTAATAAATTAATCTAATATATAGCAGCTTCTTATCCTACATCTAATACTGATACATGCTTGGTCACATTATCAGGCACATAATAGTCATTAATTTGGATCAAAATATATACAAATATAAATCCCTACATTTGGCTTACTAGTCTTATATAAAATTCACTATCATTTGTACATGTAAGAAAGGATCAATAGTTAGCTAAACAGAAATAAGAATTCCTAATCATATCCTTAACTTATGTGCAGGTTCATGACTTGGAACAAGGAACCTAGAATTGTTCTCATTATGGGATGCTCACCACTACTGAAAGCCAACCATTTAGCTGAAAATCTTAGTTAATAATCAAACCATAATCAATACTAAAGATAAGAATTCCAAAGAATTTCCTTTATCAATTGTTACAATGAAAAAGTACCTGTTGATTTCCAATTTCAAATGTTCACCTGCAAAGATGGCTAAAAATAGTGGAAGCAAATTCACCCCCTTTGTTTTGCCAAATTTGTAGAATCAACAAATAATAATTATAATCTTTTTAACTGATAGTTTTTGGTTGCATAATACAAAACTAATCTAAGATGATAATTAATTTTTATGATTTATTTTTAATCACACTTAAGGTTGATCTTAGTTCATCTTTACTGACTATTTTCATTAGAAGCTTGTTGTTTTGGATGATGCTACAGTACTTCTGACAATACAAAACTGCAAATTCCATTAAGACATTCACATCATCAACAATAGAAATCAGCCCTCCCATATGAAATAATATTGGGTTATGATTATCTAGCCAAAAACAACTGCCTCATTGATTACTCCAATTGGACACTCACAATAAAAGAAGGCAAACATGTCACCGTCTCTCTCATAACCAATGGCACCAAAAGATTCGAGCCCTTTCATTGGCCACTAACAAAAATCATATCAAAGAAGCCTCTTACAGGCAAAGTAGGTATTACAAATGCATATGGAATATTGAATTCAAAAATCACCATTCTCAACAACCTCTCCACAGTTAGCAACAACTATGCTTTCACTGTGATATTAAATAACTCCAATAAGCATGTAATTCTAACACTGAAAGATATCACTATTACCAGGATACCCTTAGAGAAATACGTCAGGAAAAATAAACCTATTCTCATCTCAAACAATTCTACAAGAGAAGAAGATGCTTCTAAAGCACCTATTCTCACACCTGAGTCTCATCCTCACTTACAACAAGAGGAAAGAAACATCATAAATGACATATTACAGCAGAACACAGCAATCTTTAATGATCAAGAAATCAGTGTGGGCAAAGAGTTGAACACTGCATAGAAACAATGTTGGACAAACCAATTAAACAAGCATGCAAGAGAGTACCTGCACAGATGCAAACTCAGTACACAAAAACTATATCCATTCTATTAAATAATGGAATAATCCGCCACAGTCACAGTCCCTATGCCTCTCCAACAGCCTTTATCAAGCAAGGAAACAAGAACCACGTCTGCATTGATTTTAGACAACTCAATGAGATTATGAAAAAAGACGCTTATCCACTCCCACAAGTTGATGGCATCTTATATGACACTGTGCAATTCAAAATCTTTTCAACACTAGGCATATGTAAATCGTATTGGCTCTACATGGCCTTTGGCCTGTGTAATGCACCTGCCACATTCCAATGCTATGTGACAAAAATCCTATTAAATGAACATTAGAATCTTTTTAAAAGAATAGTGGCTTAAATCCACAACATCTTGATTGGATCCCAGTGCATTAAAGATCACACACAGCAACTCACCAATACACTTAAATTGCTATTCAACACTGGACTTCACATTAACCCCATGAAATGCAATATTGTAAAACAAAAGGTCACATTCGTTGGACACAATATTACACCAGGCAATATAACAATCAAAGATGAAGTCAAGAAACTAATCAATGACATACAACCACCACATAAAAAATACAGACTGAGAAACTCGGCTTCATCCATTACTATCACATGTTTATGCCAAATCTCACTTAGAAAGCATTTCAGATTTGTGATCTCCTAAAGAAATCAAACAAGTTCATATGGACTTGGAAGCACCAAGAAGAACTTAATACTCTTAAACTAGATATGAAAAAGATAAAATCTCTGAATTCGCCAACACCAAATGATCACTACATTTTGGACTGTGACTGCAGCACCATTGCTATCAGCACCAAACTGAGTCAAATAAAGAATGACCAAGAATGGCCCATCCAATGGTTTAACTGAAATCTAAAACAAAGCAAACATAACTATGGAGCAACAAAACTCGAAATGTTGGCACTCATTTTGCCCTGGCATCAGGATCACTATCTAGCATCATCAGAGCTAGCATAACAATATTAGAAAGTGCAAAGCAATAACGTGATGAGAGCATAGTATCTACTATTGCATAGGCAAGAGTTCCATGCACCATTTAGAAAATGGTCAGTTAGAGTTATATTCAATAACACTGTCCGCAAAACAATGTATCTGGTAGTAAAGATCTGGATTAAATCATGTATACTGATAGAACCATATAATGGCCTGCTATGGGAGGCATGAGAGACATTATGGCAAAACTTGCTGACGTGAAGCATGATAGTGAGAACCAATAAACAGATAATGAACTATTCTGCATTAGATAAGCCCCAGAAAGGAAGAGGTCTGCATAGAATCATAAGATGGCTGAGCACATCCTGTGGCTGAATTACAACCTATGCAGCCCCCTCAATTCCATAGAAAGTTTAGCTGCTCATGAAAATCTATTAGAATATAGCAGATAAAATAGTGAGTTACTTGGGCTAAACGAAAACTTTTTTTAAATGATCACGCACAGAGCTGCTCTATTTAAACTAAAAATAAATGTAAATAGCACATGATCAACCTGCCAATTGCAGAACTAAATAAAAGTCTATCAACGTCATCAGCATGATACAGAACACGGCTTAGAATTGCGCAGCACTTGAGATGCCTAGCAGAGAGCAGCAGAGTGCATCAAGGAACAAAATTGAGAAAGTTAATGAGGAACACAAAACAGGGAATGATCAATGGCAGCAAATTATAGGCTGATGCCATAATATAGATAAAGTCATTAATGAAAAAATAACCAAAACAGAATCCATCACAACACATGTCTCGAAAAAAGGAGAAGATCAAGACATGCTAATTGAGAAACATATCCTGAACAACAAACACCAGATTGGTATCACACCTATCTCTTTCCAACAAACAAAAATCTCAAACGTCGAATTAATAAAGACTCCATTTTTTTACAGAGTCCTACACCAAAACAGAACTTGAATGCCTAATGACATCCCTACAGCAAACAGCCATGGATGTTGAGTATGCATCAGCCAGATTTAATATACGAAAACCTTCTAAAAAGAATGTGCAGGCTTACTGTCATCAAAGACCTCAATAGAAAATTAATCAACTACCCAATCAGCATCAGCACCATTGAAATTACCACCAACCATGGAAATTGGCTAGAACTAGAGAAAAAGATTGCAACAAAAAACGCATTTCCATTCCATCCCATTATAGACACTAAAGACAAACACACCAAACCAGCAAGCCACAGCATCCCAAGTCAAAGCTTATACTTCAACAATTATAAAGACATCTGCCATTTTAAGTAAAAAACCCCAATTTAAAGAAGCAGTATGCACACTAAAAAAAAGAAATCAAGAAAACTGTTTATACATTGATAGTAAACATACACAAGAGACAATATATAAAAAGGCAAACCCATACATTCGCAAATACATGATCTTAAATCAAAAATAGAAAACAAAAAAGTCAAGAATATTACTGTTTTCACTGGAGAAATGACCTAATTTTTTTGAACATCTGGCAGGAGCAATACAAATACTACAACGTCACCAAACACATTGAAATAGTGACAATGAGCAGGGCAGGCGTTAACAATCCTGATGAGATGATGGAAAAACTAATAATTGACAACATTAACTTCCTATACAAAAATACTACTTGCCATAACTTGTTAAATGTAGTTTTTAAATTCTTCTTCCTAGACTCAAAGCTGGAGACAAGCAAAGCTCACACATCAGATACTGATGCGAGTGATGACACTAATGATAGCTCCAAAAGACCAAAAACTCTATTGTAAATTCTATGAAACATTTAAGACAATTCATTATATAAAAAGATACCTACAGCAGAGATTGAAACATTCTAATTGGAAGGATACACACATCCTAGAGCTATTGGATCGCACGTACAGCCTTCTCTATCAAACAGAAAACCTATAAAATCTTACACAGTCTATAAACTTTATTTTAGTTAGTAGATGCAGAATTTCCTCCAACATAGTAATGTTTCGATTGGGTGTGTAGCGGCATTCCCTTCATTTAAAAATCAAACATGACTAGTTGGGCGAAAATTCCTAAAAATTCTAATGCCGAATTTTTTTGGTTTAAATTTGTAAATTCCCACCATGTGGCTTTTGGTTTTAGTAACTATTGGTAGCTTATTTGTTTTCTCTTGCTAATATTAAGCTAAATTTTTTTCGTTTTAGGGATAAAACCAGGGGTTATGTCAGAGAATGTCTATGCGCATTCTCTTGCGGCCTTGCGATGCATAACCCTAGGGGACATCCTTAAAAATCCAGATAAATTATTAGTGAATTCTTGATATGGAGCATATCAGGAGCTAAGGATCAATATTATAATAGGAGGATTTATACTGAGCTCCTTCCTATACAAATCATAAATTTCCGAAAGTTAAGAAGACTCGATGCAAAAATATATTCCAACTGGGCCAATTGTTGAAGGAGGGGGGCTTATTCAAACCCCCTACCTACCTCTGTTCATTGTCCTCTGACTTTACATATATATATATATAATTATTTTACGTCTGGTAGAATATTTTTCGTTGACTTTTTACCAGTATTCTGTAAATATTTCTACAATAATTTTACTACAATTGAGTTTGTGCTTTGAATTAACGTGAACAAGCTAGGACTGTCTATCTAGAAATAACTTGAAAATTAATAAAGTGCTTCTATGGATGACCCAGATACGAGAAACATGACAGAAGAAGTACTTAACACATTCATTTTTGGTGAGAAGTCGGAGTTATTTGAAGTACGTAATATTGAATCTTCAGAAAATCAAAAGTTTTGATGAAAAAACGTTTTCTATTTTGTTCGAACATGAAAAAAATTCATAACGTTTTTTTTAAATTTTTCTGAATTTCGTTTAAGATGTATGTATGGATTTGGAAGACAATGATATTGGAACTATTTGCAAAACTTCTATACGATATGAAAATTCTCGATATTCAAAATATAGACTTAATAATAATTGTCAATGCACTTAAAAAATTGAAATTTTCTAAATCAAGTTGATTTATCAATGTGGGGCCCTATAGTAAGCAATGTGTCATTAAAGCTAAACTGGTGTCCTTAGATAATCTCATGAAATTCAATGTTGCTGTTTGTTTTTCAGCCATTCATAGGTGTGGATTATTCAATTAATCCGTTGACAATGCAAATATAATTTGCTAAAGCTAAATATTAGTTTCATCACCATATGTATATTTACAGTCGTATTGCTTCTTCATTTTATGATTGGAAATTCAGAGATTGAGGGATGGGAGAAGTGACCCCAATGTACAAAGGACTTCTATTAATTTGATTCTATCTTCGTCCATTTCTAATATTGCTTAGCCTTCCAGTTAAATCCCAACAACTCAGTTATTATTTTTAATTTGCGACTATTTTTATAATGAAATTATTATTTCACAACTCACTAAATTATGAAGCTATTTCAAATCTGAGTACACCACTGAATAAAGAATCGTTTTCATCCTTACATTATACGAAAGATTTCCTTGTGGAAAATGTTTTTTTACATAATGGCTAACTTAGTATATGGCTAAATGGATCTAAATTTTTATGTAGTTTTTAAATCTTTTTGTATGGAAAAGCAATGCGTATTCTAGTGCTGCCTTTCTTGAACGGAAATATTTAATAGATTTTTAGTGCAATTTGCGTTTTACTCATCTTGAGATGAACAAAAAATTCGTGCGACAAAAGTATTTTGTGGAGGGAAATACTTTGTATAATGATAAAAGTTTTTGTGAAATACGTGTAAATTCATTGCTTCACAAAATTTATGTACAAACTTTTAAGTTCGTGATGTATTGCTGCTATTTGCAAACCTTAAATAATACAGTAATGCACTGCATTAATAAGAACCAAACTCATAATATTTCCGAAGTCCAAATTCCATGAATAACAAAGAAAACAAACAGACCAACGATTGATTCTGAAACTAATGAGAACGTTTTTAAGAATGTCTTTTCACTTAAACCCAACATGAATGGCTTGTCAAGGTACACGTGAAAGCAAGTCAAGAGAGTTCTGTTGATTTTTTTCTGAAGTCGTGAATAGTCATCAGCGAAAATGAGATGAATGCTTGGCAATTCTTTTTCATTAATAGTCTCATGAATGAAATCTTTTATGCATATCATTTTAAGGACTTTCGAGATTGGCTTCAGCCCCATTCTGCGAAAGTAAAAGTGGTATAGAACATAGAGTCTTCCATAAAGACCAATAAAATGGAAGGTTTTTGTGAGATGTGATTCATTTGTTACAGCGTTGTGATTTGCGATAGAAAATCCGTAAATGATTGTTAGGATAGCCTTTAGGATAGTCACACTCGTTAGTATGTTAAGATGTCTGCAGAAATAATTTTGAAACTTTGACAAAGTTGGAAGAAACTTCTTGTATCTAAATAGAATCATTTCAATTTCATCAATGCTTTTATCCAGAAACGCAAATGTCAATTCGTTATTCATTCTTGAAAGAATATTAACGACAAAATAAGCAAGAAAAGTCAAGTGTAAACTGAACGGGATTGCAATAATTAATTGCACCATTTCTCCAGCCCATTGTTGGAAATAATACAATCTTTGCAATACTGAAGTGCTAGCACGCATTGACAGAATAACCCAAGGCAAGTAGAGTAATTGACCAACAAGGACACTGCATATTCCTAAAATTGATGTTATATGTTTTTGTATGCTGGGTTATTAGCCAATGTAATAGTTGCCTTACAATAGATTAGTTGGCATGTAAAACAATATTGATGTTATTTCAGAGTTCTTAAAGCCATTCAGATTTTCCTGAAGTAGAATTCTGCACTGACTAACATTCCTAAGCATAAAAGTAGAGTTTTTGTCAATTCAGGCTTATTGCACAGAAAATAAGTGGATCGGGTCAAGATTTTCAATCCCGACCCAATCAAATCCGAAATTTTTCGCCCGCTCTAACCCGGAGTCGTACCGAAATATCACTTTTTGGACGGCAAACATATCCCGATTTTGAATAGGAAATAAAATGAAAAAATTTTGGGCACGAATTAATAATGTTGAAAATAAACTTGCCTTTATTATATAGCAAAACATGTAAGTTCAAACGCCTTTGATGCATTGTAATTTCCAATCAAAGATATTTATTTATCATAAATGGCATATCATATAACATGCGTAATACCACTAAAAATCAGTCCAATCATAATCAAATTGTCTTTCACAGTACTCCACCTTTACAAGTGTACAAGCGAGCCCTAACTTTGCGCATAACAAATTACTGTTCAAAATATTACAAAAGATTTTAGCCTGACAATTCATTTTGGAGAATGTTTTGTGGCTTTGGCTGTAGTTGCGGGCAACCGCCAGCCCCATTTAGTTGTCATTTTAAGATCACTTGGTAAATTTATACAGTAAATATTATATATATATATATTATATATATATATATATATATATGGTTAACACAAGATAAAATTTCAACTATAAAGATTCCACTTTTATGTGCAGCAATTCGATATTTTAAAATAGTTCAAATTTTCGAACTGTACTTATGGTGGCTGACAATTCAGATGTAAGTAGTTCGGACAACAAATTTGAACATAAAGCAATGGGTAATTAATTCAAATCGTACTAAATAGTGCGGTTTTATTCGACGCTTTTATAGCTAATATGAAATCATCCTTAGAATCGCCATAAAAATTCATAAATTCCGTCACCTTGCTAATTCGTATTTGTGAGAAGAAATTTTTTTGGGCTTTTTTGAAAACAAGCAATCCAAATGACTACTAAAAAGTTCCAGAAGATCAATTCACAAATGTGATAAACTATAAGGAATGTAATTTGTATTTTTCTTGTGAATCGTTCAATCCCAGCATCATGAAGTTGACGCCTCATATTTTGCACATTCACGATTGTGCAAACAATGCTTGAGGTTAATCCAATTACAAAGGCAACGGCAAAACACAATCGTCGAAATACATTTCCTGTTTTCTTAGGAAGAGTGGAGTTTAATAGGTAGACAGTAAATCTATAATTAACTTTGTTTGGATCCATTTTCAGAATTCAGAATGTTGATAAAAGTTTTTCAAATCCGTTATATTTATTCATTTGAGCAGAGCAAATAATGTGTTCAAAATACGGCCACGTCAATAGTGCTTTCGATGTACAATCAGGTTTAATCATCATTTGTACTAAATAACCTGCAAATGGGAGCTGTCCATTCATTTGTACTAAATAACCTGCAAATGGGAGCTGTCCAGTTGTTCTATTTATCTTGTCTTACTAATTTAAATATTTCTGTTATTATTCAAATGTATAAATTTCAATGCAGTTTCCAAAGTGAACATTTGGCAATTAACCCTAAACAGTATATCTCTAAAGATAAAAATTTTTTGTCCGAAAATTTCTCCATGCCCATTGAGAAAGTTACATTCTCGGATATGGACACCTCTATTAGTAAATGTACTCACCTGTAAAGGTGAAGATTTTTTTTCTGTCTAAAGCACATGAAAATCTTTGCAATATATAATACGAGACAAAAAACCGAAATTGAAAAACCTATATTTTTTTCATATGAGTATAAAAATTAAAATGATGTTTTCAAATATTCAAATCAGTTTAGCCAATCCCATGTCTATCTCTACTTTGTTTTTATTTATATATATATATA
>CABFPE010000600.1:235508-254148 GCA_900660155.1 Hofstenia miamia
AAGTTTATTTATATAGTTTTTAACCAAATTTTTACATGATTTTAAGCATGTGTTCAACCCTGCAATATTATTTAGATGAAAACAGTTGGCGTGAATTCCACATTATACACATATAGGACACATACCTTACAATCACCTTTCAATTTTCTGTATATGCTTTTTGTTTTTAAAACGGGTTTTCAATTAAAAATTGGTTTTAAAGTGGTTATATATTGGTTTAAAATAACCAAAATTTTAATAACAAATACCCAAATGTAAGCAGATTATAAACGTTATTTTTTGATATAAAATGGTATTAGAGGAAAATGGTTTTTATTAGGGTTAAAATTGATATAAATATGGTTATTTTATAGGTTAAAAATCGGTTTTTGACTGGATATTTATTTTTATAACCAAAAATTCACATTAAAAAATTGTTTTTTTTAACAATTTTGGTAATCAAATAATGGTTTATTTTTGATTAAAATTTCATCATTTTTGCTTGGGCGCTACATCTATAATTTTGCACTCTGCTAAAGTATATATAATTTTAATGTATAAATGTGTATTATGTACATTATTTTTCTCGATTGTTTAGGTAGACTACATAATTGAGAAGAAATAATTCTGAAGAAATACAGTTCATTTCGGTTGCATTTGCAATGCTCAACTTAGGCTACAGAATTTGTAAAATACATGAATTTGGTATTCAATAATTGTTCAGGAATTGACAACTTCTTGAGCAATTATATTTAGATTTAATTTTGAAGTAATACTATATGAATTTAATATCAAAGCATAGAATTTTTTCAAATTTTACTACAAATAAATAAATAGAATGTAGTATATGTAGATGTATTATAGTGAGCATATAATCCCGTTTATTTCTATGCATCATTTGAGAGAGTGAATGATAATGCGTCATTGGACCGCAGCTATTATTTCAAACATTGCAATAAATTGAGTTCATTTAATTTCAAATAATATTTTGTAAATAATTAATTTCACTATACTACGTTCTGGCTAGAGGGCTTGTAAATCACTAAATTAAATTTCGTGCAATGTCTTAATCATTACTGCAAGTGCCAGTGGATGATTCTCTCTTTATGGACATTGGTGGACTCAGGCAACAAAAAATAGCTGTTCCCAAGTTTTAACTTTCATGCATATACATCTCTTTTTGATATTCAAATATTTCGTTATATGAAAAACCTGGAATCATTTTAATTAATCTACATAATTGTGAACTGTATGGTATTAGTAAGAAGAATATTTTCTACCTAAACATTGACGATATACTAAGAAATTATGACATTATTTTAAACTAGTGATAACATTAAAACGACTTTAAATTGAGAATGTATTGCCTAAAAAATAATCAAGTGTGCATAAAATTATTCAACTTGTAAATTAGTGTGATGAAAATGGAAGTCTAAATAAAGATTTACTAAATGCAATACTGGAGAATTTTTCGAATTTAACATTTAATTTATTTTTTTCCTAAATTAAAAATTGCTAAATCGTGAAAAGAATTAGTTGTTTGAATTAAAGGTTGCTTATTTAATTCTTTGTATGCTGAAGATAAAAAGGGTTTATTCTGTTCATTGGATGTGAGAGAAGCACTTAGAGAGTTCTTCGAAGTAAAGATCATGTCAATTTCAAAGAATGCAAAGGAATTAGTACTACCATTGTGTGTAAATATCACGCACATTAACAAAGAAACAAAGGCCAACTTGGTATCTACTTAGGAAGGAAAAAGAGAGCTTTTAGAAGTGACATTAAAATCTTATAATAATGTAAATGGCAGTTATTTTTGGAAACAAGAATGGAAAACGTGATGAAAACCCAGTCAGAAAATGATGACGTCAAAAAGCCTATAAAAGATCCAAAAAATAAAAATAAAAGAGAAGGAGAGAACACGTCAATTTCGGCAAGAATTTGAATAGAGTTCTAGCACTTGTTCTATAATTTGGTTTCATTCTCATAAAGATTCCAAAAAGGTATTTCTCATCATNGGGATGTGGACAAATTCTGGAAGGGAAAAGTGTCACACTAAGACCAGATCTTATGACATGTCAGGAAGGATATAAAAAATGGATGTTACCATATCTAGACAGCTGAGAGGAATATATGATGCTTTTCCTGCATTACAAGAACAACTCTATCTGTCAACAGCCCAAACACCTCAAAATTTGATTCAAGAGGTTCAAGTACATCTCAAGGCCAATAATCGATTAAGCCTGGACTCAATTGAATAGTGGAGAAAATTTGCTAAACAACTGGGAGACAGACTGTTGAAAACAAAGATAATTTAACCAAAAGAATTACAGGAATTTACACCATGGAAAATTTCAATTCTTCTACCTTTTCTAACCACCACAATAGGGGCAGTTTCAGCTTTTCATTAGTGTTCTGTATCAGAAAGAAGATATGGGCTATATTGCACAATCCTCTCAGACATTTACATGGTCACAAAGGAGACTCAAAAATAGTCGTAGTCATGAGTGATGAAGGCCTTGACCAATGGAAGGGAAGCAAATATTCAGATAAACTGTGTGTAATCAAAGAAAATGACATGTGTTTGGGAGTTGCACCAAGAGAGGATAGTCCAATAATTCGTCAAAACATGAGAACATTTTCACCAGGTCTTCCAACAGTTCATTATCCTAATCTAAATCAAGTAACCCAGGCTTGAAAAGAAAGATGAGAACTAACTATGCATGAAACATTATTGGTGTTTATCCTATAGAGACATATTGGAAAATGATACTTAATATTTGGAACCTTTTAAATGATGGTTGGTAAGATTTGCATGGAATTTCTTGAAATTCCTAAGTCAAATCTAGTAGTGGCAAATGTGATGAAAATGGAAGTCTAAACAAAGATTTACTAAATTCAATACTGGAGAATTTTTCGAATTTAACATTTAATTTATTTTTTTCCTAAATTTAAAATTACTAAATTGCAAAAAGAATTAGTTGTTTGAATTAAAGGTTGCTTATTTAATTCTTTGTATGCTGAAGATAAAAAGGGTTTATTCTGTTCATTGGATGTGAGAGAAGCACTTAGAGAGTTCTTTGAAGTAAAGATCATGTCAATTTCAAAGAATGCAAAGGAATTAGTACTACCATTGTGTGTAAATATCACGCACATTAACAAAGAAACAAAGGCCAACTTGGTATCTACTTAGGAAGGAAAAAGAGAGCTTTTAGAAGTGACATTAAAATCTTATAATAATGTAAATGGCAGTTATTTTTGGAAACAAGAATGGAAAACGTGATGAAAACCCAGTCAGAAAATGATGACGTCAAAAAGCCTATAAAAGATCCAAAAAATAAAAATAAAAGAGAAGGAGAGAACACGTCAATTTCGGCAAGAATTTGAATAGAGTTCTAGCACTTGTTCTATAATTTGGTTTCATTCTCATAAAGATTCCAAAAAGGTATTTCTCATCATAATTGTTTTGCCATTCTCAGTATCAAGAAGTAATCAACAGTACAGAATTTTGGCATCCAGATTTAATCACTCCCAGGTAAAACAATTTGAAATTTGAT
Source organism: Hofstenia miamia (assembly GCA_900660155.1). NCBI lineage: Eukaryota > Metazoa > Xenacoelomorpha > Acoela > Hofsteniidae > Hofstenia > Hofstenia miamia. The sequence continues at coordinate 239,042 of CABFPE010000600.1, forward strand.
TTAAGTTGGTAAATTTAAGAACTTGCTTTTGGTTACTAATCTTTCAATTTAGTCAAGCTATCTTAATTTATTGGTTATTGATTTTTGTATTAATTTACCTGTAGTGTAAGAATAAATCAGTTGGCAAAGTACTTATTGCTTATATTAAGGAAGTTATCTATAGAGTAAGATTTCTTCCAAATTAGAACTTAAAATGATTCTTATAGAGAAATATTTTAACTGTTTGTAAGGTATCACTCCTAGGGAAACAGGGAAAATCAAGGAAATTTTCCTAGTGTCAATTGTTTTAAGTGGGTTAGTACATTACCTCAATTAGCAATTGTGTATTCCTTTGATAGAAATGAACACGTGATTTTAAGTTGAGATAAATACTTCAGAGAGGAATTGTTTTATTCTAAATTAGGGAAACGCTAAATTCCTTGACAAAAGAACAAAAGTAGTTTGTACATAAGATTTTAATAATTAGTATGTAAATTAGAAATTCAACCTTTATATTCTAACTGAACTCTCTGGGGATTAAAAAAATTACGGACTTGGTTGTAACAAAAGAAAGTGATACTTTTCAAAGACTCTCTTTTGATAACATTCTATAAAAATTTCTTTAGAAATAAGCTTAATCAAACATCTCTTATTTTTATCTAGTGAAATTAGGAAATAAGGTGAACTACCACATACTTACAATAGGATAAAAATTCATTAACTTGTGTAGTTAGTCAACCTGTTTGGTTGTGCTGGTCGTAGAAGTGAATTTCACGAAATAATTAATTTGTTTTGGGACGATTTTGATTTACTCTCTGATTTTAGATTGTAATTATTAGTAGATTGCAATAATTACAAGTCTGATCTAATTTTAATAAGTTAGCAAGTCAGACATAGTTGTCAGCTGTCTCTTATACAATCTTACATTCTTCAGCAGTATAAGTTATTTATTTCTATGCATTACATTACAGCATTGTAAATCTATACATAAAAATCCGAATTCACCACTTTTGGCGACATCTTGGAGACAAAATTTTTGCGAATAACAAGAAAATTAAGGAAAATGTTTGCTTGTTAAATAAATTAAGTACTCACGAAAAATACAAAAATATGGAAACTTGTTGGAGTTTTAGAGGGATACTTTAAGAATTTAAATGTGACGAAAATTTAAAGTAGGAAGACTGGGAAACTGTTCAACTGTTATAGTAAATAGTTAAATTAAGAGTTAGTTGAAGGTAATAATTTAAGCACGAATTTGTTTAGGTTTACAGTTCAAAAATAATGGCGCAGAAACTGTTGATGCCACTGGAAAAATTCTATTTTACTGAAACAGAAAGCTTTACAGAATGGCTCCAAACATTTACTGTGCTATGCAGATTAAATGGTTAGAAGACAGCAAAGTAAAGGCTGGGTATATTGCTTTGAGTTTGAAGGGTCATGCAAAAAGCATCTATACAGCATTGCCTTTGGAGGTGCATCAAGTTAGAGATGATGATGATTATGATAACTTGATTGAAATATTATCTAAGAAGTTTATGTCAAACTCACAAGTGACAAGTGAAACAATATTGAGGGCCAGGAAGCAGTTAGATAAAGAAAGTCTTCTGGAATTCTCCAAAGAGATATTCAGATTATTGGTTAAAGCCAATGGAATTGATTAACTGTACTTTGGCAAAAAGCACGTTCTTTGAAGGTATAAATGATAGTGAAATAAGATTCCAGGTCAGAACAGCAAATCCAAAAGATCTGGAAGAAGCCCTGGCAATTTCTATAAGTGCTGAAAGTGCTATTGCCATTGAAAGAAGGCCACATAAACTAACCAAAGTACACCATATTGTGCAGGCAGATGAAAATAATAAAATGTGGGTCAACATAGAATTACAACTTACAACTTTAACAGATAAAATTGACAAATTAGTGGAAAAGAAAACACTGGTGGTTAACAACAAATTAAATCAGTATGACTGGTCCAATGTAGTTTGTTTTAAGTGCCATGAAAAAGGACATCTATCTTGGAGTTGTCCAAAGACAGTCAATAAAAAAGCAGATTTAAACTAAAGAGGGCTGGGCTAAATACTTGTCTGGCCTTGAAAACTCAATTTTATTTACACAACTTAGATAGACAATTGTTGTTGGGCTCTCCTCAGGAAACATTTTATTATTGGTCAAATTGGAACAAATTATATGAGGAAAATAAAATTTTATACCTTAGGGAACCAAAACAACCTTTAAGATTAATCATACCTAGAGTATTTATGTCAAAAAATTTAGAGGCAGTACACCAGAATCCTGTGGCAGGACATTTGGGGACAAGCAAAAACAATGGCATAAATAAAGGAGTTGTATTTTTGGACAGGGATGTTGAATGATGTTTTATCATATATAAATGTTTGTGAGTGATGCAATAAAAGAAAATTTCCAGTACCAGCAGTAAGGGCTCTAATGAAATCAATTAAGGTAGGTTATCCCTTTGAAATAATAGCAGCTGACTTCATGGGACCACTGCCAAAAAGTGACAATGGAAACAAATGGATCTTAACAGTAGTGGATTTATTTTCAAAATTCTTATTTGCTTTTCCTTTACCTGATGCCACAGCAGAGTTGATGGCCAAAGTATTAGTAAATAGAATATTTACCAAATTCGGTCTTCCAGATCATATTTTAACAGATCAAGGAAGAAATTTTGAGAGTAACTTAATATATCAACTATGTTTCCTTTTAGATATAAAAAACTTCAGACAACTGCCTTCCATCCACAAGGAAATGGACAAACAGAGTGATGGAACAAACCATTAATTGATATAATTTCAAAATATATCCAAGAAGATCAAAATGATTGGGATCAGTTAATAGAATATGCTTGTTTTGCATATAACACAAATCAACATCAGACAACAGGAGTTTCTCCATTACAAGTGATGTTTGGTAGGAAAGCTCAGGTCCCAGTGCAACTACTTTTACCAGAGGCTGATGAACAAAGACAGCATTATGATAACATACATCAATATATTTTAGATCTTTGGATGAACATGAGTTGCCTACATCAAGCTGTAATTGAAACAATGGGACAAGCACAGGAGAAGATGAGTGAGTTTTATAACAAAAAGGTGCGGTTCCAAGAATTAGCAGTGGGTGATAAAGTTTTACTGTATCATCTGGTGATTAAGAATGGGATGGTGAAAAAATTACATAGCCCTTATTCAGAGCCATATGAAGTGGTAAAAGTGATAAATGAGGTAAATGTTCAGATTAAGCATCTCAAATATCCCAGGAAGAAATGGCAAATCATTCATATAAATAGGTTGAAGCCATATAAAGAAAATTGTGCAGAAGAAGATAAGATTTAAGATGGAAGAATTGGAAACAGAAAGTTCAAGGGAAGAAGCTGAAGATGAATTGGCATTATGCCAGCAAGTCAAAATTGCCAACTTGGAACCACCTAATTTGACACCAAATAGGACACCACCTCATAGTCCTGAACCTGAGCCAATTTGGGTGTGAAGATAAGAACAGGAAAAGAGGCCAGACATTAAATTTCAAAGGGAGCTGTATCCTGATCATCAAAGAAAAAACATGACAGATTTGGACTGGTGTTAGCTTGGTAGAAAAGTTGCTAAAGAGGTGGTATAAAAAGCATGAATATTTACAAAAAAAAATTTTTTTGTAGTGCATGAAAAATTAAAATTTGTGAAGTTTTATAACTATGTTTAGGAAATTGAAGTAAATTACAAGGTTGTAGAAGAAATGAAATCCGTCCAGATGTTGGTCATGCTGATCAAAAGGAACAGTTTTGGACTCTATCACTTTTGTAGTTTATCAAAATTAAAATTTATTATATACATTTAGGAGTTGTGAATTAGTTAAAATGCATGAGGAGTAGAAATTAGTAATTGTTTTTAGGAAATGAAAACCATCATGTTCCCAGAATACTATGCCATCCAAATCTCCAGCAAACTAGGAAAAGAGGTCTGGATAGTGACTGGATACATCACACCCTGGGAGTGATTCAGGGTTGCTAGTGTACACATGGAGCATAGAGCTTGCAAGAAAAAACATATGCTCTGCAGAAAAAAATAATAGCCACCCTCCAGCAGAAATGCACTATATTCATTGACTTAACAATAGAGACTGAATAAATGTTTACACATAAACTTACTTGTTATATAATTAAGTAGAAACTGTGGACATTACATTGCTAATAACTGAAAATATAGATTACATGTATAACTTACTAGAAAGTACCTGAAGAGATATATGTAAGCTAGTAGTGGAACAAAAAGTAAACAGTAACAAATGTTGTTAATGACAGTACTAGACTGTGACTAAAAACATAACCTTGTATATATCAATTAGTAAATGTAGGTTAGGAAGCTGCTATGTAATAAAATTAATTAAATATAGCCAATATTTTGGTAATGGCTAATTACATGCATGAAAGCAGCTAGTAAAAATCCAGGCTACAGACAGATGCGACATCATCATTAAATTGTGGAACTATCCACTTATTATTTTACCAAAGGTTGATATCAATTCATGCAGTCCACTGTAAGACTCTATTATTACACAAGAAAAGTGTGACACTAGTATATAAGTAAATAACTAAATTAATAGTAGTGTTTTCATGAGAGAGTTAGGTTAAGTTAGCAAAATGAATTGTTGTACCCAATGCATGAAAATTAGTAAAATAACAAAGTATTCATAAGTGTTTGAAGCTGTACTCATTATACTAGTTGGTAAAATGTACCTTTCAAATGAAAGTAAATTTTTAAATGTTTGGATTACAAAATCAAAACTTAACCAATAATGTATTTAGTTAGAATGCCAGGCAGAATCGCCAAGAAGAGGTATTGAAAAAAATGGAGTCAATTAAGAGCTGTTAGGACAGTCATGCTCTATTATCCTCAAATAACATCTTTCCCAGAATTATCGCCATACCTGGCAGCTGACGTGAAAATTGAAGAGGATAGTGGCCGTGCAATTCTTGAAAACATGGGTGGAAGAGAGAGGCTAGATTTTAAAGGAGGACACAAAAATATGGAGCATTGGTACCTGGAATTTGAGGCTAAATTACAACAGCCGAAAACCATCATACAAAAATATATTTGTGCAATACAGAGTAGATCATGGGAAAATGAGAGGTTGGTGGTGATCGACCTAGAGTTTGTGGGAGCAATGGTGCATCCTCGTGAAATTCCACAAGAGGTGATCAAAGTGGCTAGAAGGCAAATAAAAAATGTCAACACCATGTGCAGTATAAATTTGATGGTCCCTCTAGATTGCTCAATCTATGATGGTGAGACTTCCCTTAAATATCTTTTAAAACCTCCATTAGCAGTGAACTATCCACTGGCTACAATTCACTATCATGATCTGGAGGGTAGAAAAATTTATTGGAAAGCATCATGTTTGAGATCACGGACAACCTTCTGTATTGCAGGAACATGGCACAATTGCAAGAATGGCTAAATATTTTACAAGTGCAGGAATTCCTGGAATTTGTGGAATTGGAACATCCTGCTAAAGCTTTACTAAATGATACCAATGCCCAAGCAGAGTTTTTAAATTACAAACATAGGCCTGGAAGGATTAATAATAAAGTAGTTCAATTGAAAGCAACAAGAATCGCATTGTTCAACAGCACCCAAGACTGTCCTATGTTGGGTTTGCTTAATTTGGGGATTCCTGTGTATGATCTCACTTATAGGTTGGAAACCAAGATCATGCTCCAGTTAAGAATACAAAGTTTGCAGGAGATTGAAGAAGACCAAATATAAGAAGCCGCAATACAAGATATGCTGTCAGTTTCCTTGACAACATTGGCGGAGAAATTGTGCCCAGATATGTTAAGAAAGTTAAAGGGTGAAGGCCTTCAGCCACATGATAGTCAATTCAATGCACTGATTACTTATGAGATTGTGCACATCACACTTAAATTTAGAAAGAAGAATGAACACGTTTTTAAGAAACTGGAGGAGATACTTCAATGCAATGAAATTAAAATACCTACAGAGGAAGTTTGGTTGAAAAATCATTTGGACCAGGGGGAAAGGTTGACGATATTGTATGCACACTTTGCCACCAAGCATCCAAACTTCCCGGCAGAAAATTGGGCACAGTTAAGTTGCAAGAAAAGAGATGAAATTACTGCCAAATGGAGTGTGTTTCTGCAGAATTATAAATGAAAAAGTAGTAAATGGTGCAGTTAAAAATGATAAAATTAATTAGTAATGAGTACAGTTTCAATTACTAATTAAGGAAGACGTCTAAGTCATGTAATGATATTATAATTTAGAATGGCTGATCTTGGGAAAATCATCATATTCAGTTTATCATGGACGCAGATTGTGGGACAGATAGAGAATGGAATTCTGTTTAATCTGCAATTCAAAGTCACACAAACAGAGCACTGGAAAATGATTGAATTCTTAATACCTTTTCCAGCAGTAAATTTTTCACAAGAGATAATTAGAAAAATGCCAGAGTTTCAATTAACTTTTGAGGGAAAACAAGAAAGCTGTGTGAAGAAAGAATCTGAACATGAAAGTGTAGTTAACTGGCTAGCGTGTCTCATCAATAAAGAAGGAAAAGAGATTGAAATGGAATTGAGAGAAATGAAAATTCAAGCCAAAATATTAATTCCAGAAAGCTTGCCAGAATCCCAGACTCAACCTTACCCTCCTCAAAGCCACAGAGCAGTGGTGGGTTTAGTGGCAGCTGAAATACTTGGAGCATTAGGAATTGGAACTACTATTGCAGAACCCATAAAATGCTGGCTAAGAAAGTGTGAACAAATGGAACATCTAAAAGAATAGGTAAAGGAGCTATTAGCAGGCACTAATCAACATACCAAAGACATAAATCTCCTAACTACTCAAACTGACGAGAAGTTTGTGTTGGTAGCAACAGAATTAAAAAAAATTGTGGGAAGAGAAGAAGAAAATCATAGATACTTTGCACAAACTACAAGAGATGATTCCAAATGTAGCCAGTTTTCACTGTGAATATGTCAGCCTTTATTTAGACCAAATGAATCATTCAGGATAGGGCTCAGAAGTTATACAGCTATGTTACTTCAAGTGATACTGTATCTGACCAAAGGGTATCTTCCACCTGGTTTAGTTTTTCCNTATATATATATATTTATTTATTTATTTATTTATTTATTATCTTCAGAAACTTTCCCTGAATTTTTACAAAATCTTAATTAACTGCACTAATAAACTAAAATATGTTTCTACTAAGTTAAAATAGATTTCAATGTTGTATGATGTTAATTTTTTTTATTAATATCATACTTGTCTTTATTTTCTCTAAAGCTATTGCTTCGCCTTTTTCAGTTCACGTTAATGCAAAAAAAATCGGTATTAAGATGCCCACTTAAATATTCTTTTAATTTGTAACAATTAAGGATATGAGATGACCGGGGGAATTTTTTGTATGATGAATATTATAAAAGAATACTGTTGAAATTTCAATTACTTCTAAATGTCACTATCAAATTCTTCAGTGTGACGCTAAGCATAGCGTCACTTGGAAATTTTATATTTGCTAGAAGCACACAATGAAACCTCTCTAAGTCTTTCTTTGATTGTTTATTTGTGTATTCTTCTACTTGATTTTAAATAAGAATATCGACAAGCCAATTTTGTTGAACAGTTTATATTTGAACTGCTCCTTGAACTAGATTTCCTTCTAAGGACTTGATTGGAAAATTTTTACACTAACCAAAAATTAAAACATCAGTTAGTATAAATTTGATGATGAATAAATTGTTACATTATATATTTTTAGGTAGCAACTCATTGGTTGTAGAATATTCATTTTCTACTAGAAAGCAACCTTAAAAACACCTTTGAATAAATTTTTTTTGCCTGCTTTGTATGAAATTACAGAGCTGGCATGACCATAAGATTTGATGGATTCTAAATAATTCAACAAATTTAAGAGACAATGTTTCATATCCATTCATTTTAAATTGGTTATTCAAATTCTTAATCGGACTGCAAGAAAAAGAACCTTTATACAATTTCTGAAGAGTTTTAATGGTTCCTAAATTTTGAAGTGAATTTTCACCATTTTGCAAACGAACTTTATACTTTTAATCCTTGTATCTAAACATATTTTTAACTGTATGAACCAACAGCATAATAACAATTTATTTGCAAAGGAAATGCCTTTTTGTCCTTTAATACATATATATATATATATATATATATACTGTCTCTTATACCAATCTAGATGTGTATAAGAGACAGGTGATATGAAGGAACTACAGATAAACTATACACATTGTAAATAATTTAACCCAGCTACAAGATTTTCAAGGTGTAGAAAATAATCACAACTGACAAAGGAAAGAACCTGGAGTAAAATTGNAAAAAAAAATACAAAGTTTATGATTTTCAAATTCCAATACTTACATATTTAATTTTTGACTTATTTGTTTACTTAATAGATTCTCTTTAGTTCTGTACTGTGATAAGTGGTCACAGGTAATGTTATGATATCAGCGAATGGGTCAAAGCCATCTACAGCGACACTTACTGGCTCAAAGCCAAACTTCTCAAGTAGATAACTGATAATTAAAGTTTAACTTCGACGAGAAAAGCGCTAGTTTTAAACTGATTTCGTTATGGTTGATATCAATTCAAGACAAAATCAAATCTTTTTAATTCTATGTACAGTCGAACTTCTCCATAGCTAAGTTCAAGGGACCAAAAATTATTGTAACTATAGGGGGATGCTAGACTTTCCGAGGGTGCTATAGAATTGGAATGTGAACATCAGAGACTATGAGAGGCGTTAGGGGCTTGAAAAAGACTTGGACTTCACTGGACATAAAACATTAGAGTAATAAACATGATGTACAGAAGGCCATTTTTGCAAACATTTAATAACATAAAAAAAGAACAAGCAATTTATTCAAAGCAACTACATGTATCTGTACAAAAAATGAGTCGCAATTTTGTAAAATGTTAACTTTAGAAAGGTAAAGTGCGTGTGTCACAGGACTAATAAATAAACTTAACTATTAAGAGTTATAGAGAGCTTAGCTTTAGAGAGGTTGTTTTTACTGATTTTGGATATACATTTAATGGGATTTTAGTTAGCTAGGAGAGAAATAAATTAAAAGAGGTTCGACTGTTTGTAATTTGGTTACGTGTAAATTTAAATATTCATTTATAGTGCTTCCCATAACTGAAAAATTTTGAATGGGATGGGAGTGCTGTATTTTCCTGATCTCCATCTATGACATTCTTACGATTACTATTGAAATGGGGGTTTTCATAAATGTTAGATTTCTAAATACAAAATACGAACAAAAAAATAGAAGAGAAATAAATATAAGAAAATAATTTTATATCATTAATACCAATTAAATCATTCTAGAAAGAGTTGTAATAGTAGACAAAAATGTTGAAATATTACTTTTTGAATTTAAAGAATCCAATAAGTATTAAGAATCTGCTTAATCTGATTAAATGCATGATTTTTATTGAAGTTTAAAAATCTACCTTGGCTTTCCTTTGTTTAGAAAATCAGAATATCCCAACCACAACCCTGAACGCTTGTTGCCCACAATTTCCAATAGTGCCTTTGATTCTTTATCCGACTTCAATGTTGTCAACATCCAGTCTTTTCCAAGAATCGACGTGCACATTCCCCAATAGTTATATTGGCTTGTTTGGCAATAGCACTTTTTAAATTTTGAAATGCAAAAAAAATATTTACAACGTTTTATATGAAACTTCTCTCTTGCTTTTTGAATATCAGCCAATTCATATGTTTTTGCAGCATTTTCAATTTCTTTGATTTGGCAAAAAAATGAATAACTTCTATCACAGTTGGTAGTGTAAATTAATTTTCCTTCAAATGTGTCTGTATAGTAACATGCTGCTGGTTGGTTTTCATCGAAGTTTAATTCATTAAATGTAATCCCATTTTGTGTATTGAACCAATGTAACTGATTGGAACTAACGTATAATGTAGCGCCAATCATTAACTTCAAATGTGGTGCAAGACTAAGTACAAAATCCTGTTCGTTTTTATTTGCAAAATACGTCAGAAAACCAAAATTAGTATTGCAAGTTTTATTGCCACTCTTCCAATGATAAGAGCGCTCCATTATACAGTAGCAGTAATCTGAACTACATTTGTACTGCCTACATGATGAATCATTTCTACCATCCTTTGCTCTCATACAAACAGGAAAATACTTTGCATTATATGCTGAGGCGCATCCAGCAAAACGCAATTTTCCATTTTCAGCATAGAGACATCTTTTAATTGATACTATCCTTGCATCCTTGCAAAATCTTTCTCCACTTATCCAAACACAATCTCTGCTTTGATTTATGTAAGCACCAATCTAAAAAAGCTAATTAGGATAAAGAAAGTAATATTGGAAATCTCGAATAATTTAGTATTGCAAATTGCAATTGTTTCATCCAAAGCTTGATAAAAAGTACAGAATTCAACACAGACAATGTTTCTGATCACCAAATGTATAGTCTGTTATCTTTAATAAACTTCTCTTATGGACGTCTAATCATGTCAAATTTTTCCTAACAGCACATAACTTCTTATAAGCTTCAAATAAAATATTTTGCCAAAGCTATCTATTCTATACTAACTTTATTAAGAACTGTACATGCACTCTAAGAGCGCACTAACAAGTTTTTCATCAGACTACTGTAAATATACTATTCATTTTGAAATTTTGGAATCCATCATACTTAAATATAACGTTTGAAATTTTAGACATAACCCATTGTAACGTTCATTAAAGAGTTCTACGAGGACATTCTGTCCCATGACATTGTCTGGTTCTTGTTAGAGAGTGACAATATGAAGTAAAAAGCACTCGAATCCGATACGATTGTAATATTTGTTATCCAAACACGACCCGAAAGCTTAATACCCGAACTCGACACGACCTGAAACGTTGAATTTGATTTGACGTTGTGGATCTTTCTCCAATCAAATTATCATTAACATCAATCATCTTACGACTCGAAAACAGCAATTCATTCCTATTACTTAACATCAGTATTTTCATAGGAATAAATTAGGTTCATTTATTAATCTGAGAAATATTATCTTTAATTTCGCGCGTATGAAATTTGCTATGTTAATACATAGTGAGAAAATGAAATAATAAATTCTGACGTTTCTTTATCAGCATCTACGAGCAACCCCTGTCAGTAAGGTTTTGACTGACATTTCACTTTTACATATTATGTTGTTGATCTCTTAAAGAACTTGCCAGGATTTTCAAAAATTCTATTCCCAATGTCGATTTTTCAATAGAAAAACTGATAGTGTCTTTTTCAAACACATTTTACACCAAAACCTATTAATCTATAAAACCATCTACGATGATTTATTGTTGACTAAGCTTTCATGTTTAAATCGCGTTATTTCACTTTGTTGTAAAGCATGTCATGTACTTGCCAGTTGAATTGTCGCACAACACTTATTTTGAAGCAAATCAATTTAGTTTTCCTCCGTTTAGTAGTGTGCAATTAAAATAATTCAAATTTCTTGAGATGTTTAATATTCAATCTAATCTTTGTACAGAACCCGACCTGACCTCACTCTCTAGCTCTCGTTCCTTCAGCTTTCTTAATAATCCATGGATCTCTGAGCCCATGGTTCAAATAAAACGCAATCTTAATAGGTTGACCTGTAATGCATTGTCTAAAATGAAAACCTTCTTAGTAGATATACATTTCCCAGATCAGACCGTTCACAACAGAAGAATAGCAATTTGTTACTAACCTAGAAATGAATTTTTTTCTGGACAACAAATTGTGGTTAGTATTAAACTATCTGAATTATGTGTGAGTCCGGACAGAATAATCAGGGCAGGATAAGTCCGGACAAGTCAGACCAAGGCAGGATATAAAAGAGACGAAGTTAAAACCAGGTAATCGATATTAGAATTGCAAAACTAAAGCTTTAAAAATCAACATTTAATCTTTTCTTTTTTCAGCAGTGTTTAACGTTATAATTTCGCGTTTTTAAAATTAAATGATTATATTCTCAAGATCAGTATCACTTTCATTTCGTATGCGCGAGTACCTATTTCTATTGAAGTGTGTGACAGGCAATAGAAACCTAAGGATAGATGGTTAATAAATAAATAAATATAAATATATATATATATATATATATATATATATATATGTATAAAATCTTTTATTATCTCCGCATTTCGTCATTCTAATTTGTCATTTTCAAGATAATAAACCGCTTTTTTCCTTTTTTCAAAATAATTTTAGCTTGCTAATGTCATTTTGTTTGTTCATTAAAGGTCTTTCAAACAGTTGAATACAATATTTTCGGCTATTTATGACCTTGATGCTTTATGTCTATTCTAATATTATTTCTTTTTGGTGGGTGTGCATGCCAAAAATTTTCAGAATTAAGATGACTTCGCATATGTTCTTCTATTCTCGTGCTTAACTGTCGTCTGATTTTGCCGATGTATGAATAATTGCATTCATCACAGTTGTAAATATAGACGAGTCCAGATGGTAAATCAATGGGTACTTTATCTTTGTTTGTGAAAATATCTTGTGTTTATTCGATGTTAATGTTGAACAAATTTTTCATGCTAATAGATCTTTGTTTAAAATGTTGAGTTGTTTCTTTAATGTTACAGCATTCTTTTTGATATAAGTTAGCGTCCAAGGTATCTATGTTTTTTTTATTTCACTTCGTTTGTCATTTTATTTGAATTTAGCTTTAATCATCTTGCTAATTAATTCTTATGGATAACCATTTTTCATTAGATCATTATTTAGTCTAGTCTCTTTGTTAAACTTTCATAATTTAAACAACTTGTAAATATTATATCCACTAGACACTTAATTTTATTTTTCTTATAAACTTTAATACTTTGGGTGGTATGCACACTTTGTATTTTAGATAAGTATCTAAAATAGTTAAAATTGTCGATTTCCATTTTTAATGTTTTTCTTGTTAAAACTATTACAATGTTCGAATTTTTTAAAGAATGATCCTGGTTCAATCCTTGTATTAAATTCATTTATTTTTTAATGCCAAGTAATTTTCATCTTATAAGATATAGCTTCTTTTTGAATAACTGTTAAATTTATTGACTTTTACTTGTAGTTTATTATCAATACTTGATTTTGATGATAAATTGATGATTTTCTTTAGAAGTCATTTTTTATTGTTTTTAAATAATTAAATATAATTTCATTATATATATATATATATATATATATATATATATATAATAACTTTAAGGGTAGTATTTTTATTTTTGTAAAAACATTTATTCTAATTATAATACATTATAATACACGAACTTGTTATTAAAACATGTCAATAGTAGTTATTTTAAGGTGTACATAATCCCCCATCAATTGATTTGAAATTTTCATTTATATTTCGCATTAGGATGCACAAATGAAAAACGGGCTGACTATTGGTCTAAAATTTATCATTCGGTAAAACCAACATTTGGAATTCTTTATATTGTCTAAGTAAAATTGTGCAAATTTTCTAGTTCTTGTATTCTCACAATGTTCCCAAACTTGTTGCTATTTACAGTTAGAAATGGAGTTTTTTTAAGCATATGATGGCTTCTTCAATTTCATTTTAATATAGAGGAAAGTCCTTTCTTCAAATGCATTTTAAAAACCCACTAGATGGCAATTGCATCTGTGGACGAAATCTCAGGTCCCCGCATATGAAGAGAAATTATTGTGAGTCAGGACTCTAAATAATATGAAGTAGCTGGGCTTTAGAACGTTTGTTTCGAAAGTATGTAAAAACGTTTTATATCTTTAAAACAGCAGTTTAAAATTAAATATGTACAAATGTACATGCTGCAAAAAAACTTTTCAAAAAATATGAATGGCAATATATGCATTCTTCTACTAAACCTAGAACATTTTTAAGAGTGGTTAAAGAAACCCTAATAATTGACTTTTATGCCACTTAAATTTTGCTTTAGGGAGTTAAATTTACTAGGCGATATTTAAAACACAAAGTGAAGTTATAATCAAATGAAATTGCAGGTCTTCGACAAAAATTATGCAATTGTCTTGGCATTGAAACATTTCATGGATAATAAATAAATTCCCCAGACATCATTTACTGACTTATCAATGATGCCGATTATTTAAGGTGAGAGATTAAAAATCTTTTCGGAAGAAGTAAAACTAAAACAGAGCGTGAATTGGCATAAATAGCCATCCATTTTTCGTATGAACTTGGCAATTCTAATAAATTCTAAATAAATCACCTATTTTTAAGGAAGCGTTTAGGGAGTTTCCTCCACTATAAGTTGTCTGATGAAGCTCCAGATTACTAATTTGTGATTTTATTAAAGAAAATAGTTTGATTTAATGTTTTTAACTGTGTATAATATTTTTTTTTATTTACATGTGAAAATTTTTATTCATTGATCTCCTTGTAAAAATCTGTTTTATAAATTAACATGTAAATACAAATTTACAATGTACAAAATAAATTTACATGTACATTATCTAAAATCTTACTTATAATTTTTTTTCTAACATTTGAATGAATTGTCATTTTTATGCTATTATTTCAATTAGATGGATGGCATTGCACTTTTTTCTTTAGTTTTCAATGTTTCTTGTGTTTCCTTATGTATAAGCTTTAGTAGTCAATTGGAAATCTCGATACAATTGTCCTAGCTGTGCATCGCGCGATTGGCATTGACAATCTTATAAAATTAGATTTCAGTGGTTTGGCTGGTGTTAGGTGTGAACGGACTGTGATTCTTTTTGCAATGTTCCTCAAATCTGTTTTTCCTTCTGTTCCCAAAGCGCCATATGGTGTAATAACAATTGCAACACATTGCCAGTTTAATTCTCTGCATTTCATATCATTTTGTTGATGTTTTTGCTCTTCAGCCTTTTCCAGACATTGATGTGTTGACAAGGTCTCTCCTGAAATGAAATTATTTTTGAGCGGATTAATGAAGGTGATATCAAATGCTGCGGACATACCAAGACTCCACGTAGGAACAAGCACATCTGCTGGTCTTGTTAATGTGCCTTCCTTGTCTAGTCCAGCTCCCTGTTCAAGGATGGGGTTTAGTGCAGCTCTCTGGCATAATTCGT
>CABFPE010000600.1:256338-267485 GCA_900660155.1 Hofstenia miamia
AATTGTATATATATATATATATATACAATTTTTATTGTTATTAACCTTGCATAACATGAAGAAAACATTAATATTTTTAGAGTATCAACAAGCAAATTACAGGGACCATTTTTATCGAACAGCTCAAGGAAATACGAAATTGGAAGATGACAAAAAATTCATTCGTGGTCAACATCAAATACTTCAAGGTGACAATATGTATCTTGTTAAATGGATGGATACAAGGAGTGTTACACAATTATCAACATTCTTTGCAAAATACAATTCCATGATGGGTGGTGTTGATCTTCATGATAGGTATATTGCATCATACAGAATTTCACAGAAAACTAGAAAATGGCCAATACGCATGTTTTCACACTTCATAAAATGTCTGTAAACTGCTGGATTCTCCATAGAAGGCAAGAAGTTAAGAAAACATCTCTTCAAAACTTCCTTTTCGACTTTTCAAATTCCCTCATAAGAGCAACTTGGGTACCATTCAAGCCATTTAGACCATGTCTAGAGGTAAATAAAACAGTTGGAAGACCTGGATTTGTTAGCTTACCCACAGCAGATGTTAGGTTTGATGGATATGAACATTGTCCTTATCCAATGGAAAAACCACAAAAATGTCGTCATGACGCTCGTACTATGCGGTCAACTATGATATGCGGAAAATGTAACATATGTTTGTGTCTTAGCAAAAAAATAATTGCTTTGTCATGTTCCACAGCAATAATAATTCCGTTTATTTCACTATATATATTTTACATTATTTTTGAATAATTACATTTGCGTTTATTTCACTATATTTATTTTACATTATTTTTGAATAATTACATTTGCGTTTATTTCACTATATTTATTTTACATTATTTTTGAATAATTACATTTGCGTTTACTTCACTATATTTATTTTACATTATTTTTGAATAATTACATTTGCGTTTACTTCACTATATTTATTTTACATTATTTTTGAATAATTACATTTGCGTTTACTTCACTATATTTATTTTACATTATTTTTGAATAATTACATTTGCGTTTACTTCACTATATTTATTTTACATTATTTTTGAATAATTACATTTGCGTTTACTTCACTATATTTATTTTACATTATTTTTGAATAATTACATTTGCGTTTACTTCACTATATTTATTTTACATTATTTTTGAATAATTACATTTGCGTTTACTTCACTATATTTATTTTACATTATTTTTGAATAATTACATTTGCGTTTACTTCACTATATTTATTTTACATTATTTTTGAATAATTACATTTGCGTTTACTTCACTATATTTATTTTACATTATTTTTGAATAATTACATTTGCGTTTACTTCACTATATTTATTTTACATTATTTTTGAATAATTACATTTGCGTTTACTTCACTATATTTATTTTACATTATTTTTGAATAATTACATTTGCGTTTACTTCACTATATTTATTTTACATTATTTTTGAATAATTACATTTGCGTTTACTTCACTATATTTATTTTACATTATTTTTGAATAATTACATTTGCGTTTACTTCACTATATTTATTTTACATTATTTTTGAATAATTACATTTGCGTTTACTTCACTATATTTATTTTACATTATTTTTGAATAATTACATTTGCGTTTACTTCACTATATTTATTTTACATTATTTTTGAATAATTACATTTGCGTTTACTTCACTATATTTATTTTACATTATTTTTGAATAATTACATTGCGTTTACTTCACTATATTTATTTTACATTATTTTTGAATAATTACATTTGCTATTAATAAAGATTAAATGTCTAAACTTTCATACAATAGAAAAGTGCTATATTTTGTACTAATTCCCAACTTATTTAGAATTTAATAAATTGGTTTGAAACTGTACATACACAATTAGCAGGCCGTTTTACCGTAAATTATAAAGAAATTCACAGGAAATATTATGGATATTCATTTTGGCAATGAAGAGGTTAAGTGTGTGACAGCCAATAGAAATCTAAGGATACATGGTTAATAAATATATGTATATATATATATATATATATATATATATATATAGTACTGGCCAAAAGTTTTGAAAAACTTTCCAAATTTAAAATTGTTTTGTATTTTACAATAAGAAACGAAGTGTAGAAACAATATAATAACACAATGTAGATAACACCGTGTAGAAAGTAAATCGTTAATTAAAAAAACTCACTAATATTTTGTATGTCCACCATTATTGGCCAAACACGCAGCAATGCGATTTGACATTGACTTTACCAGCTTTCTACAATAACCACCAGTAATCTCTGTGCACCATACCACGTTAATTTGCTTCTTCAAATCGTCGAGTGATGTGCATTTGCGCTTCCTCACACAGTTTTTAATGTGATGCCAGCAATTTTCTATGCCGTTGAGGTCTGGGCAGTTTCCCGGCCAGTTCTCAAGCAGCCGAATGTCTTGTGATGCAATACACTATTTCACAATTTTGACGGTCTCGGGGTTTGGTTGCCGGTTTGCACGATGGAAGATCAGAGGTTGTATTCAATCGACGCCTAATGGTGCGTGTTGATACATTCTACACTTCCGCACCTAGATTTGCTTTGACTTCAGAAAATGAAGAGAATGGTTGATTGACGGCATAATGGTGAATGAGACGGTCAGTCTGATGGGTTGTCACTTTTGGTCTTCCAGACCACTTGTGAGAGGAAAAATTTTGCAGTTGCTGATAGCGAGTAGCACTTCTGGATACCGAAGATTCTGACACGCCCATTCTAAAAGCTATAGCGCGATAATTGTAGCCCTCCTTGTACAAGATATAAATTTCACTACGACGAACAATATTTCAAACCTATAATGATAGTGCTTTTTCAGGGAAAATGTATTGTGTGTTAATCTGAAGTTGTGGTAATTTGATTGGCTAAATGAATCTGTAGTAAATTCTACGAAAAAATTGGGAATTCCAGGAATTTTACGAAGTTTCCAGGAAATAGCATTAAACACACTTTAGACAGGTTACTGTTCACAAACTTTTGGCCAGTACTGTATATATATATATATAAATGTATATATATATATAATATTATATATATATATAATCATTCTTTACAATCAAAACCTACTTTTTACCACCAATGGGTCATTGTCGGGATTACATCACTGGCCCATTAATTCCCCGGCGGTCATTTGCCAATAATGGCCATCAATGGCAACTTCTATGGCCCATTGTCAGTCCATTCATGGCTTGCTATTTGGGAAGCGACGATATGAAAGTCATGTTAAATAGTCGAGAAACGTCCGTATGATGCATGTGATAATATCAACTTAATGGTGATTTATTATTTCAAAAATTGGACTAAATAAATCCAAAATTACAACACTTTGCATAGCATCGTAAAGTGTGCTGATTTTCCAAAAAAAATTGTGAGGCTTCAGAAACATTTTATGACATAAAATCAAATATAAAATTAATACTTTATAAATTCGCAAGCAATAAAAATCGAAAAATTTAATCCTTAGTATTTGTTTCCAGTACATTGAAATTGCTTAATAGGTTTGCCACAACATTAAGCGTTGTATTTCATCAAAATGTTCTGTTTTGTTCAAACAATTTGTAAAATATGAATTTACCAATTAAATCATTGTAGATATAATAACATAGGCGGCTCGTACGTGTAAACAAGGCAAGCAGTGCTTGCCTAATAATTTTTTAATAAATGAATTTCATTCTTAATTGTATGAATTTATATTTACACAAATGTACAAATCGTAAATTGTTAGTTTGCTTTAAAACAACATTCAAGAAAATAGTAATAATATGAGTGGAATATAGGATATAATTCACTATGATTTGCTTTAAAAATAATTTAATGATTGTGCCATAGCAGATGCCTTAATGCTGTACTTACGTTTGCTCAAACGATATAATATCCGTTTTCTACAACTCTATCACGCGAAGATTTAGCTAGCAAAGCAACAGTCCGTTCATTTTTCCCATTGAAACACCCTTGTTGTAAAAGAACCACGCGAAATATTTTAATTCAATACAATAACATGGGGTAGGGCCCGTGCCCGGTCCGTAGCCCGTGCCCATAAAAATAGTCCCGTATATTTGTCCGTGCCCGTATCCCAATCCAGTTATGCCATTATCTAAGTGTTTCTTAACTAAAATACTTGAAAATCATAATACCTATCAATGTAGTTTACGTACGGATGTACCGACCAAATTGTGATGGCACGAAGCAATTACTAGTGGAAAATTACGGCACCTCGTGTATCGCCACCCGCCATGATTTTGGCCTGGTACAATGACATAGATAAACTCCGATTTGATGTCATCGTAAACAATTAAACATATTTTAAGAACTATGTGATGACGCATTATTTGACAACGTGAATCCAATTTTGAGCAGTTTCTTAAGTATTTATTGCTAAAATTCCTTCTAAAATGAAGCAGTGCTAAAATAACTGATTTCCGAACATTAAGCATGGCGTGGACAAACCGTGGACATGCTTGAATGTAATTTTGAAAATTTGTGCTAAAGTGCATTTTTAAGTTATAAAAATTTTTTTTCAAAAAACATGAACAAAATGGAAGAATTTCCTGGATAGGTAAACTAATATATTTGTCTTCTATTTTCTTAAATTTGAACTGTATCTTAAAACAATTTTTACTGAAATAGAGGTACATGTAGGCCTAATAGAAGAACGTTTACAGCTCTAATATGCTTAACCCCGATTTATCGCCCACCCCGCTTTGCGCCAAAAATAGTCTTTGTACAAGAAGTGGTGCTAAAGTGGGGTTATACAGTACTTTAATTTTACAAAGATAAAGTTATACTTAAGTCCCGTTTCAAGAAAAAGTCCTACCAGTTCCTCACAATTGACAGCACTTTAAGCATGTGAAAATATTTGTAATGTTCTGCTGATTACTCATTTCCTGGAAACGAGCTTTATTTACCATATTAATTCCATTCAAATGATATTTAGCGTCGTAAGATCACAACCAATGATTCTTAAGTCACCATTTTACATATTAATGCAACATCAGAAAGTGGCAATGCAATGGAACATTCTGCTTTTGAACAATACCGTTTATTTTATATGGTTCCTATTTGGGATAATAATTTTTTCGCATTGTTTATTCCACGGATACCTTGTACACATTATTCAATAAGAATACGGCAGCCATTTATTTTTTCTTTGACAGAAATTTGAAAATTTATAGGAATTGTTAATTGACGACGAATTTTTTCTAATAATGTGCAACCAATTCTTTCAAAAATCAAATGTAATTTGGAAAGTTTAAGAGTGATATATTTTGAAATAAATCAGCGTCATATGAACTTAAATGGAGGCCGCTTCACATCCCTATGCAAAGCCGGGTTATAGAATTATTAAATTTTAAAAACTTTGATCATTTTAAATGTGGTTACCCTCAACTACCATTTTCTGATCTAAATTTCTACTCTAATTTTAATCTCGAAAAACTTTAATTAATCTCAAGTTTGCTATAACTTGCATAGCTCCAATTGTAACTCCATAAAATTCTTATTGGATGTTTTGAAATGCATTATTTCTCAAGTGCCTTACCTGAAATTTGTAAATATTTGATTTAATGCAAACTATTAGATATTGAGCAGCGTCTGCAAAACTATTATTTTCTGTTTAAAGAAAATTTCAACAAATTCAAGAACAACCGATTAGAGGAAAAAACTATAGAAATTATTTGCAATTTTTTTTGAATATGTTTTAATATATGAACTGCAGGACTACTTATTTTTATAATAATCATATTAGAAATATCTTTCTGAAAAGAAATTTGCGTCAATAATAACCATACCAGAGATGAAACCCGGCCAGTACTGACCACCGCACGAAAGTGGTCTGTACCGGTTAATGAGCGGATCTAGTCACCCTTAATTTCGCTTTACCAGTAAATTTGAGATGTGCCTCTGATCACACCTCTCAGCTAATTTAGAATATGAGTTTCTCAAATCTCATGATGCGAAACGTGGGTCAAGTCGCTTTTTTGAATAAATACAAGTGCATAACTTAATAGCGCAATTGAAAATTCAATGCCGATTCAGTGGTATAAATTCTGTAAATAAGCTCTACGGATTTAAGTATCTAAACAATAACACCATATTAAATTATAAATCTCAATTTAACTTTTACAGTTATATATTACGAATGAATTGTACAATCCATTTAGTAATGATTAAGAACTTGTGGAAACGGTTAGTAACTATGTCCATTGCTCCGTACCTCTAAGGGAACAAGCCCATGCTATCTCATGATTAGATTAACGACAGGTGGCGGAATTTCTACCCTGCCTATAAGTTTACCTTAAAATTAAGATTCAAAATCAGCATCATCGAGATTTGGACGTAATAACAACGAGATATTAATTATTGAAATTCAGCATGGAATAATTATTTACATAAAATTACCAATATTCAAACAATAAAGCATGTTATTAAAATTTGCAACATTAAGGGCAATGGGTGATTTGTCTCGATTTTTTGGTTTGTGGCTATAAATGAATAATGAGGGAACCGGACCGGTCATGGTCCCCAATTGAGGGCACCGTTGCCATCTTTGGGCAATACATACCTTATGGTAACATGATAACCGTAATAAGCAAGATGATGTGGTGGAATCGCAACCAAATCGAGAGTTCTGATAAACTTCACTATGCTAATTTATCATGATAACTGTTTAACTAGGAAATTGCAATTGTTTGCCTAAGCTTGATATCACGTCATGCCATTTACGTTAGCTACTACAACATGACAGTATAATCAATTCCAAATCTATTGTAAACATTAGCATTAAGCGTTTATTTTGAATTGAAACTGCAGTATAAATGATTTGAATTGCATGTACTTTTCGAGCATGACATAGCGAATATCTATATAACATTCTATCTATCTATCTATCTATATGTATATGTATATATATATATATATATATACAGGCCTTATATATCGTAAAATGGGATAATTGGGACACCCGGTCACTTTTTATCTTTAATCTACTAACGACAATTTTTAAATGCTTCTAATGAAACCGAAATGCATTTTTAGGTAGACAATAATTGATTAACCGAAATTAATCAATAAACGCGAAAACAATTTTGCAGTGCATTCACAGCTGTAATACATTTGGAATTTAAGAAATCCGAGAAAACATGATTTTACTAATTTTCATGACGCTTGATCTACCACAAAGCTTTGTTGTAGGTTGGATTGGGCTGGTTTGCGGATGCAACAATAGAAACCCTTGCTAAATCAGTCATTAGCAATGTTCAAAAATTGGCAGAGCAAGTGTAGTTGGAGATGAAAGTCGAGGACGAGGCCGGAGAAGTGGTATAGGATGCGGACGAGGACAATCCAGCAAAATGAGAGATGAAGAAGTTTCTGCTAGTTCACCGTCTTTAAGTGGGGAAGATGGCACTTTCGCGAACTGCTCATGCAGTCCAGTAAGCAGGACTGGATAGAATGTGTTATATTTGCTGAGTGGCTCTTTGACAAATGCAACAGTGGAAGCGTTGATCCCATTTAGAGTGTGCCCAGTGCACATAGACTCATTTTAATGTTATTTTACAAAATTGCATTTGATCTAAAACTTTTCTGTTAGATTTGAAATACGTGTATATAACTTTTTGGTGTCCAAATTACCCCATTTTTTCTTTTTTTGGTACCCTTCTTAAAAATTATACCGATTATACCAGGTTATTAAATAACGCCCCATTTGCGGTTCATGTAGGATTATAGAATAATAACATCAGTACAAATGAAAAAAAAATTTAAAACGCCTCAAAAAGGTGTCAGAATCATCCATTTTAATGTACCCCGCCAAACATATTCGGTGCAAAGTAAAAAATTTTTAACTTATACTGATTCTAATTATACTCATCAAATCTTGAAGCAAGTCAAGACCTTTATGCTGGCTATTTTGACGTTTTTATCCTAGAGGTGAGTAAAGCAGGTACTTTAATGTTACTGTTAAGAAAACTAGCCCAAAGCTGGACATATTCTGATATTGTCTCTTATTTCCACTAAAAACAACTAACAATATCACCCTGAAAGTCATAGGATATATATATATATATAATATATATATATTTAAATATATGTGTATAAAATCTTTTATTATCTCCGCATTTCGTCATTCTAATTTGTCATTTTCAAGATAATAAACCGCTTTTTTCCTTTTTTCAAAATAATTTTAGCTTGCTAATGTCATTTTGTTTGTTCATTAAAGGTCTTTCAAACAGTTGAATACAATATTTTCGGCTATTTATGACCTTGATGCTTTATGTCTATTCTAATATTATTTCTTTTTGGTGGGTGTGCATGCCAAAAATTTTCAGAATTAAGATGACTTCGCATATGTTCTTCTATTCTCGTGCTTAACTGTCGTCTGATTTTGCCGATGTATGAATAATTGCATTCATCACAGTTGTAAATATAGACGAGTCCAGATGGTAAATCAATGGGTACTTTATCTTTGTTTGTGAAAATATCTTGTGTTTATTCGATGTTAATGTTGAACAAATTTTTCATGCTAATAGATCTTTGTTTAAAATGTTGAGTTGTTTCTTTAATGTTACAGCATTCTTTTTGATATAAGTTAGCGTCCAAGGTATCTATGTTTTTTTTATTTCACTTCGTTTGTCATTTTATTTGAATTTAGCTTTAATCATCTTGCTAATTAATTCTTATGGATAACCATTTTTCATTAGATCATTATTTAGTCTAGTCTCTTTGTTAAACTTTCATAATTTAAACAACTTGTAAATATTATATCCACTAGACACTTAATTTTATTTTTCTTATAAACTTTAATACTTTGGGTGGTATGCACACTTTGTATTTTAGATAAGTATCTAAAATAGTTAAAATTGTCGATTTCCATTTTTAATGTTTTTCTTGTTAAAACTATTACAATGTTCGAATTTTTTAAAGAATGATCCTGGTTCAATCCTTGTATTAAATTCATTTATTTTTTAATGCCAAGTAATTTTCATCTTATAAGATATAGCTTCTTTTTGAATAACTGTTAAATTTATTGACTTTTACTTGTAGTTTATTATCAATACTTGATTTTGATGATAAATTGATGATTTTCTTTAGAAGTCATTTTTTATTGTTTTTAAATAATTAAATATAATTTCATTATATATATATATATATATATATATATATATATATATGTACTTTAAGGGTAGTATTTTTATTTTTGTAAAAACATTTATTCTAATTATAATACATTATAATACACGAACTTGTTATTAAAACATGTCAATAGTAGTTATTTTAAGGTGTACATAATCCCCCATCAATTGATTTGAAATTTTCATTTATATTTCGCATTAGGATGCACAAATGAAAAACGGGCTGACTATTGGTCTAAAATTTATCATTCGGTAAAACCAACATTTGGAATTCTTTATATTGTCTAAGTAAAATTGTGCAAATTTTCTAGTTCTTGTATTCTCACAATGTTCCCAAACTTGTTGCTATTTACAGTTAGAAATGGAGTTTTTTTAAGCATATGATGGCTTCTTCAATTTCATTTTAATATAGAGGAAAGTCCTTTCTTCAAATGCATTTTAAAAACCCACTAGATGGCAATTGCATCTGTGGACGAAATCTCAGGTCCCCGCATATGAAGAGAAATTATTGTGAGTCAGGACTCTAAATAATATGAAGTAGCTGGGCTTTAGAACGTTTGTTTCGAAAGTATGTAAAAACGTTTTATATCTTTAAAACAGCAGTTTAAAATTAAATATGTACAAATGTACATGCTGCAAAAAAACTTTTCAAAAAATATGAATGGCAATATATGCATTCTTCTACTAAACCTAGAACATTTTTAAGAGTGGTTAAAGAAACCCTAATAATTGACTTTTATGCCACTTAAATTTTGCTTTAGGGAGTTAAATTTACTAGGCGATATTTAAAACACAAAGTGAAGTTATAATCAAATGAAATTGCAGGTCTTCGACAAAAATTATGCAATTGTCTTGGCATTGAAACATTTCATGGATAATAAATAAATTCCCCAGACATCATTTACTGACTTATCAATGATGCCGATTATTTAAGGTGAGAGATTAAAAATCTTTTCGGAAGAAGTAAAACTAAAACAGAGCGTGAATTGGCATAAATAGCCATCCATTTTTCGTATGAACTTGGCAATTCTAATAAATTCTAAATAAATCACCTATTTTTAAGGAAGCGTTTAGGGAGTTTCCTCCACTATAAGTTGTCTGATGAAGCTCCAGATTACTAATTTGTGATTTTATTAAAGAAAATAGTTTGATTTAATGTTTTTAACTGTGTATAATATTTTTTTTTATTTACATGTGAAAATTTTTATTCATTGATCTCCTTGTAAAAATCTGTTTTATAAATTAACATGTAAATACAAATTTACAATGTACAAAATAAATTTACATGTACATTATCTAAAATCTTACTTATAATTTTTTTTCTAACATTTGAATGAATTGTCATTTTTATGCTATTATTTCAATTAGATGGATGCCATTGCACTTTTTTCTTTAGTTTTCAATGTTTCTTGTGTTTCCTTATGTATAAGCTTTAGTAGTCAATTGGAAATCTCGATACAATTGTCCTAGCTGTGCATCGCGCGATTGGCATTGACAATCTTATAAAATTAGATTTCAGTGGTTTGGCTGGTGTTAGGTGTGAACGGACTGTGATTCTTTTTGCAATGTTCCTCAAATCTGTTTTTCCTTCTGTTCCCAAAGCGCCATATGGTGTAATAACAATTGCAACACATTGCCAGTTTAATTCTCTGCATTTCATATCATTTTGTTGATGTTTTTGCTCTTCAGCCTTTTCCAGACATTGATGTGTTGACAAGGTCTCTCCTGAAATGAAATTATTTTTGAGCGGATTAATGAAGGTGATATCAAATGCTGCGGACATACCAAGACTCCACGTAGGAACAAGCACATCTGCTGGTCTTGTTAATGTGCCTTCCTTGTCTAGTCCAGCTCCCTGTTCAAGGATGGGGTTTAGTGCAGCTCTCTGGCATAATTCGTGAATAGTATTCCGAAAAATGTTGTGGCGACTGACTACATCTGGTCCACGTTTGCAAGTTAGTGCATGATGTTCAAAAGGGTCTA
>CABFPE010000600.1:276795-289451 GCA_900660155.1 Hofstenia miamia
TATATATATATGAGTAAGAAAAAGTTGAAAGCATTTACAAGTGAGTTATCATAGTTGGTATTTTGGTATAGAAAATTCATGTGTTTTAAGATAAATTCTTCTGTCATGAGATCTGAATCATTGATTTCTGCTCTGATCATTGTTACTGTTTCTACACGTTTTGCTACGTCATAATGTTTGAAGTTATCTTTCCTCAGATTTATCCAGATCACATTGTTGGCACTGGCAAATAAGATAAAATTTTGTACTTTTTTGTTGTGAATTTTTTCTTTAAAGTTTGCTATTTGTATGAAGATAGTTTGGCTATTCTTGTAGACAGTTTTGGTTATGTATTTGTTGTCTATGAGGAGACCATTTTCTATTTGTGATCTTTATGGATTTTTACTGCATTTTTAAACTCTGGTTTTTCTTTTAATTGACAAATAACTTTGTGGCTATGTAGTAGAGACAGTAACTTGGTATACCATGGTTTACCAATTTACCAGTGGGATGCAGAATGTATTACATTTAGCGATTTTCCTTTCTAGTTCTAGACTATTTTCTTGTGTGCTATGGATTTCTGCAGTGCCAATAGAGATCAGGTAGTTAAATATTTTTAATTATGTTAAAGTTGGATTTTCTCTTTAGTGCTGCTTTAGATTTGGTGTCAATGTCAAATCTTGCAGGAGCACACTTTATATCCATCATGACTGGTTGCAGTGGTGTCATTAGGGCTTCCCCTTACGTTTTTGTGAAACGTTTGATGAAAAATTTCATTTTAATGAGTTCAACATCTGAAACTCTTTGGGGTAATACTGATTTGATACTTGTTTTTTAGAATGTCTTGTCTGATTACCATGTCTTGATCGTCTGCTCATGACCAAATATGAGTGATGAGGGCTTCTGTTTTGGTAACTTTATTGTTAGAGATTTTGTCAAGGAGTGATTATAATGGAGTTGACAGTTGCAGCATTGCTTCATTGAGTAGGTCTTCCTCTTCTTTTAGTTGTGAGGGCGTTTTTGTTGTTAAATTCATTGTTTTATATGGGAGGTATCTTCCAGTTGAATCAGTTGTTGTTGTGCATTTATACTTATTAAACTAAATGAGTATTCTGGATAGCAACTTGACAAATACAGGTATAATGCGATGTTTTTTTTCTGACATGTTGTGGTTGCAACAGTTTTCCACATTTCTGATGTTGCTCCTCACATGTATTTTTTTCATATACTAGTGGAATGCTTTGATTTTTGAAAAGGAGTTAGATGTCTCTGTGGATGTTGATGGAAGGTCGTCACTAATCTCTTGGTAAGCAGCTGCTGCATTTAGTCTAGTAAACAATTCAGGGATTGAAAGAATCTCAGAGTGCAAATCTGATGCACTTATACTAACTAAGACTTGAGACTCTTCCACATGACATTCATCATCTTCACTGGAGGAGATCTGCTTAACCAGCTTTGAAGTCAGTGGATGCATTTCATCTTCTAAAGCCAAATATATAATGTAAATATGCCATTTTTTTCAAGAATATTTTGTTTAGCTATGTGAGTAAGTTGTGTATGCATTGGTTTCTGAATATTTTTAGGTTGCTTGGAAGTTTTTTCAATTGCTTTTTCATAAATTTTATCAAGACCAATCATTTTGTAAGCTTATATACTATTGAGGTTAGTAATTTTAAAATTTCTCATGTTGTGTATTTTAGCATCTTCAATGTTTTTAGAAGTATGTCTGCAGTTTTGAAAATTGGTAGTTTTCCCATTGCTTAAAAGGTAACTATTGTGTGGAAATACTTTCTTGAATTTAAATGGGCCAAGCATATTTGTTGCCAATTTTCAGACTTGTTTAGCAGTTGTAATAACTCTGGGTGAATTGGTAAACTAGATTGCCTACTTTGTGTAATTTGCCATACATAAATTTTTCTAGTAGCATTGTTGTATAGTGAAACTTTTTTTAATATTGGCACATATGATTTTTTGAGTTACTCGGAGTTTTTTTATTAGTTGCTTCCAGTAATCCTGGTTAATTGAACTGGTATAGTTTCTGAATAGCATACTAACAAACATTGGTGTCTCATGTTTGTACTGAGCTTTATAAGGTGTCATCTTTGTTGGGTCATGGGTAGAGATGTTGTAAAAATATTCTATAATGAGGAGTGCATCTCTCCAATCACTTCCTCTGATATTTGCAATGTTAACTCACATAAGTTTGATGAGGGTTCAATTTAGACATTTAATGCCTTCATTTACTTGATGATGGTGTGTGTAGCATAATCCAAAACCAATCAAACTGCTAAAGAAAATAATGTGTCTTTGTGTGACTATGAACAATTTTGAGATTTTTAATTAGGCATTGAAACAGTTTGCTCTTGAATTGGACTCTTTATTCTGTGATTAGTGTTTCAATAGGTCTGAATAAACATATCCAGTCTTTTATAATAGAGTCTGTGATAGTTTGAGCTTTAATATTTCATAGAGATCATTTTGCTATATTTTGTGAAGTTGTCCACTGGTAACAGAATGTAAGAATAGACTTCTTCATATTTAGATAGCTGTTTGATGTCCATATTTACAATTTGATTCACTTGTTTGGATGCTATTTTCTCAAGCTCTGCCTTTTATTGTGGGAAGCATTGATGATTGTGAAGGATACTCATTTGGCATTTCTTGATGATGTCTTCAATGGTTTCCTCAAAAAAGTTGTGACAAAGTGTTCATGAATAGTTATTACTGCTTGGTAAACTTCAGTATGTCCTTTTTATGAAATTTTTTAATGACTTCTCTTTTATATTATTTGGGAAGAGCAATCTTGTTTGCATTTTCAATGTTGTGTAAAGGACTCCATTTGCCATAAGTAGCCATTTGTGTTTTTTGTAATACTGATTAGCTAAAGAGTTTGTGATTTCAATGTTTTCACAAATGTTATCAATGATTTGTTTTAGGATGATGTCATTTCTCTGACCCTCAGCTATTTCAGCAGGTGTTATCTCTTTGCAAACTATGATTGTGAGTAGCAGCAGTATTGGTTTACTGTTATTGTCTGTATTAATGTTAGTGAGCTCTTTGTACTGGTTTTTTTATTTTGCATTGGTATTGTGGAAGCATAATCCATAGATTGGTGTTGTTGTATAGTCTTCCTTTTTGATGTGTAATGGTAAATGAAAAGTCACAGAGGTATTCTATCCATCTTGCATTAATTGTTGATTGATTTATAGAGTATTTATTACCAGAATAAACTGCTGTTGTTAGTACAGACTGTGAAATTCCTTTGGCTGATTAGGAAATGACAAAACATTTCTAAGGATTCAACTAGAGCCAGCATCTCCAGTTTGAATGCTCCCTAGTTTAGTTCACTAGCTTTGAGTTTTTGAGAGAAATACTGGATAGGTTTTTCTTCTCCATTTTGTAGTTACCCAGATAACAATTTTGGTTGTTTTTACGTTGTTTATGGTTGTTTCATACTTTTGGTTGTTGCAGCAACCATGAACATTGTAATAACAACCATTAATACTAATTTGAGCAACTAAAAATGTGATAATTTAAGATTCAAGCAGATAATTGCAAATAGAACTTACTTCATCATTTTGATTACTAGATCATTTTTATATAAAGAATGGAATTGCAAAAAGCTTTTTTGAAATATTAAATTTGTGAAAAATTATAATATACTTGGTAAGCGAATTTTCAAAATAATTTATTCATCAATATTTGGACACCTTCAAATTATCTGTCAGATAAAAAAGTTACATTTGAGCAGAAGAGATTCTTTACAATTTAAAAAAGTATTATTTCAAAATTATACTTAACTTTCAAAGTTTAAATTTTTGTTAAATTTGGCAGATTTTTATGCTTATTGTTATCATTTAAAATCAAGACATTCATTCAAAATTTCAGCAAATGTTGTATTTAAAGTATTTATTGTATTACTGTTCTGCCCTTTGTTGGGCTTGTGTTAGTTTAACCTGCAATGTTTGAACTGATTATCAATATAAATTTGATGTATTGCATATAAAAGTAATGCTGGAATAATCTTGGGCAACATAAAATAATGTTGCTACAACCTAAAAATAGTGCTTTTTATTCAGAGAAAACAACCAAAAAAGCAACCTAATGTGACATTGTTGGAACAACGTTGTTTAGACCAGTCAAAAGGGTACCATTTCAACGTTAAAACAACCATAAAAAACAACGTTGTTTTGACCAAAATTTGTTATCTGGGTAGCTGAGTTTATCAAACTATAGCAACCATGCTAGCATTCATACTGAGTATATATGTGTCTGTTTTGGTGAAACTGTTTAGTGATGGTTTTCTTTCATGAAGCTTTTCAAATATTCAAGTTTTTCTTGCTGCTTCCAATTCCAGTTGTAGTTGGATTTACCTTTGAGGAGCTTTGAAATTTGGTGGGTTTTTTCTGTGAGATTTGGAATAAATGTATGATAGTTATTGATGAAGCCTAGAATTCTCTGCAGATATTTTTTGTTTTGCAGTGTTGGATTTGTTCTTTTTTCTGTTTTGTATTATTTTGATGCATATTTTACCTGGTTGGATGATGTGACCAAGGAAGATACCTTTCTTTCTGGGCAAAGGAGTATTTTTTTAGCTTTTCTTTATAATCCAGCATTGTATAGGATTTTTTTAAATTTTTGCAGTGCTCATCAATTGTCATTGAGGAGATGAGGACGTCATTGATGTATGCTGTGATTCCCTTGTCTATTACTGTTTGATTGTTTAAGGCACTTTCATTACATATCTCTGGAAGGTTGCTGGGGCATTACAAAGACCAAAATCCATGTACAGCCACTAAATGAGTGATGAATGCTGTTCTTTCAATATCCAATTTTCACATGGGAACCTGCCAGTATGCCTTGCAAAGTTTGACTGTGGAGAAATATTGGTATTTTGAAGTGCCATAAAGAATATCAACAATTAGCAGCAAAGGATATGCATCTTTTTGGTAATATAATTGAGCATCCTAAAATAAAAAAATAATTTGTATTTGTGACCTTATTTTATAAGCATGGTAAGAGAAGTGTAAGGGCTTTTGCTTTTTCTAATTATTCTGTTGTTCAATATTTGGTTGATTGTTCATGCATATTCATCTTAGAGATGCTAATCCAGTCTGCAACAATGTTGACAAATTGGCTTGTTTGCTGTGGTATTTATTTGATGTTATGTTCATATCTCTTTCCTGCTGCTGATTTCATTGTTGTTGAATATTCCTGTGTTGTTACTGAGTACTTTGTTGATATTGGTAATTTGTGGTTTACTTAGGTGTGGATATGACTTTTTTGAGTAGAGCAGATCATTGGTATGATTATAGTGGGGATATTTTGTTCATTCACAAGATAGAAATGATTTTTATTTCATAACAAATTTTTCCATGGGTATTTTGATGATAGTGAGTTACTTTGGTTTTACTGAGATGTATTTGTCACTTTTATTTAGTATCACTGTGATGCCAATTGTGGCATAATCCATCAAATAACCATGTATGGTCAAAGTGAAAGAAAAGATGGAAGTAACTAAGACTAAAATTTAATAATGATTAAATTGTAAACACATGGTTATGATTGATTATTTGGTTTGTAAATTGTTTTATGCAGTTTTATATTTAAAATTAACTCAACAGTATTTGACCAAAACAAGATGACCAAACAGCATGCACTTATTAACACTGATGATGCATAATTAAAAGCAGAACTGAAATGCAAGGGAAAATCATAAACAAGCTTTGATCAACAGGTACTAGTTGAGTATTTGATTATTTACTGAAATGTGCTATAAATATACAACAAATGTTAGAATGGTTGATGAATGAATTTAGTTTGGATTTACTTCTTCCTTTATTGTCAGGTTATTTAATAGTTACATGGAAAGCTAAACATTCAAGCACTAGAGTAGTGGTACAGTGGTCCCCAAATACATTTAAAGGAATTCTGGAGCAGTCTCACAATCAGCTATTCAACAGAGGTGAGAGCAGTAGCTGTAGATTCCTCAATGTGCTTATAGGTTACAAATAGGGATGGGGATTTTTCTCTGTTGTAGCTTTCCTATTACTTGTGGCTTGCTGATTATTATGATTATATTTATATTGCTCTACATGTTTGTTATTTCATTACTGGATGCCACTTGCTTATTTTTTTGTATCATAGTTGATCATTGGCTGAATTATGCATTTACTTTCTTGCAGGTTGCATTGATTGTTCACATGTACAAAGGGCTAGCATGTATTACTATATCTGTAGGGCTATTATATGTAAGGCTAAATAACAAGCTAAAGTATTGCAGTTGTGTTATTTCCTTATATTTACATTATCATAATAACAAGAACAATCAATGCACTAAATTAGTAAGTTGTAGCACACACAATCACTGAGTTAACCATCCACACACTGATTCAGCTAATGGTTTCCACTGCAGAGTTCAAGTAAAAGCTGGAGCTGTTGCTGCTAAAGAGATCTCTGGAATCACATGGCACCACTTCAGGTTTTGACCCTGTCTTCCATCTACCACTCTCAATCTAAATAAGTTGTTGTTAGTTAAGCATTCAGGAACACTAATGCAGATTAATTTAAGTTAATTAGCTAAACACTCAATTAGAAAGAGAGAATTAGGAATCTGCCATACTTAATCATCGCATATACTGTGAACAGTAATGAGTTACTTTTGAATAATCGCGAAATTGGGATTGGCAAAATTCTACATGGTGACTGTGACAGGCGCCTGAAATGTGTGCATGAAAGAGAAGATGCAAATTTAAAGAAAATGCTATATCAAAAAATAAAGGAAAACATATGATTGGTGTGAGAAATGGTTAATTTAGAAGACAGAAGATTGATTTAAAAATGTAATGAATGAGGATTATTACTTATGATCAAGTTAAGATAGTTGTTTCTTCTCAAATTATAAAGAAAATTAATAAGACAGTTAAAGATGAAAAGACAAGTGAGTGTAACCTTTAAGCTAAGCACAAGAAGTAATGTTAGAAAGGAACCAGTAAAGAATACTCCCAGCTATCAATGAAAATGGTGAATTCAAGGAAAAAACAAAAAACTAAAGCAAAGACACAAAAAACGCCCCAAAACCAAAAAACCCCAGAAGACATAACAATGTCCAATAAAAGTGAGACATCCCCAGCAGAATTAGAGCTACAGTCAGCACAAGAAAATGTTGAATTTTCTATAGTTGAACTCACTAAAATAATTGAAAACAATAATACAAAAAGAAGAGAGTTGACAATACAAATAGAAAAGTTGACACAATGAATGTTCAAGGTACAGATAGGGAATTGTGAAAAAGATAGACGTTTCAAAGAAATAATACAAGATACAAGTGCAAGATTAACAGAAGTTGATGGAAGCTAATAAGAAAATTAAAGCACAAAGCAAAAAATTACAACAACTCATGAGGAAAATGTAAATCTGAGAGAAGAAAATATCTCAAAGCAAATAGAGATTGATAACTTAAATGACAAAATTAGGTTAATAGTATTAACTAATGACAAAGATGGAAAAAAGAAAAAAGGCAATAGCAAAGTGATAGAAACCACAATAATGGAGAAGCCAGAAAAATTAAATGAAGCAATATCAGTAAAAGAAATGCAAGGAGAAATTTATAAAAAATGTGAAAAGATTTAAAATGCCAAATGTGTGGTAGTAAAGGACACACAAAGAAATATTGCAAAAGGCAAGTAAATTTAATTGAGGACAAAGAAGCATACTTTGAAGAGGAAGATTTATTGGAAGATGATGAAGAAGAAGAGAAAAATGAAGAAGTGGAAAGTGAAACTTTAAACTAAAAGGAGTGCTGTCTCCAATAAACTGTGCACCCATTCTAATTGTAACAGACCTAATCAAGACAAATACAATCACTGTTGTAATTAATGGTGTAATGGTCAAAGCAACCATAGATATGTGAGGAGTAATATCAATTATTACCAATGAATGCGTTTTGAAGATAGGGTTTGAATAAAAAAATTTACAAGAAGAAAATAGCAGATTAATAAATGAATCAGGAGAATATATAGATATAAAAGGTAAACTATTAGAAGTACCAATTTGGATAGCAAATACGACGTTTTTACAGATGTTAACAGTGATAGAT
This sequence comes from Hofstenia miamia, assembly GCA_900660155.1. Taxonomy (NCBI): domain Eukaryota; kingdom Metazoa; phylum Xenacoelomorpha; order Acoela; family Hofsteniidae; genus Hofstenia; species Hofstenia miamia. The sequence goes on from CABFPE010000600.1 coordinate 284,873, forward strand.
ACAGAGAAAAACTTGTTACCATATGAAGTGATATTAGGAAATGATTTCCCTATGAACAATAAGTGTATCATTGACTATACATATAATAGCCCTACAAATATAATAATACATGCTAGCCCTTCATACATGTAAACAATCAATGCCATTGGCAAGAAAGCAAATGCATAAATTGGCCAGAGGTCTATGAGATAAAACAATGAGCAACTTAAATCAAATACCAAAGTAATAATAACTGTAAGGTAAAAACATGAGCTAATCAAACAACTGACTGTAAGGTAAAGCCGTAAATAAATAGGATTCAGCAAAAAGATAATAACCATGTAGAGCAAAGTAACTGGAATAATAATAATTGACAAGCAACAAAGAGTAGGAAAGCAATAACAGAGAAAAACCCCTATACCTATTCGTAACCTAAAAGCACTGTAAGGAAATTACAGCTATCACCCTCACCACCATTGAATAGCTGTTTGTGAGGCTGCTCCAGCATTCTGTTAAATGGATGTGGGAACCACTGTACAATTACCTCTAGTACTTAAATGTTTAGCTTTCCATAAATTATAAAATAACCTGACAAGAGAAGAAATAAATCCAAACTAAATTTGTTCATCAATAATCTCAACACTTGTAACATATTTATAGCACTTTGTAGTAAATAATCAAATACTTGACTAGTACCTGTTTGATCGACTCTTGTTTACAATTTTCCCTTGTAATTCAGTTCTGCTATTAATTATGCAATGTCAGCATTAATTAGAGTATGCTGTTTGGCCATCTTTGTTTTTGCCAAATACTGTTGAGCATAATTTAAATATAAACTGCATAAAACAATTTACAAATCAAATAATCAATCACAATCATGTGTTTACATATTAATCATTATAATACTTTAGTCTTAGTTACATCCATTTTTCCTCTTATTTTGACCACACATGATTATCTCATGGATTATGCCACAATAAAATAAAACATCCAAATATGCAATTAAATAAAACATTATCTAAGTATTTAAACTCCTACAAATAGCAACTAACAACTAATGGTCTTCTCTTTGTAGTGGATAAGCACCATAATCTAATTGCACTTTCCAAATACTACAAACAAGAAATAACCTGCAAATTCTATGAATGAGGCCACATCAGCATCATCCAAACCAAAAATACATTAAACACACAATTTATTTGCCTCAGCCTTTGAGCAATAGTTCATGGTGTAATAAATAAATGTAAAACATGTGTCATCACTAACAATGTGCACATTCCTTTACAAAACAGTGAATTACAAAAATTACATGATCAGCACCAAATCAAATAATACACATTGATATCAAGCAATTGTCCAAGAACAATGATGGCTACCAATACATTCTTGTAATGGTTGACAACTTCACCAAGTATGTGTGCATGATCAAACAGCAAAACAATTGCATCAACTATTTTGAGAAATTGGATACTGCACCTAGGTACCATGACCACAGTTGTTACTAATCTTGGTGCACAATTCAAAATTTCATTGACAAAAAAACTATTACATAAACTTGAATTTTTCATGAGCATGCTGCTCCTTATCAGCAAAAGCAATGTAGAACATTTAATTAAAACATTACTTAAATGCATTCATGTGGCATGTCACATATAGGAAGTAAAAAATTGCAATCTATCCTTCCTTATATCAAATACTTTATAACACTACTGGCCACACAACAACAGGTATAATACCTTTAAAGCCACCTTCAAACACAAAGTAGCAACACCATTAACAATGTTATATAAAAAATATAATTCAATAGCTACCAACAACTACATTAAAAATTTACTACAAGAATTACAACATATACATGAATAAATATGGATCTTTAAAAAAAAAAGAACTCTTTGTCAAACATGTAATTACAACAAAAGTCTTTATGGCACACCTCACAAGGTGGGAGACAAAGTTTATGCTTTTCACCTATCCAAACTGCAGTTGACAAACAAACACATAAACTTGCTACTCATTTGACTGGCCCTCACACAATTATCAAAGTCCAAAAACAAAATAATAACATTCTAGATAATGGAAAAACACGCAATTTCTAATCATTAAAGTGAACATTAAAAAATATCAAAAATATGAAATTTATAAGAAAAAAGAATGCAAAATCATTAACAACAATAATGACACATACTTTGATATGTCTGAACAAGACAATATTGCTGAGTCTCAGTTTGACAGTTCTATGACATATTCAAAAGTCATATTAAAACCACTACCTACCATGCCTCTCCACAGGGTGAGAACTGTAAACACAATCAATTCCAAAAAATTGGAGTGAATGTTTAAATTCTTGCTCTAATAAGAATGAAGAGGTCAATCTATGCAACGTCCAGCAGCAGAAAAACCAGCAGAGCAGTAATCAAACTGCAGACATAATGTAGAGTCATTCAGGGCCTTTATTTTATTTTTAATTAATTTTAGGCACTCTCCAATTAATTTGGTGCTATTTAGTTTAGTGATTTTATTAATTTGTGATCTTTTCAAACTTAATATTTGAATTTAGTAATTGTCCCCTCAAGCTTTAGATAACGTGTAATTGCTCAGTTAATTTGTGAGGGAAACAACTTAAATTTTGTAAAATGGTAAATATTTACCTTTCTCTTGTTATAAATAGGGAACTTTATGTAACCAAATGTCAAATAAATTTGCTTTTTTATTATTCCATTACTAACTAACCTTTTTAGCTCTGGTATGAATTTTATAATAATTGAATCATAAGATCTGGCGATAATGTGGGAGGAACTTTGCTGTGCCTGGGGCAATAACTCACTCCATGACAGATGTGAGCCCATATTGTGGTTGCTTTAGGCTACATGTAGGCATAGGCAATAAAAGAACTACTACATCAGTTGATCGAAAATGCACAAACTATCACACAATGCAAATATACTGGTTGTTGCAGCAGAAACTAACATCATAATAACAACTTTAGTAATAAATAATCAGTGAGTAGATGCTTGCAAATAAAACTCACTTTGTAATTTTAATTACTAGATCCTTTTAATATAAAAAAAAGATTTGTGAAATTTTTTTGACATTTTAAATTTGTTAAAATTGTAATACCAGATAAGTGAATTTTCAAAATAATTTATTCATGAATATTTGGACACCTTGATATTAATTGTTATATAAAATAAGAGATTTTTCATGACTTAAGAAAATTTTTGCTTAATTTTAGATTTTTATATTTTTATTAGGTTTGGCAGATTTTTCTACTCATTGTTATCATTTATATGCAAGATGTTCAGTTAGACCATTAACAAATGTTTGTATTGAATATGCTTGTCAATATCTCAAAGATTGTCGTCTACCCTTTGTTGGGCTTGTGCTTGTTTAAACAGCAATTTTTGAANACCATTAACAAATGTTTGTATTGAATATGCTTGTCAATATCTCAAAGATTGTTGTCTACCCTTTGTTGGGCTTGTGCTTGTTTAAACAGCAATTTTTGAACAGCTTAGACATATAAAATGTTAATTTGCATATAAAAGTAATGCTAAACAATCATGGGACATATAAAACAACATCATTATGACCTCAAAACATTCATTCATAAAAAACAACCAAAAAGCAACCTAATGTGAGATTGTTGAAGCAACGTTGTTTTAAAAAATGAAATGGTACCATTGCGACGTTAAGCACTTTGTTTTTGATACATAAAATAACCACATAACAACAAAAACAAAGTTGTTTAGTCCTTAAATTTTTATCTGGGTCCAGCCATACACACATACCATGTTTTCATAAGGTTCAGCAAGTTTTCAAAAACTACAATGAATCAAACATTATGTGTATGTAATTTTTGCTTGAACAAAACAATTTGTACCATATTCTAATGCTTTCTGTTTTTTACATTGCTCGTATATAATATGAACCATAGAATTTTGCTTCACTCGTATTTACAAAATATGTCTCTGGCTTAGTCAAGGTAATGTAACATAATCGTAATCTAATCATATGTGGTCAAACTAAGAAAAAAGAAGAAGAAACTAAGACTGAATATTAAAATAAAATATTAATTGTAAAAACATATGATTAAGATTAATTAGTTATTTGTAAATTTATAGTGCAGTAATTTTTGATATTAATTAATTTGGCAAAAAGGCACTAGACCTAAATCACAACTGCTAATTAAGGCAGAAGTGCGTAATCAGCAGACGAAAGAAATTTAAAGCATTTGAAATTGTCAACAACTGGAATTAGCAGGTACTAGTCAAATATTTGATTGTTTGTTAATTTTTCACTATAAAAATTGTGTAATTGATCATTTTGGTGATGAAGTTAATTTACTGGATTTACTTTACGTTTTTGTATCAGGTTATTTTATTTAATACAATGGAAAGCTAAACGTTTGAGCTCTCAGGTATTCTAGACAGTGGTTCACGACTCCAGTTAACGGGTGCATCATGTATAGCTGGTGCTTACCCGAGATGCTCATAGGTTATGTGTAGGAATGGGGGTTTTTACTCGTATTAGCTTTCCTATCATTTGTTGTCAATATTACCATCTTTATTACATTATGCTATTACATCTAGCTACATTAGGA